>CM037777.1:87018542-87042974 GCA_021229015.1 Solen grandis
TTGTATTGACACAAAATTATTAACAGTAATTAAAAGAGATAGTAAATTTAGCTGTAACAGTTTGTTTTTATGCCGCCCCCGTAGTAATTCATCAAATACGACGTTCAGGAATTTCAGATAAAAAGGGTAGTTTTCATCGACCTACCGCAAACCACTCGAAGGCAAAGAAGTAGGAAACATGAACACGTCGTTTGTTCTTATATAACCATAGTTAAAGTCACATCACGGATCCTTAAGTATGCACGTGCGGTCAGTGGTCAGATGACAAAGCGACACGTTTTCCGCTGTGTACCATAAAACAGGCCAATACGCACGAGCTGTCGGTTTATTCGTGCACGTAAAACATAAGAACACGCGAGAAGATCTTGTACTTTGTATAATAACAGTAGGCGCGAGAATATGACCATGTATACATGTTACGTTTACTGTTATGTTTTGGGCCCTGGTGGAAATAAAATAATGAATCTATCTTTTTGTCTGTTCTTTCTTCTTTATTTTCTTTCATGTATGTTGTACAACTTTATTCAAACTGAGAAAAGAACATTTTAATGGAGATAAAAAACAAACTTCAACGTCTGAATCTCCCTTTCTAAAATGTAAAAGTCACACTTGTAAATGTATATCAGACATAGAATTTCAGTCGTAGATAAAATTCTTTCTCCGGGTTTTTAATCAAATCGCCCGACTGTTCTTACATTGAAAATCAAGTAGGGAAGTGATTAATTACACGAGGTGGTTTGGTATAACAAATTTTACTAGCCTTATTATATAAGACGCATAACGCCTCTTCTGAAAAATGAAAAAGCCACTAATCTTTCGCTGAGCCGTCTTTTTTTTTATTAACAAATACAGTGTTTAACGATTTTTAAGTTGCCGGAAACTGCAACTTTGTTCGTGTAATTCTCTTATTTATTATTGAATTTAAACATGCACCCACCCCCTTTGTTTTGGGAAATTGTGAATTATTATTTAATACAAATCAAAAACTAGCTCAAACTTCGTAATCAATATTTCGTCCTTCCGAAATGGTTTTCTTTTTCTTTCTTTTCTTTTTTTCTCTTTCCTTCGAAATGTTTTACCTATTCTATTTATAAAGAAATATATTTCTTAAATACAATTGATTTCGTTTTAAAGAGAAAAATATATAAATAGAATCCAAAAATATGTAATAAATGCGTTTGCACGAGTAAAAAAAACTTGCAATAAATCTTTAGGGGTTCCGAACTTTTTCAAATACTGAGATCAAATTCTTACTACACTATCTCAGACTACCATATACAGGTACTAGTAAACGCCCAAGTTACTAAATTACAAAACCCCATAATATCTATGTGCAGTATTTGAACGACCATGCAGTTTAAAAATGCATTATTTCCTCCTACACCGTCATAAAATGGAAAATCCTTTTTGCCCAGCCACTCGTCAGCTTCTTGTCCAGCTGATTTGACGTGTCTTGTCATTCATACCTACACGACGGGTTTAAATTGGGGATTAAAAAATACATATTGTAGAAAATGACATTTTCATATTTATTTACACTAAGTTTATATGGTATAAGTAAATGGTTTTAAATTTATGATTTGTGATATTATTTCTTTATAGAAAATTTGTTTATAAAATAGTTATGACTTTAAAAATCTGTTCTTAATTTACCAAAAAATCTAAACCCTATAAAAGTTTCAGGATAAGTATTGTTCATTTTCCCGGGTTTTATAGAACATTAATCCTATTTTTGATTTGTGTTAATATCTAAGTTAATAACGGTTCTGTTTCGTGTGTTCTTTCAGGGAAAGGGTTTTGGTATTTCACTTACTGTTCGTGTCGGCGGCCTGGCCCAGCAGTCGGGTCCCGGTAACCAGGGGGGCGGAGGTCCAGGGCGGGGGGAGGGGGGAGGAGGTGCACCAAAAAAACGGCACCAACCCTTGGCAAGATCTGCTGCAGAAAATGATGAATCTTATGCAGACCGCTACTGGTTCCAGGCCCGGGTGGTCAAGGCCCTTCAGGTCCAGAATGCTGCACCAGGCCCTAATGCTCCACGAGGACAAACTACAGTGCCACCTCAGCCAACCCTACCTTCAACCCCAAGCCCAGGGCCCCGCCAATATGGGCCCGGGAGCTCCACCGCCCCCCCCACCAGCAAGGCTAAGTCTGTAAACAAGACTGTTTCTACGAGGGTCGCTATTACCGACCCGGAAGTGATATTGTCCGGGGTCAGCATGACAGATGGGGCTACGTAACGTATTGTGATTCCCCAAAGGTGCCATTCAGTACTGGGACGACTAAAAACTGTCCACCAAATTCAATGAAGCCAACTAGCAGTCATAGCTCAGGCAATGCTAGACCTAGTCGCAAAATAATGCCGGTGGTCCACCAACGACGGCGTCTCCAGCGGGCGGATGTACTCACGAAGGGGTGTATTACGAGCCAGGACAGGAAATATCAATCACAGGGTGGGAGAGAGTGTTACGGCACTTTTCTGTAGTCACGAGTCCCAGGTGGTTTCAGGGGAAGACTGGTGTGTTGCACCAACGACACAACCAACTACTGGAGGACCATCGCACGAGGAGGTAGCAACAACCAAAGTCGCAAGCAGGGTGGTCGTAAAGGTGGCAAACGTGGCGGTGGAGGCGGCGGCGGTGGACGCGGAGGACTGGTGGTGGCGGGGTGGTGGGCGCGGTGGAGGTGGTGGTGGACGCGCGGCGGGGGCGGTGGTGGTGGAGGCGGTGGTGGACGTGGCGGCGGCGGTGGACGTGGTGGTGGAAACATGGGGGGTCGCAGAGGCCAAGCATCAACTGGCTGCTACCACAATGGACTTTACTATCAACCAAACGAAGACGTTATTGTCGGCAATGTCGGAGATATGTTTACGGTTATTACTGTGAAGGTCAAAACACTTTTGTGCACTGGAGGACAGATGCGCACCAACACCACCAACCCCAGCTGCCCAGCCTGCTGGCCGTCAGCTGGAGGAATGGGTTCGATGTTCTTCTAAAATACCATATCAATTATTTCAGCATCCTCATGAGTAGGTGTGACCAGATGTGAGACTCATTTATATGGCGTTCCAATAATAAGTAATTTATGAATGTCTCTCATGGTAGAAGAATTAATCTAAATCTCATTCAGTATTAACAAAGTTTTCATACATTTGATAAAGAACAGCTACATTTAGAACGCGAGCAGAAGTGTGGCGAGAACAAGATGAGAAGATGATGCATAATAGTGTATTTATGGATTAGATAAAATATCATTTGTATTAACAAATATATGCATACACTATTCTCATTTCAGGATTTCTTTCATTCTCCCAACCAGTATTGCTTATAAAAATGGTCAGAAAAAAATACATTAATAAATATATGAAAATAAAAAATATATATATATTTACGATGCTGAATGGAGCTCATATTCAAGTTAACTATTACTCCGCACAAAGTAGCTAGCATCACTTTCAGTGTAAACTCAAACCTTCCTCAAGTATGTATATCCGATCTCGTCAATACAATACCGGATCATGAAAATGTTTGCAATTACCAGGTCACGTGTAAAACCAGGGTGATCTGGTTTTAATGATGATCTGGTTTTAATGGCTTCATGGGGAAATCTAAAATGCTCTATTTTGCTTGGAGAGAAGGATACATGTAGCATTCTCCCATGCGCACAATATTTACCTCCCCTTATAGTTGTTGTTGTTTTAATTAATGTGTCACACCTTTCCTTTTTTTATGCCTTCAACACATATGTAGAAATATTAATAAAATATGATAATCAATCACAATTCCCGCTAATAAATTCTGGAAAGGAAGGTTTTTTCCTTATAATCATTATATTAAAATTAAGATTAAAAAATCATCACATTATCACATGGTATACAGGGCTGTAACGGAGGTCAGTGCGGAGAGGTTAGGGCAATAAGTAGGTCAATGACAATATAATGATGCGTTTAAAAAAAAATATTTGTATTTGTTAAAAATGCATGTATTCCCATTTAAATGGATTATATACAGTCTAATTTGAGAGAGAGAGAGAGAGCTTTTACTTTGGTTTAGTGAAAATGCATTTATAACAGAAAGACAGACATTAGTTACATTTCTTTATTGAAGCGATGTAGCAAATGACAATTTGATACAAAATAGCGATAGCCTCGGTCACATATCATTGGACTGTAATACATGCAGTTTTGAAGGAATTGTCTATTGAAACTTTTTGTAAAATTATTAATTTTGACGAAGATTAAATATTGGCAAGTCGATATGAAACACAGGTTTGTGGATACTTGATTCTATACTGATGAGACAATACTTCAAATCAAATAAACAAATTAGGTGAGGGAAACATTCGTGAACATGTAAATTACAAAAGTCGTTCCCATGAAAATAGTGATTGAAATATATCATATGCCAATATATATTTTTTTTACAGGAATATTTTACCCTTTTCAAATGTTAGCATTAAACCTTGTTCATATCATTTTGGGGAATTTGCATACATGAAAACTTGAGCTATTACGCCGTATACAAGTGGCATGATAGCACAAAGAGTCTAAATAACACTGGGTCAATGAGAGCTGGAACCAGTCTATATAATTATGCTGAGTACCAGCACAAGGGCGATACAACAGTGCCTTAATAACTTAGGTATCGAACCCACGATTTACCTGTTACGAGTCTAACGACCAAGCTCATAAGGACCTGTGTGACACGTTTGGTATATAAAATAAAGATCTATTGTTTACTAATACTTCACCTGTATATTTATCATGTGTGGTCTTATTTTTTATCTTGTAACCACCATTTGCAAACGCACGTGACTCACATCCTTAGTAAATATGTGAAACAGGAAATGTGCGGCGATTTATTCACAAAGACTTTCGTTGTTGTTGAAATGGACGTCATTAACCTACACCGACTGTTGAGACAAATTATTCCGGAGCTGGTCCATTAAGTTGTCAACTTGGGAAGACATACGCATTTAGTAATGTAACTAACTGTACACGAATTGTACATCGTTCTAATCTACGGATTATAGGATTATTTTACATTTTAATTGTTAAAAATAAACGCATGCCATAAAAGATCAAGTTATTCGAATACAGCGATAATCAAAAATGTACTCAAATTACTGTGTAGTCATCAATGTTAAGGGCGTGGGGGCGAATTTTCTTCTATGTCGAGGACGAATATTTTGTTCCCATGAAAACGGCTCATTTATTTTACCTGACAAATATATCTACAAACGATTTTTTTTTACGAATAATGCTCATCAGTAACAAGGAAAGGGAATATTAACGATCAGGAAAACCAGAATTTTACAATTGATTATTATATTTTAGTACATAGCATATATATGTATAAGAGATTTAAGACTCTAGCCTCCGTTTATATTCACACAGGAGTAAACGGAGGAACGAGATATCAAGATGGTCCTGGTTTAAATGTCGCATTGAATCAATGAGTCTCGCGATTCATCGAGGTCGAAATGGATCGTAAACATCTCAAAAAACCCGGAGACTCGGTTAGATGACTAATATAGATACTTGTTCGATATCATCTCGCCAAAGTATAAAAAACACGAAGGAATCGTTATATCACTAGTAGAAATAAAAAAGTGTAACACAAACCTATGTTAGTAATAAGTTGACGAAAAAAAATAACTAAATGAAAATAACAATATATGTATGATAATGTGTGCGTGTGTGTGTGTGTGGAGGAGAGAGAGAAGAGAGAAGATAGAGAGAAATCAACAAACCCTTTATACAATGTATATAGATTAATCATAATAAACCAATAAGCAAAATTTCCCATAAAATGCAATGTTGCAATCAGAAAAACAAGGAAGAAAGGAAGGGGAAAAAAGGAAATGATGTCCGTGCGTATAATAATCCATTGTTATTTCTGGGTTATATCCTTTCCTGTGTAGCTTAAAAAATTACTTATAAAAACAATGTGGAAACATCACACGCAAAGATTAAAATAAGCGTTTTTTTGTCTCAAAGGTTATAAATTTTTCACGGGCCGTGTTGAATTTAAAACATATAGTGCGAAGTTAACATGAACAGGATATGGTTTCTTGTGATTTCTTTCACATCAGTATAAATATGTTTATTCTGTAAATAAATGCTAAGTTATTCGACATAAATGTGTTTGTATGAAGGTCAATGCACTAGAAAGCTGTACAATAATATGGTGATTAATGTAGATAAAAATACCCTTAACTTTATGTTTATAATTTAACCTTATCACCTACAACACAGACGCACTCGAAATAAGTTTGAATACATATATGTGATTATATCAACATTAAATTAAAACAACAACAACAAACAAATGTTTCGTACCTTATAATAAGTTTCCAAGGCATGGCGAAATCTACTCGTTAATCTTTTGATGATGTTTTTTCTTATATTCGAACTTTTTTAGTAATTTGATACATGTATACATTTTTCAGCCAGAATACATCGATTCTTTTAAAGTATCGTGCATGTAAGAGTATTTCCAAATGACATTTTAAACCGTCAGTGTGAATCATCATCATTTTAAAAAACAAAAACAGTGGTACCGCCTAAATTAACCGAAAAATATAATAAATTTGAAAAATTGACGCGTCATAGAGAACGAAGCATAAATTAAATTATATTTTAAAATTAAAGTTTGTGGTTCGAAGCCCATTTGGGACACGGATATTCATGACCTTCCCGGGCACAAAATACTGGTCCAACCAAGAACCGTCAAGAGGGATTTGTAAAAATTGTATAAACTTGTTTCCCGTCCGACGAAAAATAAATAAATAACTAAAATTAATTTTAAATTTTATGGAAACAAAAGAAAAACACACACAGCATTTTAATTATTAAATTATGGAAACAACAAAATTAACACACACGCGCGCGCCCCGCACACACACACACACGCACACACACGCGTGCACTAAAAGTACGCTTTTTTTTCAACGAAAATAAAGCACTGTCGAGTCCTCCCCTGCGGGCTTTTTTCTTTTTTTTAAGAAATCATGTATTTATCTTGAACGCAGATAGTAGCTGAATGAATTAACCTGATCCTGACTTCTATATATGAATAAATTACAATTACTTATTTATTCTGAATAAATCGTAATGCCTTTGGGATAATCGTGTATTATCGAAATACTTCGGTGCAGCTCCTTTTGCAAAGTTTAAAGGGGAAATAAAAATTTTAAAAAAACAATAAATAAAAATAAATTTAAAAAAATATAAAAGGTTTATATAAAGTGGTAATAGTGTTACCTTTCCATGTTGTTTATAACAACCACAAAGGCAACTTAAAGCAAGCTTTTTTTTCTTTCTTTTTTGAAAAAGTGCTCATAATGTTTAAACTCTGTATGATTGTATTTTGTAACAGCAGTATAGAAACCCAAACGTAACACTTTACATTTTTTTCGGCATACCTGTTTACTTTTGATCTATTTTCAGATTATGACACAAGATAAGACTGAACAATATTTTAACGTTTTTTTTTCCTATTCGGAAATGCCTATAGGCAAGGGAGAAGTTACGCACCATTGTTTGTTGAGATGAGAACTAATTGAAATACATGTATATGCTTGGTTTTCACGAAATATTAATAAAGAATTACTTTTCAATAAATATATATAAAATCTGTTTTATCAAAAGACTTGTCTAAGATGCACAGTCAGATCTCTATTTGCTCTGCCGATTTCGATGGAGAGGACATTTTTTTTATCTATGCTTATTTTGACTTCCCAGAAAAAAAAATGAATCACAGATAATATTTTGAACATCTTATAACCGTCTTACATTCTCCAATACTATACCCTAATGAACGCTCCATATCGTTTTAAACATTCTTTTTTGATATTCTTGTACGTGTGACACATGAATTTTATTTCAATTATCGAAACACCTAATTGTAAACTCGTGCTTATGAAATATATTATAGCATTATGATGGTAAATAAGGCAATAATAAACCAAACCCAACAATAATATACAATGTATATATTAAACGAATTATGATGGAAAAAAACACGGAAAAGTGTTTAATAATTTTGGCTGAACTTACGAAAAATGATTGTTCGTAATTACGAACTACGTTTAGAACTTTCGAAATAAAATGATCATTTTGTACAATAATAAATAGAACTATCTCTTAAGGTTATTAATACCTCCGTATTCCACCCTTTCTTCCTGTATATAATGTGAGCGTAGGACGCACCGTTACTAACGTGAGTCACGTGAGGATTGGACGTGACGTAACGGAATGTGACATAACGGGAGTGATTCCTACATGGCACTAACATCTATGAAAAGGGGGTTTAACTTTATCATTTTCTTACAAACGATATTATATCAGCACACTCGAACTTCCAGGGCTAGGGATAATGGCAAATATAAGGCAGCAGATCAGCTTTAAAATTTATTCTAATTAGAAGTCAGGATATTCGAGCGCATCTTTCATTTAGTGATATCACTTCCAACTTTAACACGTGAAATACTTCTTATTACGTCACAAGATCATTAGTTCAGCTTAACTTCATTCAATTTCGTCCAATTATTTTCATTGTTTTCAACAAATACTTCATTATTGATAAAACCAAAGTCTTTGTTTGTCTCAGGAGTGCGGTGTTTGTTTGTCTCAGGAGTGCGGTGTTTGTTTGTCTCAGGAGTGCGGTGTTAGTGTTTTAGAATATAACTGACATACTGAATAATCATTAATTTTCTCCGGTCTTTAGGATGACGAAATTCATGAATATTAATCCCGTCGTAAATTGTTTATCAAGTGAATATCATATTTTTTAAATGATAAATCGACGATTAATGTACCGAGGAAATTAAATGATACATAATCAACGAAATATTAATGACTTCACAGCAGATTCGCACTTTAGATACTTTCGTTTTTTTCTAATCTATTTGTTTATTGATATATGTTTATACTTTTTATGAATTTTATCAAGTGTTCTCAGCTGTACATGTCTCATTTTATATGCTCGACTATTATGGATTCACTTGCGGCGGCTGGGCGGGTGTGTCCAGTGATGTTGTCCGCTCTCTAATTCGAACAAACGTGAACCGATCTTTACCAAACAATATATTTGGGCACAATATCTTGGATTCCTTCGATAACCAGCTAGATTAACCCAGACACACGGGAGTTATGGCCCTTGAATTGATGAAAAAATTGTCAAATTATCAGCGTCGCTCTCTAACTGTAACAAACATTAATTAATATTAAAAAAAGCTCAGGGCTCAAACCCATGAATAACCAGAGGCTGTTGGCCAAGAACTTTATCCACCTTTCTATTAGCGACTATGGCCTACAGTTCAAGTTTATATTGATTCGGAAAACGAAACTGCAAAATTCAAAAATTTCAATATAGAATACATTATTTACATGAATATACCACTAATTTGTTAGGAGATGTCATCACTTGTGTTTACACTTGTCTATGTATATATATTATCCATTCAGCAACTGGGATTGAAGAAATAGTGTATACCGCCGAGTGCGCATGCGTCAGTCTGGGCGGAAGCTGGGTGGATGGGCCGCTTGTACCCGTTGAGACTCAACTTCTCAGAGACAGCTGTACAAACTATTCCTTTAATGAGCATGAACTCGAAAATGGCGTCTGGTTAGAGTGGCAAGCCTACCGGATTTTCGAATATGGAGGTAATTATGATACTCAGTCCGGGAACCAGTGAGGTCCACTATACACCCCCTTCGCCACAATACTTTCTCTTGTGGGTACCACTCGCCAGGGTCAGCTTCATCAGAATCAGATACATGTTAATGAAACAAATTTCTTTTAATTTTTTACTGTTTCCATAGTAACCGTTCACTTTAGTACATGTTATAGTTACATAATAAGATAGATTCGGTACCAAAAAGGAGTTTAGACCTTGTATTTCCCTTCAAAATATCAACAATAATTAATAATAATAATGAATTATATCTGATTTACATGAAAATAGGGGGGGGGGGACCTCAACCCCTCCGCCCCAGGAGTCTAACTAAAAACGTTTTCATGTTACTCTGTAGGGATTTTTCATATTCCCGTAAAGGCATTTGAAAATTGGGAAGGTGGTGGGGGGGGGGGGGGGGCGTCTTTCATGTTCAGTGAGGGACCTTGGATTTGGGTGCCACCTGAATCGTTCACCGGATGTAAGTTATATCATCATTACCTGGCATCAGAGTATATCTGCAACCACTTGCACTCAGCGAATGAGCATTCAACATCTCGGACATTTTCTTCGATTTTCCCTTTCTCCCATTACGAATATTAATCTCAGTTCAAACTTGACTCCAAATCAGAATATTCCCATCGCCCTCATTACTTCAAAATTTGACTACAGTTACGAATTCAATCTGATAAAATGTGTGAAATTCAAGATACAGATAAGATAATATAATCTTTTATATAGTGACTGTGTATACAAAATTACATAAAGTTAAATAATTTACAAAATTCTTGAACACCCGGCCCAATGGGCCTATAAGTCACCTTATACATGTACAATAAATATATTTTGACATTAAGATACATGTATAATACAAATGCATTTCGGTGCCTGCATATGGGTTTGGTGAGAGGCCCTGTCGAGTTATCACCCGTCAGCCGTTGCTCGGTGTTCATATGCTCCTAATGTATTAACCAAACATATTTATTTATATGAGATAATGTTAAGAACTTCTTTATAAAGAGCGTAGTATTTTACAATAAATCCCTTTATTGGTTCAAAAGCCATGTTTTCAACAGTAATTTATTTCCGAAGCAGAAGGATTAGACATATTCTCAGCACCCTAAAACCGCGGGAAAAACAGTCCGATATGAAAGACACTTACGAAAGGGACTTCCGTTATCTTGGCATCATTTACAGTAACTCGGAAGAGCCTCATTAACTATATACAGTGCTCTCGGTTTGGATAACACAAGTGAATCTCGGGGTTGTGCACACCCCAAATTTTGTAAAGGGTTTCCCCAAACATCCACTTCTGGGTTTTGCATGATGAAAACGAATGAGACTCAGGGTCAAACAGTCCATTTTAGATGGAAGTAAAAAAAATTTGTCCCCAAAGGTTTGTGGGGGCGGCAAAAAATTCCTTTGGAATCCGGGGAAAAATCACAGTTTAAATTGTAAAAGATAACACATATTTTAACATAAATAGGGATATGGGGCCCGTTTTTAAAAAAACTCAGTCAAAGCCACCAATAAACAGGAAAAACCCCAGTCCTGGGCTAGTTTTTTGAAAAATTGAATGTCATCTAGAAGTTTTAATTTTCCCACTTGACATCCCAACCCCCTCCGTTTTTTAAAGGGGGCGTTTAAAAACTCGACCAATTGAATGGTCAATATAAAATAAAAAATTTTTAAAATTTTTAAGCTCATTAAGTTTTTATACTAGATATTTTATGCTGAAATCCGTGAAACGGATAATCTGATTTCTATTTCAATCAGCAAAAAAAAAAAAAATTTTTTTTTGGCGTATTTCCCCTCCTTGGTCAATAGAATGTTTGAAGCTGACGATGAGAAATTGCGACATATGTTTTAGAAAGGGGAAAAAAAGACACTTTCACCCCTTTTTTTGTCCCAAAAACGTGGTATAGTGTCTGACAACAAAACTGAAGGTCCCAAATTCGAATCCAGTTCGGCGAATTTAGGCTTTTTTTTTGGGTTTTACATTTGGCGTTAAAAACAAAAAAAAATTCTGTTATAGATTTTAATGAAAAACCCAAAAGGGCCCCTCAGACATTCATCCCTTTTGGGAACCCTGAGATCAGATATAAAAAAGATAATAAATCATTACCAATTGATTTTTTTAAAAAACAAAAATTAATTTGGATTAATTTAATGCAAAAGGATCTTTTTTGAACAAAAAGACATCACAATATACATGTCTACTTTTACAAAAACACGACTTTTTTTCTGCCAGCGGAACTTTACTTCAAGATCGAACGTGAACCAGGCTTTTGACGTGAACTGTGTCGCCCCCCTGTGGGGGCGAGGGTGTGGCGGCAAGGGGGATTATGCCCTCTATATACGGGACGGTATATCCCCGACCTGTCCAAAATTTAAGTCCCTTTTTTTTTAAAACATTTAAAGGGTGAAAAAATTAAACATTATTCTGAATGAAAAGTGTTGATTTTAAAAAGGAAAACTCTGGTGTTTTCAACAAAGCGTAATTAATTTGATTAAAAAAATAAACTTCAAGGATAAACTTCAGAAATTAAACCATGTATGTTTGCTTTCCCATCCATTTCTACACTGACACGTAAATGAAAACCGTTTTCCCGATGTTAATAAGGGGTCCAAAAACGATTAAAATTAAAAGTTTTTTGGGACTTTAAGGGCTCAAAATTGTTCCAAAAGCAAAATAATTATTCTGAAAAAAAAAGTATAAGGGTTGAAAACAAAATTTGTTTAGAGATCAATCTGGCCCATATTCGTTGACGACAACTTTATTTACAATGCAAAAATTAAGAAAAAAAACTTTTTATTTAAAGAAAAATTTTTTTTTTTACACAAATACCCGTTTTTCCCTTCCCGCAATTTTCGAGGTTTTTTATACTTTCAACAAAAAGCGAGAAAATAAACTTTGGTTTTAAAAAAAGGGTTTTGATTGGGTGACTTTTTTTAACAAAACAAATTGTTTTGCGATTTGCTTTTTCTGTTTTTTTACAACTTTTTACTTTTTTTTGCAAAATTATGACATATTTGTTTTTGGTTCTAAAATATTATGTTTTTTTCATTTTTTTCTTTTTTTTGAAAATTTTAAAACTTTTTTGAAAAAAAAAAGGGGCCCTTTTAAAAAAAACCCTACTTTTTACACTGCCCCCCGGCGGCCCGGCAAAAAAACGTTTTCGCCGTAGATTTTTGGTTATTTTTTTAACTCCTCTACTAGTTGTTTTGAGTTAATCCCAATTTTTTCCTCACCCCCGGTCAAACAGGGAAAATCCGTTAGCGGGGGGGGGGGGGGGGGGGGGGGGGGGGGGGGGGGGGGGGGGGGGGGGGGCGGGGTGAGGACAAACGCCCCGGTGGGGGCTAAAATGGTGCCCCCAACGTTGCGGCCCGCGGTCTACAAAGGATGCAAGTGCGTCCCCTCTGGGGTCCCCCACTTCCCGATTGGTTCCCTCACGTTTCTCTAGTTTTGATCAGGGGTCTGACACTTTTTCCTACGTTCTGTCAAGGCTTAAGATGAAACCTTGGGACCAGGACAATTTTGGAACACGTTCGAAATCACGGAAATAAATAAAAAAGCCCCCAATATCACTGACAGAAAAATTTTTTAAATTTGCATTAAAAGGGCATTTTTTTCAAGTTTTCAAACGAGGGCCGTAATAAACTATGTCATAAAAAAGGGTTTCCCTTTTGTTTTTCAACAAGCCCCATTGTCCCCTTTCTCTCTTCTTTTACAATTAATACATTTTTTTAGGTATACAGTATGAAATTAAAAAAAAGAGCACTATCATATATAAAATGATAACATATCTAGAAAAAAAAAAAACCCCAAGATTTTTTTTAGTAGAGCTCTTAAAAAATAAAATGAAAAAACATGTATTTAAATTACTCCCGGTGTATCAAGAAAACAAAAATATCATTTTATCAATTATAAAATTAAATGAAAAAGACTAGGGCGGTATTTGATACACTAAAATGCATGTGCATATTTATGGGCAATTCCCAAGTGAGGGAATTTGGCAGTTTTTTCAATTTTTTAAATATCTCCAAACCCTTTGCGACCTATTTCCGCTTGCACCTTTTTTTTATTTCCCGTTTATTTTTTTAAGCATAAATTGTTTGCTTATTTCAATTGGGTTTTAGACTTACATAAACCGTGCTTAAAAAAACATAAAAATAACATCACTAGGTAAAAAAAAATAAACCCTAATCTTTGCGTATTTTAAAAGGAGGAAGGATAATTTTAAATTAAAGGGGCATTTTCTGCCACCCACTTATCCACTTAGCTATGTTAAACTTTTCTAAAAAATTTGTCACATATCCATTAGTATTGGCAAGTAGAAAATTTCCCCCAATTTATCTACTTAGGTATGTTAACAGGACTAAACGGGCTTTTAAAGTCCCCACTACTCCCAAAACACAATTAAATTTATTTTAACGGTTATCATGCCTTTTCCAGAAAATTTATCGAAAAAATTTGCTTGTTATCCCATAATTTAACTGACAAAACTTAAAAAAAGGCCCAGAAAACCCATTTATCTTAAGTAAATTATGGCGGGCCAGTAGGGGGCACAAAACAGGCAGTTTTTTTTTCGTTTGGGAATCCTAAAGCATAACACGAAAGTTTTCTATTTCCAGATACTAACTGACTATGTGACAATTTTCAGAAAAGTTTCGACATAGCAAGTGGAAAGTGGCTGGCAGAAATATGCCACCAAGTTTACAATATACAACCCCGAAATTTTTTTTTTTCGATGCAAAAAATGCGTGCTACCATAGAACACAGTCCTTTTGTTTTGTGTAGCCAGTCACTCCAACTATAATACCTACATTCTAAACATTTCCCTTTCCCCTACTTTGAAAACCGAATTTTCCCCAAAAAATTGTAATACCCCGAACAATTGGGATATAACTCACCAAAATTGAAAGCTGATATTTTAAAAAAAGTGTTGAATCAATTTTGTGTCACAAATAAATATAAACGAGGGTCAAAAATTTTTAAGCGAAACCAATAAATCAGCTTTAACCTTTCGATAACGGGTCGTTTCAAAAAAAAGATTAAAACGTACATTTTTTTTTTTTCAATGGGCCGGGTAAAAACCCTTAGCAAAATCACCCCCCAGGGCCCTTACTCGCCCCCTTTTTCCCTTTCCTACGAAATTTTTGTCAAAATACAAATCTTTAAATCAAAATGAAGCAAAGCTAAAAAAAAAAAAAAAAAAAAAAAAAATTTAAAAAAAAAATAATTGTTTTATTTAAGTTTTTTTTTCTGGCAAAAACTAAGTTTCCCCCGCCGAATGATTTTTCACTTTTACTTTCAACACACGCAATTTTTTAGGGTTTCCCTTTAGCGCTTTTATTAAAAAAACCATCCAAAGAAAAAGCAATGCTCATTGTACGAGACCCAAAATCCCCGAAAGCTCCCCCTACGACGGACCACCTCTAAAATTTTGGGGTTTCGGCCTTTAACTTCGTCATGTCTTTTTTCCGTTCATACCATTTTTCTAAAGGTCTTTCTAACTTCCCTTTTCCACACCGTGACTGGGCCCTAGCGTTTTTTTTTCTTTTAAATCTGGGCCCCGGGTTTCCCCGGGTCTCACGTTTGCCAAACCCCTTTTCCCCCCATGAAAAACTACGACCTTTTCGATTTGGGCCCCCGGTTTGGGCTGAAAAGTTTCCGCCGGGGAAAATAGTGTAAAAGAAACATAAAATAAAACAATAGAAACAAACGCTAATTTTTTTGTCGAAAAACCATGTAAAGAAAACAAACATAATTTTTTTATAAAGGATTTAAAAAAAATATCTCATTGCAAATTTTTTTATCTAGAGCTCCTATAAAACATTATATATCAAAACAAACATAATAATTAATGCTTTTTGCTTTTGGACAATGCAACCCGGGGTTTGATCTTTAAAAAATTTTTTGATTTGGCCCCTCCTTTTCGCAATGTTTCCTATAAATAGGGCCAGGGACCGCAAAATCAGTGCCCAAACTGAAGCAAATTTTATCGTGTAAATAAAAAAATAAAAAAAATAAATAAAAAATAAATTTAAAGTATAATTAAAAACCCCTTTTTTACATTGTAAAACAGTTTTTTTATGTTTTATGACATTTTATGGGTGTTTTGTAACAGGTGAAATTACCTTTTTCGCAATAATAAAAAAAAACAACTAATTAAATTGCAGGGATTGACCTCCTAAAGATGGATTTAAACCCCGTAAAATTTCCCGACTTTTATTCTATAACATTTTTCAGAAAAATGGGTCAATTACTCCCAAAGTAAGTGGGACCATGAGGAGGGGAATGAAATGTATCTTCATGCAGAGAAGGAGGCTGTATGGAAACCCGCCCAGTCTTTTCAGATGTCACATTGCTATCAAACACAAGGTAAAATTTTAATTTTTGGGCCCCCCAATCGACATTTGATTTTTTTTTGCAAAAATTATGTGCCTACCACACAGAAGCAATTTATGAACATTTTGTTATGTAGCAATGTCTACCAAAAGAAAATAAAAACTAAAGAAAACTGTCCCCAATTGGGTTTTCCCCCCCCCCAAAAAAAATGTAGTATTGGGGGGTGGGTGGGGGAGGTGAACATGTTTATATTGCATACGAAATTTTATGAGAAATTTTTTTGACCGAAAAACTTTTAATACCCCGCATATTAATTTATCTAAAAAATTTGTCCAGGAACAGGTTAGGTTAAGGAAGGGAAACCACTTTTAAATTACTTTAAAACGTTGAAAAAACTGTTTTTTAAAACCCCACAACATTTAATGAAACCCAAAGAATAAAAATGATAAACAAAAAATAAAATAAAAAAAAAAAAAATATACGTTACTTCCCGCATTTTTTCCCCTTTTTTTAAAGTTACGTTTTTTTTTTATGGGGACGTCCCTTGCTTAAAAAGGGATTAGGGCCCAAACCCAAGAAAGTAATATCAAAGCAACATTTAAAAAACGTGTTGTTGATTTTTCACATTACATTGAATAAACCAATACCTCATTCAATCCCAAACAAACAACCAATGAAAATGTTGTGGGGAACACAGGGTATTTGTTCCCCAAAAATTACAACACTAAATTGATTATTCCTACTTAATTTTAAGGCTTTAAATATTCAATGAAATATGCCGAATATTGGATTTTGGCGGGAAAAGCCCCCCGCTAGAGAGTTTAAAACCATCACAAGACGATCATAACAGTTTACAATAAAAACCTTAAAAAAAAAAGACCACTTTTTAAAGTCCGTCTAAAAGTGGGCTTAATAATTTAAAAAGTCCATTTTTTTAATTTAGTATAAGGACAGGGCACAAAGCGCATGAAAATTTTCATGGGGGAAAGAAAGAAAACCACTTTGAATTTAAAAAATAAAAACTCGTGTCGCAAATCTTTGCGAAAGAATTGGGTTCCGAAGTTTTTAAAATCTAACGTTTTGAGCTTAAAGACTGGAATTGCTTTATGCTTCAGTATGAAGCGCTATTTCACTTATATAGGTTTTTTTATTTTTTTCCCGCATTTTCCTTTTTTTTAAATACCCCCAATTTCCGGGGGCCCCATATATGTATACAGGCTTTTTTAAGGTGAAAAAGTCCGTGAGTCATGATCTCCCGTACCGATTTAACGATGAAAGTGTGGGCACATTTTCCCGTTTTTAAAAATTTTTGAATGTGTCCTTTTATTTGTTTATCACTGGGTGAATTCACGGGGGGTTTTGCTGACTAATTTTTTTTTTGTTATTAAAATTTTTCCTTGACTGATGGAGGTTGGATTTACATCAAACTTTCTCCTTAAATAATCTCAAATTTTTTTTCAAAATAAAAACAAATACAAAAATATTTAAAAAAAAATTTTTATTTTTAAAAAATCCAATATTTTTCTAAACAAACCAAAAATTTTAAAAATTTTTCTTTAAACCCCCTTTTTAAAGGGAAAAAGTTTTTTAAGATTTTTAGATATTAAAATTTGCTTTAAAAATGTCACATGGCCTTTTTTTCTTTAGTTTATTTTTTGGGGGCCCCTTAAAAAAAATTTTCGCGAGGGACAGGTGAAAAAAAAACCCTTTTTACATTTTTTTTTTAAAATTTTTGAAAAAGGTTTTTTGAAAGCCTTAAATGCAAATATCTATTCGGGGGGGAATTTTTTCTTTCGCATTTAACCCCCCCCCCTTTCAATCTCAAAGGAAAAAAAATAACCCCCCCCCCCTTTTTTTTTTTTTTTTTTTTAGGGGGAATATTTTGTAAACCTTCCACGAACGGGGGGAAAACTTCATTGCATATTGGGCATATTTTTTAATGTTAGGAAAGTCTGATAATAAAGGGTTTATATTTCAAAAAATATTTTAATAAACGCCCAATTTTGGCTGGGTAAAAAAAAAAAAACAGAATACGGACGGAGCAGTATTTAATTGTTAAAGTTTTTTTGAGTAGAAATTTAAAAAGGAACGTGTTACGGAAACGTTGTCTTTGTCTTATTTCAATGTACCAGAGAACTTAATACAGTATCAAAAAATAAAAAGAAATGGGTTCTTTGGCACAATCGTACATATATAGGAAACGCATTTCGTTTTTTGAAAAGAATACTGAATTAGTTTTTAGAACTTAAATTTTCTTTTTTGATAGACAAAACCTCTCCGCTGTACGGCACTGGTCATATTCATCCATGGAGTGTCACAAACGAGGTCTCCGGCCATTTAGGACCCTGGCCAACTGGGTTTTGGGGGATGGACCGTAATCTACAGGTCAAAAATGTGGTTGGAAAGGACGAATGTAAGTATGCTCCCGTATATACATCACGGAACCTATTTGTTATTTATCTTTTAATGTACGTCGTAATTGTATCAAGACTGACTAATGCAGCATGTTTTCAGGAGGGGTTAAGCCAATAAAAAATTAAATTGATTCACCCCCATGTTATTACAGTAATGTAAGACCAAATCAAAATTCTTCGCTGTGTATGTTGCCTACAAAAAAAAGTTTTACCCGCGATCTAGTAATGAATTCTAAGCAAGTTTTTTTTGTTTACAGATAGTTAAATTTGACCACCGACCGTAATTAAAAAGAACAATCAAAATATGTTCTAGATGTATTAATAATTTCAATAAAGGGTTTGGGCAAATAAAGTGACATGAAGATATTAAAAGATTAATAGTCAGATACATCAAATCTTATAGAAATGCCTACCTACCGGAGTTTGGGGCTGGAGTTAGGTGGCATGCCAATACACAAAGACTTTTTTTTTCAATTTAAAGATGTTTTAATTTTAATTGAACAAAACGTCCCCGTAGGCCGAGTGGTTGGAGCGTCCGCCTCGGGAGCGGGTGGTCGTGGGGTTTGATCCCGGCTGCGACATACCAGAGTAGTAAAAAATGGTACTGTTAAAGCTCCCTTGTTTGGCGATCAGCATATAAGGGTAGTTGCAGGACTGGTTGGCACCGTGTCCAAAAAAGTGGCTGAGTGTGGTATCATGCCACATGTCTACGGCGGATACTGCAGTGTAGCAGCCTAATATATCTGTCTCAAGTAGACACCGTCTCCAAATGACTGAAATACTGCCGGGGACGTAAAACCCCAAAACAAACAAACTAATATGAACAAGTTAGCCCTCGTCATGACAATTTTTACTGTACACACAGTGAGGAGTTTAGGCCCTACAGTTATCCTACCTTACAAAAAACAGCGAGGGGATACCCGAGATGCATTTTGACACGTCCAAGGACACAATTCAAAGGCTTTTGTGTCAACAAGGTACTAGTAATTCCTCTGTTATATTAAAAATTAAGTTTATTAAACATCTCATGTTCCCGTTTGCAACACGCACATACGCTCATGTCAAACTTAAAATGTCTCCTCATTGTAGTTTTTGCATATATGTTTCCCACATACATGTACTACGTATATTTGCAAATTCAGATGCATTACATGAGCCTGTCGTAATATTTACAAACATTACATGAGCCTGTCGTAATTTTACATACATTACATGAGCCTATCGTATTTTTACAAACATTACATGAGCCTATCGTATTTTTACAAATATTACATAACCCTTCGTATTTTTACATAGTTACACACGTTCATTTAATATTATCTACATAGACATACATATTCATGTTCCATATGAAATCTGATTTACATATAAATTAAATGTTACTGATTTTCTTCATTTCCTTGTATCTTTTTTCACACTGATATAATTGTTTCCTCAAGTCATGTGTAAATATCGGTTTTTAGGCTGAAAAGTAATTATTTAAAAATCAACGTAAATATTATTTAATTAGGTACTGACTGTTACGACACGTGAGCTGATTTCCCTTTTTTTTCAAGTTCTTTAAAAGTCATCATCGAAATGACGGCTGTAACACAAAAAAAAAACTCCGAAGAGTATAAGACCCAATTAGTAACATTTACATGAATGCAAACAGTTAGTGAATGGGTGAAACACGTTTTATAGTATATCCCTTTTTCGTGATATTTACTTCAAACGCGTCCAATATCTCTTTCCAATGGTTGCATAGTAAAGCACGCTTTGAAGCCCTATTCATTCGTGATATTTGCACACCGATGTAAAATTCTATTTTTCCATACGTGCATTGTCAAACTTCCCCTATCTTCCCCTTCAAAATTTAAATTTGGTACCTCAGTATTCGACCGGCATGGAAATGGGAATTTTGTAATGCCTAGTCTAACCCCCCGAGAGCAAACACTATCTGCTCGTCGTCTATAGAGCAATAATATTTTTTTATTAACTTTGGTTTTCTTATTTGGGAAAATTAAAATTAGCGTTAGAAAAAAAAACAAGGGAATTTACGATAATGAAATATTTAAAATTTTTTTTTTTTTTCCAATGAAATTATCATATTAAGGTGATATTTCCAAGAAAGTTACAAATCAACTTTAATTATAAGAACATCACAAGTTTCATTGAAACTCCATGAACTATTTCTTTTGAGAGAAAAAAAGTCATATTGGGAAAAAGGAAAAAAAACGACAGTTTTCGGCTAAGTGAAACTGTCTTAAAAACGTAGTAAATTCATAAAATCACTGATGAGTATAAAGGGTTGAAATAATATCTATTACACACACACTAAAATTAAAAACTATATATGCTTTAATCGAAGAATAATACTAATGGAACATGATTCCGGACTTCATTTAAGTTTGTAAAACTGAGCTAAGACTATATCATATAAATATGTAAATATTTATGTAATCAGAATAAACTTATAATACTTAACAAGCAGACTTAAAGAACGTTATTTAATATGTAATGTTTTTAAAAAAAATAATAGAATTAATATTCAAAGTAATTAATAACCCCCGCATCCCACGTTGCTTATTTGTAATGTGGGTATAGGACGGGACATGCCGTGATGAGCTTGGTTCCTATATAACCCCATTTCTGTGTAGCATGGAGTTAAATAACATTAAATACGTATAGAAAATGGGGAAAATAATCCCAGTTCTGTAAATTTCCAAACGTAAATTTCCAAACAATAAAGAAAAGGAAACTTAGTCCAAAATAATGTTTTTGTTTTCATGTTTTTTTTCAGAACTACAGAACGGAAGAAACACTGTAAGTTTAGTATAAAAACATTTCCAAACATGGCATCATGTTGATTCCCTTCGTAACTTAACTCCGTGTACACTTGAATGTAACCCCCTGAATAAAATCACCGTTTATGCGACTGAGAACTTTTAAACAGATGTTAAATATAATTTCAAAACACATTGGATAAAACCTTTACATGTATTAAGGTGAAAATATGATCACAGAAGTATATAATAATTTTGATAGAATGCCACACACATATACGGGATGTTACGAGTTTCGCATCAATAGCCCCTAACCTCATAAATTTTAATATGTTGAATATTAATATACTGAATTTTATGTGTTATAGAAACAATTGACATTTCTTTGCCGAGCAGACTTTGTTGAATTGAACGAGCAAACAAGAATTCAGACTGATCAGACAGATTCGTAAAAGCTGTCTGTTCTGCGACTGCTCTGTTTGCTATGGCGTCAAATCACGTATATATGAAGTATAGGCATAGAGTAGAAAAAAAAAAATCTGAATTATACTTGCACTAGAACTCATTGTAGATTTTAGACAGAAATATTTTTTTTCTTTTTAGTTCCATTCTATCTGATAGTTACAATCGCAGCCAAAATCATTCATTTGACATGTACAGGAATAGCAGTTCTAAGGTGAACTTTTTTATCATTTCGATGTAAAAAGCAAAATAATCATTTAGTTTTATTCATCTTAAAAATCGACCAAATATGATTGTAAAAAAGAGAACATATGTTAAGGATTCCTCTAGATCTCGATATTGGCTTTTTAAAAAAGCTGCATAACATGTAATTAAGATATTTAAGCGAATTCTATAATAAATCGGATGCTCCGATCCTCAAAAGTTTTAGCACATGTGAACCGTGGATATTTTTACAAATCTGTATTCCCATGCCATACCTATTTTTTTTTTTTTTTTTTTTTTTTCTGTCGACCAGTATAAATTTTATGACTTATGCACCTATAAATGTTACCAGGGGGAGAGCAGGCGGGAATGGACACGAGTCCTGGGAAATAGATATTGACCGAATGTTAGTCTCCCACACTCTGTTATTCCGACGAATTGCCATGATTGTTCTTGGTGGGATTAGATTCAATAAAAAACATGTCAAATTTTCCAAAAATCCCCTAGGTCAGCCCGCCGGGCCAAATATTGATAGGTGCATCACATGAATGTTATATGAACCTTTTATACAGAAATACGCATGCGCAATCCGACATAGAACTCGGCACGCCCTTACCTTCCAAGCGTTTACACTCTACAGTTATCCAGTAACGTAAATCAACATGGCACTGCGAACAGTATACAGTACGTCAACTATAAGAGGTACGAAACCTCTCCATCTGTTCAAACAAACCCAAAAACGTGAAAAACGATGCGGCTACGTACCAGCACGCAGGTCCCCGTCTTTCAGATCATCACAAATGGATCCTGACCAGGATGTATTGAGCAAAAAAATAAAATCAAAGTAAAGAAAAAAGGACCTTTTGGGAAGTCCCTAAAATAAAAGGCTTTAAAATGACTCAGTCTTAACCCTTTCCCTCATATGGGATCATTTTGACGCATCAATAGGTACCAATAAAGCCTGATCTGCAAAAAACCCCCCGTTAAACCTTCCCAAAATTTAATTACAAAACCCTTATTTCCAGACCATGAGGGCAGCGAACATAATAAAAAACCCAACAGCCTGCGAGTTTCTCGCAGGGGGGACGGGTTTTTTCTGTTCGCATAGGTCTTTTCATGATTTCCCATGAGGGGAAAGGGGTTTTTTAAAAAGAAAAATTTTTTTTTAATACAAAAAACCCGAAATGACAACCCCTTTTCAATCAATCTAAAACTCAAATTGTAAATGTCATGACTCAAAATTGAAACATTCCAAAATTTTTGATGTTTTTTTTTAATTTTTTTTGGGAAAACGGGAAAATTTTTTGTTTGATTGGGCCTTTTTTTTTTTTAATTTTTTTTTATGATCGATCGAAAGGGAAAAAATTTAAAAAAGAAAAAAAAAACAAAAAAAAAGTTTTAAAGGCCCCATAAATTCGCCTTGCCTGTTAATTTTAAAAGGAACAAAAACTAAAGAATTTTGACAAATTTTTAAAATTTTTTTGACAAGTTTTTTTAACTTTACTTTTTTTTAAAAAAATAATTAAGCTTCTTTTTGGGTTTTTAAGGGGTTTAAAACAACATAATTTGCCCTTTAAAAACAGAACAAAAATTTTTTGGGGGTTTTAAAAAAGTCTCGAGACAGTTATTTAAAGAAAATGTTGTTGTTGTACTGGGGTTTTTTCCGTCCCCGCGATAAATATTTTTAATAATTTGCGACGTCCCCAATTACAGGGGGAGGAAGACCCCCGGACCAGGGTAAAAACCCGGGGGGAAAACCCCGACCACCCAAGCCCCAAAATATATTTTGTAAAGAACAGTTCACGCCGAGGGCATGTTTTAAAAAAAAAGGAAAAAAAATTTTCAGTATAATTTTACGGCAAACGTCACCCGCCTTTGTCGGAAGTTGGGAAAAACCCCCCACAGGGGAGAGTTTCAACTTTCCAAATGGGTATGTATAATTCCCATCCAGACTTTGCGGAGCTTTTGGTTTTTTAAAAGGGATAAAGCATTATTCTCCAAAATTTTCAATAGTTTTTTAAAATTCCGTTAAAACATTAAATTTTTTTTTTTATTTCCCCCGGGGCCGCCGTGGGCCCCAGTTTCCAATTTTGGGGCTAAAATCTCTCAGCCCCCCCCCCCCTGTGGGGGTTTGGGGAACCCCGGGGGGGGGTTCGGGTTTTCATGTGAGGAAGCCTTTTCCCGCTGGCTTGCGGACTGGGGGTTTACCCGGGGATTTTATGGGGGTTTATTGTGGGGGTTTTTTATGAAAAGAAATATAAACAGGTTTTAAAAACCCCAAAAAAAAAATAATAAAGGGGGGGGGAAGAACCCCCAAAATGAGGGTTAGGAGAACCAAACGACCAAAGAAGCCCCGGAAGGCTTTTCCCCAATGAAATCCCAAAGACCCGCCTTTTCGAAACCCCGCGGTGAGGGGGTGGTTAGTGTTAAAAATCCAAATTTTTAAACCCCCCCGGCCACGGAAAGGCCCCCCAAATTTTAAAAAAAAAATAAAGATTTTTAAAAACGAAAGACTTGAAACCAAAAAAGGGTTTTTTTTTTGGTTTTGGAACTTAAAGCA
>CM037777.1:87043074-87093074 GCA_021229015.1 Solen grandis
TTGGCGGTATATACTAGGTTACTCATTAAACCTAGTGGTTTAACGAGTTAAACCGATTGAAAACTTTGAAAAATACTGCAATCTCATTGGTCAAAATAATTCCATATCTGGTCGTGATTCATATAGTTTCTCAACACAATACCATGCTGTAAGCCTCCAGTTTTCTCATCGTTTTGAGCCTACAGTCAACATCGTATTAAGAGATCGCTCAAGGGATTGCCAAAAAGTGGTCGCTTAATGAAATGGTCTCTTAATAGATATATTTGGAAATCTAGGCAAACAAGTCATATATATACAAACTGTAAGCTATATCATAACGTTATATTATATTACAACATGAATACGATATGTAAACTACACAATGTTTTGTTGTTTTATACAAATAAACATTAACATGTTTATTTTTTGTCATATCTTTCGATTTTTTTGCTGTTATGTTGGAATAATACCTTGGATCATTGGCTGATCGGTGGAAAAACACAACATTTGACATCGAATTCATGGATGGATTCGGACAATTTCAAGAAAAAATATTATTTAGCAATGAGCTTTCTTTATGTCTCTGTCTAACATAAATCCAGAAATCCATGATAAATTTATTTCAACCGTGCGCCCTGATCGCATATCATAAGACGCAATGTACATACTTATAGGTACGAATTATTAATGGTACGCATTGCATCCGGGAGTATTAATTTACCTTATTCCCAAATATTCTTTTACCAAAATTCGAAGCATTCGGCATTTCGGGACGGTTTCACCTATGTTATGCTTAGTAACTGTTGAAACGGGAACTTAGTTGCACATGGTGCAGTCGTGCGTGGACAAATTGGTTTCAAGTGAGCACTTATGATCGGGATAATTGTTTGTTTGTTCAGAACAGAACAGAACAGAACAGAACATTACTTTATTACATTCCAGGTATACAAAGTATACAACATGGAGACATGTACAAATATGATGTATTAATAACAAAACATTCCATTCCGGTTTGGGGTAACAGGTAATTATTGAGAGAGAAAGAGATAGGGAGAGAGAGAGAGGGGGGGGGGAGAGAGAGAAAGAGGAAGGGAAAATCAGAACAGGCATATACATAAAGACTTATCGTTGTCGCTGTATATCATTATGTTACTTATCACAATTTGATATGTTAAAAATAAATTATTAGAAGAGAGAAATAAATATATAAAGAAAAGCAAATTTATAAGCTTATTTTACCAATAGGATTCAGATGTGATAAAGATGAATATACACATGCTCCAGCGTACACGATAATTAGCAACGGAATCAAACACGGTCGCTCAAAAAAGTTGATTTTGTGCATAATCTTACGTGCTGGGGCTTGGTTTATGTGGTCGCTGGTCGCATAATAAAAAGGTCGCTTAATGGGATAATTTGAGATAGTAAAAACGTTCGGTCGGGATTTATAACGGTCGTTTAATAAAAAAAAGTCGTTTAATACAGGTGGTCGCATGTACAATGTTGACATGTATTTAAAATGTTACGCACGTGAGTAGGAGCGTAAGACTACCTTCGCCCCTGTATTTGCTCACTATATGAAAGCATAATCTTTGCCCCTTATATGATACCGTAGTTTTAGGAGTGTTATAACGATCGTCACACGTTGCGGTGTTATCAGCCGGGGAACGCTCGCAGCTTTCTTGTTATCGTTATTATGTTAATGGCAACCACGAGGACGGAAACTAATTTTGTGTCAAAGCTATCGTCACCGGTGTTTGTTTCGAGACTGACATTTTTTGTGTTAATTTGATATACACCTTTTTTGTTTTAAAAATGTCTACAAAAGCATACATATTGACTTGCCTTGCGTCGATTGTTATTGTTTATCTCGTGTTTAAAATATCGTTGCATCATACAACTAAAGAGATTATCTACAGGACAGTGTCTGGTGGGGACAAGTCTAATGAACTGTTCCAAGTTACAAGTGTGTTGATTCAACAAAGGAACAATATGTCACGCCAACTTAATTTGAAACAACAGAAAATAGGGCAATTGCAATGCGAGGTAAGGGTTAGGTTTAAAACATAATTATACATTTGTCAATAGAGTCGTACGCACATTCAAAAACATTTAAAATTCTGAATAAAAGCTAATATGATTTATTTTTAATATTCTATGTTCAAAGTTAATATTTGAATTTTAAATTTATTTTCACTCCCTGCTTTAAAGTATGTGTATTTATCACGTGACTTAAGAAAAAAACTATTGAGCAGCGAATATTTTGAACGGAAGTTAAAAGATCCTTTCAGACGCGTTACTTTTAATGTTATATCAATTTTGAAACAGTCATTATTTGTACCGTTTTTTTTTGTTGTTGTGTGTGTGTGTGACCGACCGACAAAAATCAAATCTCAGCAATAAAGATACAACCTTGTTTTTGCGGAAAACATTATATAAATGTATGGAATGAATAGAACAATTGTTTTCATGTAAAAACGCATGAGCCGTCTCAGAAAATGCACATTTTCACCGTGGCTGAGAGGGTAAAGTTGCTGACTTTAACATTCACTCAGTCCCTAGCTGCGTGGCTTCGAATCCCGGCAGGGTCATTCGGATTTTTATGTGAGAAAGCCTTTCAGCTGGCTTGCGGTAGGTCGGTGGTTCTACCCGGATGCCTCCGTGCATTCGGGGACTTCCTCCACGTGTAATTAGCTGGACGTCGCTATATGAATGAAATACTGTCGAAGCGACGGTAAACTCAAAAAGTCATTATTGAATCAGTTTTTTATAAATAGCCAAAACATACATTCCTCGTGAAAAAGAAATAAAAATTATACAAATAGAAGACACACATACTAACAGCTTGTTCATGTAAATAAGAAATACTGAAGAAAAAATCTTTTGAAGGCTTTTTGTAAACATTCAAAAATGTTTGAAAATGAAAATATTTTTCTCTCCTTTTTCAAAACAATTCTTTAGTTTTTTTTTCTCCATTTCTGTACAATTGTACAATTTGATTTCAAACCTGCGGGTCACTTGTACAAAACAATACAAAAAAATGTGTAGTTCACCGAGATCATTTAGGAGTTACATGTACTGGCCTGTTTCTACAGTAATTGTCTAATGCTTAATAAGAAAACAAAGTTTGAAACCTGTTTAACATAATTAATTCATTTCAAATTTCAAATTAATAAACTATTTGAAAAGGAAATATAAGGAATACAAACAGGTGTAAGGGTAGTTCCTGGATCAGCACAGGAGAGGACTTATATTGTGTTTAAAGAGTTGTCGTTATCTGTAGGGGGACTGTTTGTCTTTCACGGTGAAAGATAGGGGCGATATGTACACATGACCAAGTACACATAGAGAGAGATTATCACAGTCTTATACCGTTGTTATCTTACATTATAAAATCCCTTATGAGTCAGATACAATATAAGGTCTTATATCTTTTTGACATTTTATCGACCACGCCCCACTTTCATAAAACCTGTTTACAAATAACGTCGGAATTAAAAACATTCTGGGGGTTGACAAATAAAATAAAAAAAATGCAAGATGCTCGCATTCATTGGTGTCACTTCATGTGTTTCTGTGTAATAAATTTGTTCTTGTTATTAACTGTGTGTGTGTGTCTTGTTTTTGTTTACATTACATCCTTGGGAAGGTCATATGCCGAAACTCTGGTGTCAGTTAACATATATGCTTGCTTTGCTTTTTAAATTTGAAGGTTTTCTTTTTTATGATCATTAATCAAATAGATTTATCATGTAGGTTTAAATTTAAAAGTCCAGTTCGTTATATTTCAAATAAATAAATACATTAGTAATAATCGTGGCTAATGACTACAGTACACATATTGGTAAATAAGGCAATAATTTAACCGCACTACACGCGATTTATAAGAAACAAAGCGTTGACAACGCTTAGAGAACCGGGTGTTTAATCTGATTATGTTGAATTTCTTTGGTTTATCAAATTCTGCCAATGATCTTCTACTTATAGTTATACTGTATATGTTCTGGAGATACATTCAGATGAATGTATATGTTATACTGTATATGTTCTGGAGATACATTCAGATGAGGAAGCAGGTCAAACTGAATCCGTAATGTCATTATTGCTTGACAATGTTTTGTTTTCTGATGGTTCACATCCCACAGATAGTATTTTCGTCATTTGGGAACTTATGTTTGTCTACCTGAGACTGATATAGTGCCGTCACACTTATATATGTGGCCTGATACAAGTATCATTTTTACAACTTTGGTATTTGCGGCCGGGGATCGAACCCACGACCTCCAGATTCTGGTGCGGTCGCTCTAACCATTCGGGCACCGTGGCTTGTGTATATAATAAACGATAGCGTTTTGATAAAGGCATACATACTATGTATTATTAATGTAGATAATAAACATGGCATCGTATATTCTTAGACTCATTACTATATTTTTTAATATGTATCAATATTTCATCTATCAAAAGGATTCGGGATCATCTCAGCTTTTGATATGCTTTTTGAAACGTACATCCAGGTACCAACGGTACATACTTCTTATCAGAAAATTACAACCCATTTTTTTCTTATATTCACATTTTTCACTAACCTCATCGCAGAAGGCCAAGTCGCGGTGGACAGGGCAACTATAATCCACGACTTGCGATAAAAATAGTAGATATATAGTAGATATATAAGATTTATAAGTCGTGACTCCCTGGAATTTGACTTTTTTACTAAGATTTAAGTAGAAACGAACCCCCTAACACGTCCCACTGGTAAAACCGTTGGGCCCCTGTCAAACCGATGGACGATGGACCCTCCTTAGAAAAAAAGAAGAGGGGAGTCACGAACCCTACCATTGATTACAACTTTATTTAAAATACGAATATATTTCATTTTGCATAAATATATTCAAAACGACAGTCGAATCTTCGTTGTTAATTACATTCATAACAACCATAATTATCAAGTCAATACTTGCCTCTGTAAACACCGAGGCCATTTATCTCAGAAAGATGTGCCAGATTTCAGATATGACTTAAGGGTCAAGGGGACGGGGTTATCTTTAACGTTTTCCGTTATTGAATTAGTGTGTAAAGATATCGTACGCTGCAAATGTGTACTAGAAAATATTGACTTACATGAACCTGTCAGTGAGGTTTTGTTGCGACGAGGTAAAGTGTTCAATGTGCATATCGACTCGTCAGGTGCAGAATAAACCTGGTTGCGCATACATGTTTCATACGTTCTCAAACATGTTTCATACGTTCTCATACATGTTTCATACGTTCTCAACTTTCCCCGATCACGACATACCAAAGTCGTTAAAATGGTCCTGACAGTTCTTCCTTGGTTTTGACGCTTAGAATATAAGTAAGATCCTGGGGCCCGTTTCACTAAACTTCGTGCGAACAAACTTGATATGTTGTTCAAAGTGTCTAACAAGGTCTTCTTTGCACAATAAAAGATAAAGAAAGTTGACCCATTCCATTTCATTATACAAATGCAACTCTTTCAATAAAGAAAAAATCACAGGGATTTTTTTTTTTTTTTACATTTTTGAATTTACGTTTACGAAGATTTTTATTCTTACGAAGTTTCGTGAAACGGGTCCCAGGATTTCTCCGTTTAATGGTTGTTCACATTCTGCTATAAGTAAGGCAGCACAAGATCTGTCTCAAGAACATAAATGTCCCCAATTGACTGGAGTACTTCCGACCGACATACGCACTCAAATATTATTTATAAAACTCACGAGAGAAAGAGAGAGCGGTGGTAGATTTTTAAGCTTGAATAAATAATATAGAAGCATAAACTAATTTAGGAATCTATGGTGGCATATTTCTGCCAGCCACTTATCCACTTAGCTATGTCGAAACTTTTCTGAAAAAATGTCACATAGTCAGTATCTGGCAAGTAGAAAACTTTCGTGTTATCCTCTTAGGTATCTTAACAGAACAAAACTGCCTGTTAGTGCCCACTACTGCCAGCCATATATTCACTTTAAGATAACTGGTTATCTCGCCTTTTTTCAAGTTAGTCAGTTAAATTATGTGGATAACAAGCATTTTTTCACATAATTATCTGGAAAAAGGCATGATATCCAGTTAAAATAAGTGAATATGTGATTGGCAGTAGTTGGCACTAACAGACAGTTAAGTCCTGTTAAGATACCTAAGTAGATAACTTGAAAATTTCCTACTTGCCAGATACTAACTGAATATGTGACAATTTTTCAGCTAAGTGGATAAGTGGCTGGCAGAAATATGCCACCATAGGAATCTGTTTCATTCTTCAGAAGTTAAAGGTGCAGTCCTGCTTTAGTACAACTCTAGAAAGGGTGTTATCTGTCATGTGTACACACTACGGGATTTATGATACCAATAATGTGATAGAGTGTGGTAGCAAGTTTAACATTTTACTTTACCCCGTACAAAGGGAATTGGTAGGGTGACGATCAAATAGACTCCGGGACGATTCGCAATGTTCATGTTGCTACAAATTTCGATCACTATGACGTCACTAGTAACTATCACAAACAGGATTACGACCAGAAGCGAAGTAATACGCATAATGAACAATAGTCAGAATAAGTATAGGTTAGCACATGGTATTGTGCTAAATTTACTTTTCTGCTCTGTAAAGTGAGTGTCGATCTTGCTACATTTGTACTACACAGCTGTTGTGTATATTCTTGCGGAATCATGTTTATGGCACGTTCAAATTCTCTATTTGTTTTATTGATCTTGGGTATCTCGACACCGGATATCCAAATTCAATGCCCTCTAACGGGACAAGCTATACGTGAACCTGTTTGCTCGTGCCATCGTTGAACAGTATATAAATATGCATGCAAGACGAGCTCCTGTTTATATATTTTATATCAATGAAATGCACAACAATCTTTTTTATATATATTTATCATTTATTATATCGAAATGAAGTCCACACTATGAACAAAAAACTCAGCAACAATGCGTAAGCAGGAAAATTATCATTGAAATTTCGATTAACCACACCTGTGGCGTGCAGCAGTTCACATCTCTCGTATGAACTATGTCATTGGTTAAGCGAATAGGTATATGACAAGTGAAATGATGTCGTTCATTGGAATATGTTCGGCCCTTACACCAAAATGATATACTAGCTAGTTCCAAGTTACAATCATTGACTGTGCCATTTTATGCTTAACGCAACATAAGGTCTCCCAGTCCTTTGATCATTGAATAGGTCGACAATGGATCAAAAGATCATACGAGATCACGACATGATCGAGACGCCATAGAAAGACGGAATACCTATTTTATATCATTATATACTGTATATCTATATTGTGCATATTACAGAAGGTCAAGACTGTTCGAGAAGCAACAAGCGAATCCGGTGGGTGGTGTGAATCTTCAAGTAAAGAGGATAGTGGTCATCACGCAACTGATAAAAAACTTGCCAGCGCACTTGCTGATTTCTTCAAAGGTGCGTAGATCAAATTGTTGTGAGTTATCGTTCTTGTATTTCCATTCTTGAAAGCGGAAGTTTCATTTGTATCATAATTATAATCCGTATTAAATGCAGAAGACTAGAGAAAAACATCGAATCTGTTGAATTATTACTGAAAATTTATACAGCCAAAACTGTCTTAAGCGGTCAGTCAATGGAACAAGAGAAAGTGACCGCTCTACAGAGGTAGACGCTAAGTGAAAGTCAAACATGCTATAAACATGCAAAATGCTATAGTTAGATAGTAATTTAACTCACTGCTAAATACAGGTTGGCCTCTTAATACAGGTGGCCGTCACTACAGGTTCAACTGTATACCGATTCTAAGTGGTTAGATCATTTGCCATAAACCAGGAAGCTATGTTCTTATATACCATTCCGTAACCTCTATTAGCAACAACAAATACAATTCACAATTCAATACAAATTTAATATGGAAAAAGATATGCATAGTTGGCGCTCATACAACGCCACCTAGTGGTCACTGCATGACAAACTAGAGGAAATAAATCATTTCTAATTCGTATGGTCCAGTCCTCGGTTGCGACTTGTCTACTAGACTGGCTGAATGGACCTGAATACTAGTAATACTTTCAAAATAAAACAATATCATTTTACTTCATTCAGTATAATTGTGTTTATCAAATAAAAAAAAAAAGTACAATTTGCCACGACATACAAAAATTGTGAAAATGGTACCGGTATATTTCCTTGCCGTTATCGCTATAATCATGAAAAGATAGTTAAAAAACTGGTCAGCCAAGTGTCTGTCCGAATAATATATCTAGGTTTCGTACCAATCTTCTTTTCTGCGGCATCACAGTGTGGCAGCACTATATCTGTCTCTTATAGGCAAATGTAACTAAATGACTGAAATGCATAATATTTTAATCTCGACCCCCACCCACATGTACATTTACTCTCAGTACAAGGTATATCACGCGATGGGCTCTACTGGTACTTGCTTCTTCACTCAACACAGTACCAGTAATACGTTTGGAACCAGTATGTTAAAAACTGACGTTCGCACCTTATGGTTTTCGTACTGGCTGGTAAAGATGAGTTCTGCATAATTTCAACAGGACTAAATCGAATATCTATATTTCTAGAAGGTAATTGGTAATACAAAAAAAAAATAATAATGTGATGTAATCTGTCTTGAGCCTGCATTCCCATATCCTAATGTTATATATAGTTAGCAGAATAGGTATAAGTTTGAAACTGGCAAGAGCGTGTTACTTGATTTTGTGTAAGTATAATAAAACACGCAGCAGATAAAACCTAAATCGTTCAATTATATTTTAAAGATTGGAAAACATAACTTAATAACGAGACCAACGCAATATTAAGACCACTTTCAGACTGACCCAATAGTGTTATCATTATCGAAGTTTTACTGAATAAAAAAATCTTACATTACATTGTTGGATTCTGCTTCATTCTGTTGATAAACTGACTTAATACATGTACAAATGTGTTAATATTTTTACTCTTCAAATAGTGTAGAGTGATAGTCAATTCATAAAGAAGATGTTTCCACATGTTAATCATTTTACTTCTTCTATCACTTAATAGACATGTCTTGTAAATAGTGTATCCTATAAGACTTAATATTGTACTTATCATATTATAGCTTGGTGTATCTATCTTATAACCAACAACTATGTATTCTAGTCTATTAATGTATTTAGAAATACCGCATTTTCTAAAGGTGCTATTCACATTTGACCAAAGGTTATTTAAATAGCTGCATGTAATGAAAAATAATAATCCTCTGCTTCGTTACAAAATAGGCATAATGGAGAATCTATTATATTCCAAGTGAAAAGGTTAAGCTTTTTTGGAATAAGATTATGTAATAACTTGTGTTTAAATTGTTTAACTACGTTTTTGTAGTTGGATTTGTGCATTGATAAATACTAAGAATTCCAACTAATTTGTTTGTTGAATGCACGTGTCCATTGTTTATGCATATAGGGTTTATTATAGTATTTATCAATGTAAACTTTGTATGTTTGTTTGTTTGTTGTGCGTTGTATATAGGTTTTATTAGTTTTTAAAACAGATCTGGTATTAATATAAGTTTTTGTTGAGTCATTCTGTATGAGTTAAATCCATTTTTTTTTTTTTGGAATGGCAGAGTAAATAAAAGGACTATGTTCACTAAGTGGTTAAAATGGCCAAAACTTTTCGGGAAAATTTAAATGCATTTCAGAAGTCTTTTTCAATCTTTACCATACACAACAAACCTTAAATCACCTAAAACTGATATAATCAGTATTTATCATTTGTAAGGTTGAACAAAATAATTGCTTGAAAATACCTGTTGAAATCCATTGAACCGTAATTTACACGCGTTTTGCACTAAAGTATTTTGCCGATTGCGCTGTTGATATTTAACAAAATTATTTTCCATCACTTACATGCTTTCTAATAAATATTTATGTAAGTATGATTCTCATAATTTAATGCTTTTTTATATTTAAATACTGAAAAGGAGCGTTACGCACCGTGGATAAATGACTCAAGATATTTATTTTAAAAGCTTCACGAAAGCATCGCACATTTTCAAACATTATGTGTGTATTAACTCATTGTATACATCAACACATAAAGGCATGTTCATTGTGTACTCGAATCTATTTTTAGATGTGTACACGTATTTACAAAAGTTGGGTAGATAGCATTGATTTTCATAGTTTACACGGTGGTTTATTGAGTCGTTGATGATGACATTGCACCGTGTCTAAAACTTAAAGGTATCATTAATTCATAGAAATAGAAACATCCGAAACAAACTCACCTCTCACTCATCTGATTATTTCTTAAAGAAAATAGTTTTGAAACTCTAAGAACAATGTGAAAATAAACACTAAACTTCTACATGTACTTCGCGCCTGGAATGATAAAAATCACTATATGTACCTGACCAAAATAGTGGAATTAACAAAATAAAAATGTTGTATACCCCGGTAGATTTACTCTTTTTACTTCATTATAGTATGACACTAGTAGAAAAGATCCCTTTAAATATCTTTTGAAGGTTGAAATGTGCATATGCACGCTGAATATTACACACTGTTCCCTTCTGAACAATTAGTGTAGATCCATGTTAACCTTCTTGTGTAAAGTCTGTAACATTCTGAAGGAACCTGTTGTGTATTGTTTTTTTGTTTGTTTTAGAATGAGTAGTTGGGTCTATCACTTTGGTGGTAGATTAAGTGCAAAACTCATTTGAATCTTTTTTTAAAGACATTAAAAACTTTATCAATAGCTAAAATAAACAAGTATAACTAGAACACAAGATGTACGCAAAACATGTTGTAAATGCTTTTTGTGTGGGTTACTGTTCAACCAACAGTATTTCAGTCATAATGTCTACGTGAGACCACAGGACCCTGATATTCAGACCAAAAAGTGTCCTTTGAGAAAATCGACCTCTCTATGTAGACTTTTTTTAAGTTTTTTTCTACTTTCTTTTTTTTTTTTTACTGAATATTAGGGTCCTGTTATGAGACAGATGAAACTTGGTGTCTTATGGTGATATCATGCCACAAACATGTACCGTGATCGATACTACACCAAGCATCGAAAACCCACGAGGGATTTACCTGTTGCTCTCCATACATAGCTGACATGAAGTAAAATTAAATAGGCATCCGACGATGGGCCAATCATTGAACTACACTTACATGATCACAACAAGCTGAGCATCTGACAAATGCGATACACCAGTAATCGGGGTCCATGTGGCCTAGCAGGTGAAGTCGGTGACTTAATACCACTCAGGCTTTAAAGGCAGCTGGTTCGAATCCAGTCAGAGTCAAGTGGATATTACATGCGACGAAACCTTCAAGCTGATTTATGGTTGGTCTGTGGTTTTATTCCGGTGCTGTTGTGTGATTGAGATCTTCCTGAACATGTAAGAGCTAGATGTTGCTATATGATTGTAATACGGTTGCAGCGAGGTAAATTCTAAAACAACACCAATAAAAAAAAGTAGGGAAATATTTGAATACATGTATTTGAATAATGCTGTTTAATATATTGATATTTATGATTATGATACCAAGAAAAATCCAGTACAGTTGAAGACTAAATATTTGAATTTGTCTGTCCACACATAACACTATAAAAGGCAGCATACTCTAAATATAACTGAAATGTACACCTGTTTTCGAAGCATCAGTTTATGGGCAGGAAATTAAGTCTCATTATTTTTTCATACAGCTATGGGCATGGTTGATGTTCTCCTGCATACTAGTATATTATATTTTTCAAATATTCATATCAGTTTGTTTAAAGACAGATTTGAGTGAATATTTATGCCCCCCCCCCCCCCCCGCCCCGTTTATTGAAGATGCATATGAAATTGTTAAAATACCGAATATGATAAATAAGTTGTCATTTCATATCAACTTTTTTTAAAGGGGGTTTATAATAACTATTACTAAGTGAGTCTTTAAAACCTTCTGTTTATCAAAAAGACATGTGTATCGCATATCGACAAAAGAGTAATGGTTTGAAAGTCATTGGGTCTGAATTTGCAGTTTGTGGCACTCAGATTTTTCTAATTTGATGAGACTTCATAGACACATCACTTTCATTATATCCCTACCTACCGACGCTCTTTTTTTCTGGCTGAAGACCAGAAACGAAATTATTCTTTTTTCTTTCTTTTTTTTTTGGCCTGAGAGTTTATGTTAGAGATGTTGTTGAAATCAAAATTATGGTCATATTTTCATTCGTACAGGTAATTAAACAAATCAGCTACAGAGATTAATTCAGATGGACAAGCTTTTGTAAACATTTTGAAATAGGAGATTTCATTGCTAAATATGTAACTTATCTTTAAAAGCCAGCAACAAATCGAAAAGGTATTTTGCACAAAAAAAACAAAAACATTTCACATATTTTGAACACTATGACTTTGAGAAATGACCTTAACTTGAAGTATCCACCATTTCTTTTAAATGACAAACTGTCACATCATATTGAATATGAACACCAATTTATGGTAAAATTAGAAAACCCTTAACTAAACTACAACCCGGAAGATCATAATTTTACATATTCCTGACAAATTTGATCTTTAATGATGACCTTAACAATGAAGTACTCACAGGTCCATGTACGTGACATACTGTCAAACCATATGGAACAAATATACAAATTTCTGTTAAAATCTGAAAACTGGTGACAATTTGACCTTCACTGGTGACATTGACATTGAATAATCCATCAGTTTTTATTTGACATACTTTCACATCATAGTGAAGATTTTTACCAATTTCTGCTAAAATCTAGTAACGCATGAGAACCCGTGGCTAAACTAAACTGTCACCGGAAAATCAGAATTTTACATATTTTTGACCATTATGACCTTCATTGGTGACCTTGACCATAAAGAACCCATCAGTTCATTTTATTTGACATACTTTCACATCATAGTGAAAACGTTTACCAATTTATGTTAAAATTGGGTAACACATGAGTAACCCATAATTCAATTATCACCGGAAAGTCTGATTTTTGGCATATTTTTGACAATCATGACCTTCACGAGTAACTTTGACCATGAATAATCCATCGGTTTATTTATGTAACACATTTTTACACCATAGTGAACATTTTTATAAATTTATGTTAAAATCTGACCACCCAAAACAAAATTACAACTCGGAAATCTTCGGCAAACGTAACCAAAACATTACTACAACCCTTGTTGCCATGGTGACAGAAGAATGTTTTATGTGAATGAAATCATCATTTTTAATATCAGTTAAGTGTTGTTTCTTATTTGTCCAAAAATCATTAAGTTCTGAGCTTAGGCCATTTTTACCATTTAGTGAACATAGTCCTTTATTTCGGATATCCAGTCTCATTTTATGATCAGCTTATCATATATATGTTTTGTATCCAAGGTTCCTCTATAAGAAAGTAGATCATCAATAAAGATAATGCGTGAATCAATCCAGTGTTTAAAAAGTAAGCTTTTCCCGTTTTTCTATATAAATCTGTTTCCCCATATGATCTGATTTCTTACAGAAATAAAGTTATTGCATTCCTGTGTGGTAATTCATATATTATTAGAGTATATTTAGGTGTTAATTAGATCTACATAAAACGGTGTTAAGTTTTATTCTATTTATGGATTTAAAAGAAATCAACATTCATGTCAAAAATGTGGAAATCTTTTCCATACTGCTTTCGGAGATATGTAGGTATTTTTTCCAATTTTCAATTGTATCATTTTTAAAAATTTGATCCATTTCAGTTTCATTACTTTAGAAATATAATTGTGTTGAGTTTGTGTAAGTACAATAAAATACGCTGCAGCTTAAACCTAAATCGTTCAATCATATTTTAAATATCGGAAAACATAACTTAATAATGATACCAACTCAATATTAAGACCATTTTCAGACTGATCCTATAGTGGTATCATTATCGAGATTTTACTGTATGCATTTGCAAAACAAAACACTGAACACCTGTGTAGTAATTATCATAAAAAATATAATCGATAGCAAATCTCACTCAGACGGGGCATGTGTTGTAATGATAATATCGAGTACAATTGTAAATATGCTACAAGTGAAAGAGTTTACGTGTGGTCAATTTATATGAGGGACAATTTTACGAATCGTGTCTGGGTCGTAAAAAATAGTAAAAATTGGCAGCACTTAAAAAATTCCCGTTATACTGTATATATTAGCACTAAATCGAAGATCATATTTTCTAGAAAGTAACTAATAATACGACACATTCAAATAATAATTTGGTTTAATCTATAAGTATTTTACAACCTGGGATCCCAAAGTCAAATGTTACAGTGTACGAGGGCGAGTCAATAAATAACCAGCCTATGACATCTCCGATCAACCGAGACATCCACGATTTCCACGCATTGTTTCAATACATGTACTATACCTGTGTACAAAACTACACATGTATACGGTCATTTGTTTGTCAGATATTGAATGTCAAACACGGCCAGTGATGTAAAAGCAAGCTTTTCATCAAAAATGGAAGTCTTATCCATGCTTACTACAAACAACGCAAACAACCTCTGCATTTAGCAGGACGTGCTATTTAATACTGGGCAAGAGAAGATACATATTTACATGTAAATCTGTTAATACATTTAAATAATGACCATACATTGTGTCGCACATGCATAAGTTAATACATTTATATGTCAAATTCAACATATGAACACAAAACCTAAAACTTAAACGCCCAATATATTTATTTATGATGCGCAAAGCCAGATGAAAAACCAGAGAGAAAAACTCACCTCCTAGGAAATGTAAAAAAAACAACTCTACAAAACTGTGCAAAACGCATAATAAACCTACAATATAATAGTTTCAAAATGCAAAATTTGCTTTCTTAAACAGATAAAGATAAATTGTCACATTCATTCATACTTTTACAATAAAAGCAAGTATTAAACTAAATGCTAGTTATGGTTTAAAATAGAACCGAACAGCACGGTGTCCTGCGTAATACCCTAACACTAACTTCACCTTATTGGACAATATCGCTCACGTGACATTCACGCTACAGTGACCCGCCCTACCCGAGTTTACGATACACATCGCTAAGACATATGTTCTGTGCAATACTTCGTAACGCACAGAACTTACAATACCGTTCTGTAATTCGGTACTTGCATTTAAAAGGTAAAACTGGTAAGGACATACATGCTGAGTTAGTTGATGTGTATGGGTCTTCTGTACCATCTTATTCTCAAGTTAAATTCTGGGTTGGGGAGTTTAAACGCGGTAGAACGTATTTAGAAGGTAAAGCCAGGTCTGGACGCCAAGTTGATGCCACCGACGAAGAAATGTGTAATAAAGTCAGAGATCTGGTATACTCAGATAGGCGAAGTCAGGTCAGGCATTAGGCATTTCACATGGTACCGTTTCAACAATCTTGCATGATCGTTTAGGGATGCGCAAGCTTACAGTCCGTTGGGTCCCAAAATCCCTTAGCAATGAGCAAATGGCAACGAGAGCATCAGTATGCAGTGCGTTGTTGAAGCGTTTGAGGTCAAAAGATGAATTCCTTTTGCGTCTAGTTACTGTGGATGAGACTTGGGTGCATTATTATGAACCAGAAAATAAAACCCAGAGTCGTCAGTGCGTAGGGCCGGGACCCCCAAGGCCAAAGAAGTTCAAGACTCAACCATCTGCTGGCAAAGTGATGGCCACAGTATTTTGGGACACAAAGGGCGTTATTTTGTTGGACATTTTACCCAAGAGAAGTACAATAACCGGAGCATACTATGCAAACTTGCTAGACCAGCTGAGGAACGCCATCCGCGAGAAACGCCGTGGTAAACTCTCCAAAAGTGTTTTGCTGCAACAGGACAATGCAAGAGTCCACACTTGTAAAGTTGCAATGGATACTGTGGGGCGAAATGGGTATAAATTAATACTGCACCCTGCCTAATCACCAGACCTGGCTCCTAGCGACTTCTTCCTTTTTTCAAATTTGAAACAGGATATACCCGGACGTCATTTCCGGTCTGACGATGAAGTCGTGGAGGCAGTTTAGGAGTGATTCCATGGAAAGGACCCCGACTGCTTCACTTCTGGGCTGATGGCACTTGAACACCGTTGGTCCAAGTGCATAGCCCTGGAGGGAAATTATATTGAAAAAGAAGAGGTAGAACCCGAAATAGGTTAGGCTGATTATTTATTGACTCGCCCTCGTAAGTACGAAAACGGAAAGTACGTGTATACTTGATTTTGTGTAAGTACAATATAACACTCCGCAGATAAAACATAAAAAGTTAAACTAATTTTAAATATGAGAAAATATAATGACACTTCTCATGATCATTATCATAGACAATTTCAATAAAAAGATGAGTGATATACTCATATATATATATTAATTTTCATTTATAAATTTTCATCATGTAAAGACAGGCACGGAGGAACGCATATCACTGTTCACCAATTAAAACCGTATCAGGAACCGTGCCGGCTACAACAGGCTTGCGCACTTGATTATACTCAATAAATCAATGAACGAAGCGAGTATGGCAAACAAAATCGCTCCTGATAAATAATCCACTCATTAATGATAGCCATGCCCTTTGTAAGCCTAACAAAATAACACCCAACCACTTATACATTCACTCGATACCGGTGTTTTATAAAATTATTCAAATATGACTCCCAGTTTTTCCCCATTATAAGAGTTTCGCGGGATTTATATATTCACCATTCTGACACAAAAAGGCTAAACCAGTCAAACATGTCTTAAGCGGCCAGTCTAGCGAACAAGAGATAATGACTGCTTAACAGAGATGACAGATAAATGAAAGGTTAAACATAAAGTATAATATTTAAACTGACCGCCAAATGCTGATTGACCGCTTAATACAGGTGGTCGCTAATACGGGTTCAACTGTATTATAATGATATTTGTTCCCAATCGACGTAAATAAGTTTTAAAGTAAATTTAGCCAATCAGAAAAGTGTTTCTAAAACATGCAGTGTATGGCCAAGTCGGTCCTTCATGTGAGTACCGCTTCTGGCTTTTTGTCAGCAGTTAGTATTAAAGTCACGTGGTCATTTTCAATTGTTTTGGTAAGGACTTCTAAGTCAAAACAGGGGCCATAATTTGCATTTATCTTGGTCAAGAGTTATTGACGTTTTGTAAAGATAAACCGTGTAAATGAAACCGATCTGTGAGTCTGATAAATATAGGTTTTCTGATATATGAGCATGGTCAAGTGAACTGTATTGCCGTCGAGTACATGTGCTGAAATACTGTTTGGGGACCAAAGCAAACAATCAAATACACCGACTAAGTGATTAATGTATTCATTAATACAGGTATTTATATATTAATAAGAAATCTTTCTGGCTAAATATCTTTTAGTTTGATGAAAGAGCATGGATAATTCAAGTTTGTGTATTATATACAGTACGGAGGACGATTTCTTTTGTAATTATATTGGTTTATTTAAATGTTTTTCACTTTTGCATTGGCATCTAATAGGCACATATACAGTGGCATAAATACGCGATATGAAACCTTATACATGCAATTAACGACGCTCAGCCGCATAGAAACGTACCTCTGGTAATGAATAGCGTAAAAGCATTCTAATGAAATTTCACAACAAGCATTCATATTTTGCTAATGATTACGGTTTATTTAATGCGAAAATTTTAAAACTGTATAGATATCATATCTTTAGGTATGAATACCAAAGAAGAAAATTAAAAAAAAGCCAATGACGAACGAAGCTACCATTAGCGACAACGCGGTACACCCTGCCTCATGAACAAGACCAAATTTGTCAATTGCTTCCAAATGTATTATTAATGCATAACTGTTTATTGTTCGTAAAATACGTTTACGTTTGTTATTAATAGAGTTGCCTTTTAAAGCGGTTGAGCGTATAATGAGTAATAACCGTTCAGTGTATGCCGCGAGGTATGATATTATTTTCGTTGATGTTTGATCTCGTTTGACCTTTACAAAGAGCAGTTTCGTGGTTACATATATTCGTTGCCCTATGTTCTAGAAAACACGACATTTATTGATATATGTAAGCGATTTTAGTTAGTTTTTGTGGATACAGTCAAACCTGTCTGAAGCGGTCGGTAAAGGGAAACAAGAAAATGTTCCCGCTTAACAGATGTTGTCGATAAATGAAGATAAGCTTATAAATAAATACTAGTTTGGTAATATAAAAACTGACCTCTAAATGCAGGTTGGCCGCTTAATACAGATGACCGAAAATATAGATTCAACTGCAATGGATGAAACGAACTTAATGATTATACTGTTTGACGCATCGCAGTCTGCATTTACATGCTTTGACATCACAGGATTTCCTTTCAAGAATGTATCATAGTTTTTAGACTGGTGACGAAGCCAGTCTTATGAAACGGGAAATAAAAAACAGATACCGATTTGCATTATTACCGCAGCCAAGGAATGATTTAACTGTACCACTCAGCGCTCTGTAGAGTTTTGAGTTTTTGGCGTCATATTACCTCTACCGAGTTCAACTCTGCTGGAACGCTGGGATTAGAATTATAGCCGTTTCATGTAAATCCTACAGTATCTTAATATCATACCTACAGTATCTCAATGCATTGGCCCTTCCAGGGTGAATTGACCACTGCAATATTACGGTGTCATTTTGGCGTCATCAACGATCTCTATCAAATGGATCTGAACTAATTAGCAGCAATACCTTTAGCTTAACAATACCAATATTTTTCTTAATCTTCAAGTGGCAAGTAATGAGTTACATGTGTTGGGTTTTGTAATTTTATTTTGTGGTGTTGTTCTTCTTCGTAAGATGAAGAATATATTGCTACTAATGACGTCACTTGACTTTATTTTCTTGCAGGCAAATCTGTCGCCAGTTTTGGTGACGGGCCAGGACGATATAAGCAACTTATCCTAGATTCCGGAAAGGTGAAAGGCTACGACGCTTATGACGGGGCGCCATACTGTGACGTCACAAGTCAAGGACGCGTCAAATTCCTTGACCTGACACTTAAACAATTCGGACTTCCTATTTATGACTGGAGCATGAGTCTCGAGGTTGCTGAACACATTCCGGCTAAGTTTGAAAGCATCTATATCGACAATATCGTAAGACATACAAAAGAAGGGATCGTTTTAAGCTGGGCCGTGCCAGGCCAAGGTGGTTACTCCCATGTCAACCTCAGAACCCTTGAATACGTCATAAAACTGATGGATTCACTGGGGTTCTCCCATGACAAGGAAACGTCTGAGAAATTGAGAAGCGTGTCAACATTACCTTGGTTAAAGAAAAATGTAAATGTTTACAGACGACGAGATTTGTCTGACATAGAGAGAGTAGAAACTTTTTTTCTTTAAAGTCAGTTTGATAGATTATGTATTTACATAATTTCATTGTTGATCATAGGTTGTAACATATTTATGAAAGCCATGCAATAAATTAATGCCATGTTTGTATTAATAGCCATTCTGTTTTTCAAAGAAAGAGGTATGGTGACTATTTCATGCCCAAACATATACCCTAACCCTATATATATATATATATATATAGAGAGAGAGAGAGAGAGAGAGAGAGAGAAAGAGAGAGAGAGAAAATTAGAACACAGCTAAAAATTCGTTTTAATACGGCTTTTCGCAAACCTGCGGAAAACGTTTAGGGTTTGTTATGTGTATGTTTATTATTTTTTAGGACTTTCTGCCTACAGGCTGAAAATCCTATTGGGTTTGTACTGTTTTTTAATACTTATTAATCTTTTTTCTTCTTTTATTTTGCCTTAATTTCTATATGTTGCAAGAGCTCCAGGACCATGAAAATTTAATGGCATATACATGTACTTCATATGCTGAAATTTTGACTTCAATGATTTTCATATGCCTATGACGTCATATGACGTCACATTTGACGTTGTCTACAAAAGCTTGTACGCGGTCTACAGCCATTATTTCTGGAACGATTTTCATCAACATTTCACAGAATGTTTATGTTACGCTCTAGTTGTGCCTACCGGTGTCCGTTTTTCAAAATTCGAAAGGCAAAGGTTTTATGACTAATCCAAGATTTGAACCACTGACGTCAAATTTCAGCTCAGATACGTATAAAATTACTTCCAGATAAGATAAAAAGCGAATATTTGGACTGAATATAATTCTCTAAGTCTTCTTTACAATCTGAGAAGATGAACGTCTTATGACGTCATGTGACCTCATAAGGCCAAGGTTTTATATTATTGAAATTAAACAGTTTTCAAGGCCTGTAGGCCTTACTTTTTGTCTGATTTGCATGAATTCTTACTGAGAGTGCAGCATTTGATCATGTGGAACAATGTCACTTCCATTTCCGGAAAAATGTCATCATTGTTTATATCTTGAAAACCTATAAAGCTAGACCAAATTATGTGACAATCGAAATGTAACATTTTCAATAATTTGTTTTAGAAATAGGTCAAGGTAAATGGAATTGATATAAAAAAAAATTCAGTTAATTTTGCCATATCCTCCATATTAAACGGCATATTTTTCAAAGTTTATGGAAGTTATGATCATACAAAAGCAAGCTAAAGGCAGGAAATTGATATCCTTTTACTTTAACGTATGAAAAAAATCTTTATGATAGTCTTATCTTAAAATTTTAGTGTTGTCTTTCTGCATGATAGTAAACGGTTGCGTAATCAAATAAGATCCATATTTATGCTTTCTCAATATCTTCTTGATAAGATAAAAATGAAAAAAAAAAAAGATTTAAAACTTAGTTTTGAACATAAGTATATCGTTATAATAATAATGATAATTTACGTATTAAATACATTATTATGCATCATTTTTTTTTTTAACTTATGTATTCAATACCTTTGAAATAAGCAAACGGAAAGCCTCTTCGTTTGTATGTTAAACAAACGACTTCTAGTTTAAGATGTTTTTGTCACATATGTAGCGCTTCCTCATTGTATCATCACCTTAGCTCCACCATTCTTGCCAGACATGTTTAATGGCTTTTGTGAATTTCTTTTTAATTATACGACAGAAATATAAAAAAATAATATGATACATGTCGCTGTCTTAGATGTATTTAGAATTATTATACTCTATGAGGATATACAGTATATGGGGTATTTCATGTTTGGCATACGAATTCTAAGAATTCTTTACATGTTTAAAGATGATTCTCCGACATATACCTTCAGTTATGACTAAATACTTGTTTGACCTAGTTTCTCACTATATCTGTATTAGCTAAGGTGTGTATAAATCACTATGTTTGACATGTACGTCTTACATCTATTTAGGTCAAGAAATCATTAGCAATAGATAGCATTTTTTTTATTCATTATCCATATTTATTTCTTAATAAAGTTCTGTCACATAATATATGAATATGATAATAATTTAACCGAATACGTCTCTGTTTTCAGATGAAAATTCAAAATAAATCAAAATTAAAAAAGAGCGATTCAGTTGTTTCTTCATTTGTTTTTTCGAGTCACTCTTGGGACTTTATCCCCCCACCCTACCGGACATTCACACACTAATCCCATCACTCGGTACTAGAGTCATCGCCATTGTACAGTGTCTTAAGCGGTCCTCAGAGACCTCAGAGAGAGTTGGGGGGGGGGGGGGGGTAAATGATGTAATCAGTTAAACTTGCAATGCAAACAAGACTTAAAGCCGTTGAATAAGGCATGTGTTACATGTGCAGTCTGTTATGTTTAAACTTAACTTTATTTATTTAACAACGCAAAAATGTGGATCGAGGTTAAAGTGTATCTTTAACGATACTTGAAGTTGTTTGGTTTTATTTGAAACCCGATAAGACTGCATCAAAAACAAGGTAACCGCCCATTTAGCGTCTCCTTCAAACTTCAATACATATATATATATATATATATATATTTTATTGCGTGTCTTTTTATAACTGGCTCTCTTTTCATGTCAAATTAAAGTTCTCTAGTAACAAAAGTCGGGTCGGTTAACATGTTCAGCTATCCCTTTGTTTGCTTTTTTTGTTTAATTACCCAGATAGCAATAAATAAGGGACCCATATAGGTCCCATATGGTTTCCCACATAGGCCCCATATGGGCTACCCATATGGGACCCATGTCGAAAGTGCAACCTGTTTTGGCCTGGGTCCGATATGGGCAGCCCACCAAGATCCAATATGGGCCCCTCAAGGGTCCCATATGGGAAACCCGCCTAAATTCTACACAGGCCCCATATGGGCTACCCACATGGGACCCATGTCGAAAATTGAACCTGTTTTGGCCTGGGTATGCCCATATGGGCAGTCCACCAAGATCCAATATGGGGCCCTTAAGGGTCCCATATTTGCACCCCATTTGCATGTGATATGGCTCCATACCACTGCCCTGTCTGAATGTGCAGTCAAATGTGCAAAACTGGTACCAATAGCCTCTGAAATTTATCTCTCCATATTAATATTACTGAAAATAAAAAATAGGTCACTCAAATACAACATACATTTTATTTCTTCTTCTTAAATTACTTCAAACTTCAATTTCAGCACATGCTGAGAAAATATAAAACGAAATGTCATAATTCATTCAAATACAATTTGAATACAAATAGATACGAGGGTCATCTGAAAATGAATGAGAGTTAGTTTGTAACTTTTGATTGCAACAACATATAGCCACAAAACTAAGCACGTAACTAAATTAACTCTTTGTGCGTAAGCGCACGTGTTAATAAGCATCGTGACGTTAGGTCATTTTTAATGACGTCATATCAAACAACGCATTGGCGGACGATGCGTTCGCGCTGACGCGAGAAGTTTATGTGTATATCAAGATAGAGAGAAGGCGCGGAAAGAAAACGACTGCACTCCAGGAGGTTGACCCGACATGTGCAGTTGGATTTAGCATTGTAGATGGGTGAAGGATTTCAATAATGGACGGCAAGGGTCTCACAAGAAGCCCTCCTACGGTAGGCCGGTGACAGTTACAGACGCCGATAACACCGGAATTGTTGCTCAACTTCTCAACTCTGATAGACGATTTACATGCGAGGAAATTGCGTATGAATCGGGGATACTTAAGAGTTCCGTTCATGTTATTCTGACGCAGAATTTAGGCATGAGAAAGATCGCCGCGCGGTGGTTACCGCACGCACTCTCAAAAACTGAAAAAGAAAAGCGTATTCAAATTTGCACTGAATTGTTGAATAGATATTCAGAGAAAGGTGAAATGATGCTGAATAGAGTGGTTGCTATCGATGAAAATGGATCCGGTCATTTGAACCAGAATTGAAACTCTGAATGGCATTCTCCAAACTCGGCAAGACCTGTGAAATATCGCCACAGTATGAACTGTCCAAATGATATTTGCTTACGATATTTACGGCGTTTTGACAACACACAGAGTTCCACATGGAAGCACGGTTAATAAAGAGTATTATTATGAGTGGTATTTGACTAAAATTCTTCGACCAGCGATACGCCGCAAACGACCGGAACTTTTACAGGTGACGCCATTAATTTTGCATGATAACGCCACGCCGCACATTTCCGGCGTTGTTAGGGACTTGTTCGCGCGGTACCACTGGGAAGTTCTTAATCACCCGCCATATTCGCCAGACTTAAGCACCCCCCCCCCCCTGACCTGTTTCCAAAACTTAAAGAACCACTACGAGGAGTCCAATATGATGAATTATATGTCGCCGTGAACGCGGTTGTTATGGACATCAAAGGTTGCCTAGCAACGGGAGTTCGGGATCTGCCAAAAAGATGGGAGTCGACCATAGCATCCGCGGGAGATTATATTGAGGGACTATGAAGAGATCTTGTGAGTAACACTTGTAGTTTTTACGTAATTAAGCAACTCACTTCACTCATTTCTGGATGACCCTCGTATTTTTCATTTTCAATGTGCTATTTAATGTTTAAAAAGTTATGCTTGATTTCCTAACCATGAGACAATTTCTTATGTAACAAAAACAAACACTTAAAGATTGCATATCTTTAACACTGCACATAAACGCAATCACTCGTTATACAAAAATGCATGATACTGTAAGAAAAAAAAGCATAAATAGAAGTCGTTTGTTTAAGATACAAACGAATCGGCTTTACGTTTGCTTATTTCAAGGTTATTGAGTAAATTAATACAAAGAAATGAACTAATGATGCTTAATAATGTAAGATTTATTTACTATCATGCAGAAAAAAAATCACGATAAGACTATCCTCATGAATCTTTTCTAACGTTATTCTATCGATTTTAAAAGATTTTAATTCTTTATTCAATATCCATTTAGTTTTAAGCATGTGACTTAACAAATATACATTGCACTTTGCTCGCTTAATTGAAATTGTATAAAAAAGATTACTTTGAAATCCACGACTTTCAATCTTTAAATTGATTGAGTATTTCTGGTATTCTTGAGGAAATAGAAAGTAAGCCTCTTGGCCGATATGCATTTCGATTTTCATGCTTCTAACATATCAGGTGTAACATTAAAATATATTTTTCGGACCAAGGTTCGAAATTAGGTTATACCGTGAAATCTTCATATTTATGAATTTTGAAATTTGCCAAGGTCTGTGAAAATATCATGACAGTCTGATCAGAACTGAAGACTCCAAATCTCGAACAAACTTTTGGAGCTGACGTCAATTGACGTCATTGAAAATTAAATATAAATATATTTATAAATTTAAACTTTTTAATCGGTGCAATTTAATTTTCAAAAAGATTGAGTCAAAAGTCATGATGCCAGAGCAAAAGAAATCTTTCAAAAAGATGCTTTTTGTATTTTTATGACGTCATAACCATGTGACTTAAGAGAAAATCCTGCAGGAAATAGAAAGAAGCCATCTGGGCCTATATACTGTCCAATTTTCATGCTTCTAATGCATAACGTGGCCTTGTAACATCAAAATATATTTTTAGGACCTAAGTTCGAAACTCGGTTTTGCCCTGAAATCTTTATATTTTCAAATTTGGAAATTTGAATGCCAAGGTGCACATCTACATCCTAAGATACATCCTCTGTGAAAATATGACAGTCTGATCAGAAATGGTGGCTCTAGACCGCGAACAAACTTTTGAAGCTGACTTCACATCTGACGTCATTGAAAGTTGAAAACACTTTATTTAATAGAATTATACTTTTTTTGTCGAAGCAGTTTCATTTTCATGTTGCTTGGACATTGGCAATATATTTAAAGGACTTAAAAATTGGTATGCAAGGAACGTAGCACCATGCTGGGTAATTCACGGTCTTATCTGGCTGGACCCAGCAGGACGTTGAAATGGTCTTAGGGGTGGGATGGGATGGTCATATATATCAGTCAAAATCAATACCTGTTCTATACTTGTTTTAACTATTGCTAAAATAGGAAAGAGTTATGGGTTTAAAAAAACTTGTAATAAACACATTGCATGTAACTAAATTCTATGGAATTTGATTATGTGAAATCAGCATAATTAATTTAGACAAGCTGATTTGCGACAAATAATAGATTTCTTGTTCACATATCTTCATATTATAAGATGTGACATTGGTAACTTTTACTTGTTCATTGACGGTAAAATGTTCACTGTGGACAATATGTCGTCTTCTGGGTTTAGTTAGGAGATATATGACAAGCAGCTTTCGTTCCTTGTTTGGAATGTCCAGGGCATTAAAAATAAATTAGATGATGAACATTTCCTTAATTACGTTACATAATTTTATTGTTTATTATTTTCAGAAACTTGGCATTCCAAACAAAGTAACGTTGTAATTGAAGGGTACGATTGCTTCAGTTGTCCTCGCCCAAGGTATAATAGTCGAGCGAGACGTGATAGACTTAGACTTTATTGAATCATTCAGCACATACAAGTGATATGAGGTAACACCAATGTTAACTCAATAATAAGATAATGTAAGGAACCAGGCAGTGAACAGATGGGTCAAAATTATAGAATTCAAAATTTAAAGAAAAACACACACACACACATGAGTAGTAATAGCAGCGCTTTAGGGTCAAGACTGCGCATGCGCAGGAGTGACGTCATCAGATTTTTTGCGCATGTGCGGCGGCCATATTGGTTTCTATATTAAGCATGACATCTAATATTTAGACTGCATGCGCATGCGCAAGCAGTCTTTAGAACCACACTCTCAGGTCGATTGACGACAGCTGGCACGTCAATTTTAACATTTCGTAGTATTACTACGCAGAAGAAGTTCTGACGTTAAAAAATAGTTCATATTGAAACCTGTCGGGTAAGAGAGGAAACTCCAATATTTTCAAAATTTCGTTCAGCACTAGACAAAATGTAATTATCTATTCAATATATTCGCTACAGTATTTTATTTAGAACATGTAACGTAAGCGGCATCTGTCAAGTTAGGTCTACTTTTGTCATACCGAATATAATTGTAGAATTACCGAAATCATATTGATACCGCCAAAATAAAAGCCACAAAAGCATAAATTTCACAAGAACTTTAAAAAAAAACATATGATATAATTTGAATCAACTTGTGATGAAATATTGAAGCTTTATTCATCTTTGATGAAAGTTTTTAGTTAAATATGTATAGCTATAAAGTAAGAAGTGCATTTCGGTTTTTCTTGTATACATTTCGGCTTTTCTTTGTATTTCGTCATTTCTAATAACTACCACCCCACCAACTACGTTGATAGCGAATGACAATGGGATGAGAGAACATAGTTTCCAGTCAAGTTCGAAGAGAATCTATCCATTAGTAAGAAAGATGCAGTAATTTGAAAATCAGTATCTATCAAACCGATCGATTCGATAATCGATTTTCCCTATCATTGCAATTTAAAGTTTTGTTCTTAAATTTGTTTCATTTTTTATCGCTATAACAGTCAGCTAGGTCTAGTCTTTTAGATTCAAAACAATGATGTTACCTTTTATTTTGTATTTATTATTTAGTAGTGTCTACATCTACATTTTTATTTGTTCATCTTTCTTTCTGTCGCTCGTCCTCGTACTTTCCGGATTTCTGTTACTATTTAAGCTTCCGTTTATACTAGAGCTATATTTATGCAGGGTTTATGTAGATCTATATGCATAAAGCATAACTGGATCAAACAATGAATTAATTTATAATATTTATAAACAATGATAGATATTGTATGACATTGAGAACCACACTGAGTTTAGACTAGAGGCATGAATGTAATATAACAATTAAAGAAAAACTTTAAATCCAGACATAGATTTGAACCTATGACCCCTCAAATGGTTTAAGTAAGAGTGGTCATGAGAATGAATTCATAATTACCCTTGTTCTAATGACTAATTAATACTTTTTGGGTTATTTAAAGGCCATAGAAAATAACATCCACCTAGCTCATATTCTAAATTAATTGGACTCTAAGGTCAAAGGATTGAGAACAGATATCTATTTTCTTTTTCAATCCAATGGCAACACATTTAAAAACAGTAAGAGCAAAATGATTAAGTAAGAGAAATGTAAAGCCAGACCAGGACTTGAGTGGGTGCACTTACATAAATCTTTTATTTAGGGCCACATGCTGCATTTAGTATTTGTCCTTGAATTCATTTGACATAACACATTGCTATATTAATGACAAACCGAAGGGCGATATATACAGATGAACTATACTGAAATGGCCCCCTTTTAGGCACCAAATGTAACAGAAGAAACAAAATGTAAAGCTGGACCAGGATTCAAACCCAGGACACTTGACATACAATGTGAGAGCTCTACAGACTGATATACAGAATTGCTAATAAAACTCTTGTACTGATATAGGTTACTAGTGGGCTGTTATTTTATCTAGTATGAAAAATGAACAGCCAGATTAGGATTTGGAATCTAACAGGTTGGTCATACTACCAGACCACTGACACTAATCTCTTACTTAGCAGTTACATTTGGAAATTTTACTTAATTCATGCCAGGAGAAGAACAATTTGCTATGTTCTTGACAAACCAAAGGCTGATATATAAGCAGAATTTTACCTAAATGGCCCATGTTTGGCACCAAATGTAACTAAAAAGTAGGTGAAAAAAAGAATGTTCACCCAGACCAGGATTTAAAAACTTACAGCTTACAGTGCAAGAGCTCTACAGACTAATCTTCAGGATTGCTAACAGGCTGTTATATTACCAAGTAAAAAAAATCAGCATGATCCAGATTGAACCCAACTCAGACCCCCAGCATACAGGGTTGAAGAACCACCAGACCACAGACACAAATATCTCTCTGATAAGAATTACTTTTGGGCAGTTTAATCATATACATCCATGCATAAGCCATATTTGAAATATGTTCATGAAAAATAATCTATTTTCTTGATATACCCAAGTGTGATATACACTGGACAATTATTACTGTAACGGCCTTACATTTAGCCAAGCACTAGAACCAGTACATACAGATATAGTTATTGGAATGCTTACACAGATCTCACAGCGACAAGGGTAACTACTTGGACATTACATAACCATGTGTAGAAAATGAGCGGATAGATCAGGATTTGAACCTGAGACACAGCACTTACATGTTTTGAGCTCAACCATCTATTAACTACCATACTGCTAACACATTATAATTTTGGCTACTTGAGGTAAATGAAGGCATCTGCTGAAGGCTTGAGATCTTACTTGTTAAACAGTATGTTTCTCAACGGGCCTAAATAAACAACTGTTGGAATATATGATCCTTGCTGACTGACTGTAATCCTACAGACATATCCTGTCAGTCTTGTTCGTCAAGTACCTAGAGTATTCTTCCACTAACCCAGGTGTTGTAAGTTCATGCATAGCCATGACAAACCATAGTCCTGAAACATGGAACTGGTTTAGCATCATTATTTGAGATTCAGGATAATTTGATAAGTTGTGGTAAACAGGTAATGTCACTTGTCTGTTGGGTGTGATATTATATGAGGCGGTACAATATGTGACTCATGTACATATAGTCCCTAAAATTACTGAAATACTGTTGATGGATCTTTTAATTACTAGGAAGAATTTTTTTCATTGCAGTGTTTTCATTTTCCCACCTAGAAACAATTTAGTTATAATTGCATTTGTAGGATAATTAGAAAATGTTATAACAAGGTGGATTAACATTTAAGGTAGTCCAGCCATCATTAATTTATAATCATGATCTGTCAAATGCTTAAAGAGACCTCATTTCAGATGCAAGCATCCAATGATGTGGAGTAATAGGCTTTTTTGCTTTAAGTCTATAAAGGCTTGCATTTATTATAAAATTCCCTCTATCACTTTATAGACCTGGATCACAATTCAATGATGGATGGTATTCAATTTTATCCCTTTAAAGGTGGGTACCAAATATTTAAATTTGATTCTTGTATTAAGTCTGCTAGATATAAAGAACAGTTAGCAGTGTACCAGGAAATGTTTGATAACTCAGGACATTGTATCATGTCACTTATCTAATGGCCAGATATCACAGAGAGGCAAGAGTAATATGGTTTTAACATGCTGACAAAAGTCCACTTCAGAAAGAATAGCTAGAATTTTCCTGACTGAGTTTTCTACAGTCTTTTAATGACAGATCAGCCTTTGATTTGAATGAAATTGATACCTATAAAATTTTGCTGCTGCTCACATGGTTATAATCATGGGTGATTGATTATGAAATTCTGAAATTTTGTGCTTATGCTGCCCTTGGCACTTTACTAAAACTACTCTTACAAAACTAGTATAATTAAGTCACTATACTGTATTCATGTGAGGCTGATGCTGTTGTTGCCATAAGACAGGTTTCAAGTGATACCAGCACTTTAAAAAAACAAAAACAATTATTTAAAATTCATTTTGCACATCAAATGGAATTATACGATAGTTTTAATACCTGTTCAGACTCTTCTTTTAAATTCCTCTTCAGATAGGAATCATTGAACTCCATGAAAAGTTACATATATATAAATTACATTTCAAAAAGCATCGCACAGGTCTCTGTCATTTACATTTATTCCAAATTTCATGTAGTTTATTTATTAAAATTTAAGTATTGTTGCATTTTATTCCCATATTAGAATTCCACATTGAGCAACTGCATCCAAGATTCAGTTTTCAACAGATATTCTTACACATTTTGTTTTTCTGGTGCAAGTGGTTGTTCATTTGGCTGAAAAAATGGAATGGAAGATGTAATTTGCTTAAAATTTGCTTACATTGTGTGCCTCAGATTCTTTTAGTTTTACAATTGTTCACTGAGTTTGGGCTATTGCTATATCTGATTTAAAATGTTATAGTACACACCAGTACATATCAGTTTATTTACAACTGTAAAAAACTTTACTATTGTAATGTGACATCAAAAAGGATCTAGATAGTTCAGTAGCAGAATGCATAAATCCAGGTCACAGGTTTGTTGGGTCACCACTTAATTGTTGTTCGCCTTCATCTAGGGTACATGCAAGGGTTATTTGTGTCATGCATGTCTCGGCTGATTTATGAATAAACACAATGATCAGGATGTAAACATGTTAAGTCAGCTGCATGACACTAACTTGAAAGTAGATAATAATTTCTACATTTTAATGGAGATTTCTTATGAATCATTTTATGACTTAAATCTTACAAGTAGATATTGGAGATATATAGATATTGATCTCTCTCTCTCTCATACCGCACTTGATTTGTTATAAAAAAAATATTGATTAAGGAATAGAATTCCTGTTTTTCAAGGGTTACTCTAAGTCTCCATGACTTTGGGTCTTACAATAGCAAAGTCCATTATAGGTGGATATCTTTGAAACCAACATTAGTGTAAACATGACAAACTCAATATACATGTCTTTAATTTCTGTATTGGTACAGTTATGTACAACTCAAACACTTGTTACATAGAAGTTTAAGTGTGCCTGATGCTCTCTTTTGATAGATCTGTTTTACTTAAAGGAACAATGAATATCCAGTTTACATGTAAAGAGGGTCAGTGATAGTTTTCCAACTTGTGGGACACCAATTTTGAAAAGGAAAAGATATATTTATACCCCCCCCCCCCCCCCGCTCAACGAAGTTGTAAGGGGGGTATACTGGATTCAGCTTGTCTGTCTGTCCGGCCGTCCGTCCGTCTGTCGGTTTCTTTGTCCGGGCCGTAACTCAAAAAGTATAAAAGGCATCAAGATGAAACGTCATATGTGGATTGATCTCATTGAGGGTGAGTGCAGTGACCAAGAACCATAACTCTCTGTTACGTAATTTTGGAGTTATTGCCCTTTGTAAATTTTCATACTTAATTTTTGTCCGGACCATAGCTAAAAAAGTATAAAGGATATAAAGATGAAACTTAATATGTAGATAGATGTCATTGAGGGTGTGTGCAGTGACCAAGAACCATAACTCTCTGTCACGTAATTTTGGAGTTATTGCCCATTGTAAATTTTCATACTTAATCTTTGTCCGGGCCGTAACTCAAAAAGTATAAAAGGCATCAAGATAAAACTTCATATGTGGATATATCTCATTGAGGGTGAGTGCAGTGACCAAGAACCATAACTTTCTGTAGTATAATTTTGGAGTTATTGCCCTTTGTAAATTTTCATACTTAATTTTTGTCCGGGCCATAACTCAAAAAGTATAAAGGATATAAAGATGAAACTTCATATGTAGATAGATCTCATTGAGGGGGTGTGCAGTGATCAAGAACCATAACTCTCTGTCACGTAATTTTGGAGTTATTAACCTTTGTAAATTTTTATACTTAATCTTTGTCCGGGCCGTAACTCAAAAAGTATAAAAGGCATCAAGATGAAACTTCATATGTGGATAGATCTCATTGAGGGTGAGTGCAGTGACCAAGAACCATAACTCTCCGTTACGTAATTTTGGAGTTATTTCCCTTTGTAAATTTTCATACTTAATTTTTGTCCGGGCCATAGCTCAAAAAGTATAAAGGATATAAAGATGAAACTTCATATGTGGATAGATCTCATTGAGGGGACGTGCAGTGACCAAGAAACATAACACTCTATTGTGTAATTTTGGAGTTATTGTCCTTTGTAAATTTTCATACTTAATTTTTGTTTGGGCTGTTAATCAAAAAGTATAAAATCTTTCAAGATGAAACTTCATATGTGGACAGATCTTATTGAGGGGATGTGCAGTGCCCAAAAACAATAAGTTTCTGTTGCATAATTTTGGAGTTATTTCCCTTTGTAAATTTTCATACTTAATTTTTGTCAGGGCAATAACTCAAAAAGTATAAAAGGTATTAAGATGAAACTTCATAGTGGATAGATCTTATTGAGGGGGAGTGCAGTGCCCAAGAACCATAACTTTCTGTTGCATAATTTTGGAGCTATTGCCCTTTGTAAATTTTTATACTTAATTTTTGTCCGGGCCATAACTCAAAATGGATAAGAGATTTCAATATGAAACTTAATATATGGATAGATCTCATTGAAGAGAAGTGCAGTGCCAAAGAACTGTAACCTCCATTTGCGTCATTTAAAAATTCCTGTGACAAAACGGCATGCGGGGGTATTTTCGCCATGACATGGGCAGTTCTAGTTTAAAATAGGTTCTGGAGGAGGCAGGTCGGCATGCTTTTTATTCCCCTCACAAACTTAGTTTGTGGGGAGGGGGTATATAGGAGTCACTATGTGGTTCGGTTGGTAGCTTTTTTTACGCCCCCACTTGGAAAATGGGCAGCATATAGCATTACTACTGTTTGTACATCCGTCCGTATGTATGACCAAAACTTTTCCGACCATTAACTGGAGAACTGCAGGACATTGGCCATGACTAGTAGATGAATCTTATTGATTTTAAGGTCACTAGGTCAAGAGGATTGTGTACATTAATGTGAAATCCTTGTCCAATCATAAAAACCCAGGGCCTGTTTGAAACCATGGGGACATTGGCCATGACCAGAAGATGAACCCAATTGATTTTGAGGTCACTAGGTCAAAGGTCAAAGTCATTGTTTACATTAGTGTGAAATCCTTGTCCGATCATAACTGGAGAACTGCAGGGCCTGGGTTTGTGAAACCTGGTAGGGACATTGGCCATGACTAGCAGATGAAGCCTATTGATTTTGAGGTCACTAGGTCAAAGGTCAAGGTCACTGTGTACATTAGTATATTATTCTTGCCCAATTATAACTGGAGAACCGGAGGGCCTTAGTTTGTGAAACCTGGTTGGGACATTGGCCATGACCAGCAGATGAACCCTATTGATATTGAGGTCACTAGGTCAAAGGTCAAGGTCACTGTGTACGTTAGTGTGAAATCCTTGTCCGATCATAAACTGGAGAATCCTTGTAAGACTGGTCGAAGGTTCTTGACATGCTATCATTGAACAAAAAAGCGGTTGTGGGGGCTTCTGTGTCCTATGGACACATTTCTAGTTTATCCATGCTATTTCTCATTAACTACTGGATTGATTTCAATCAAAATGTATAGGAAGTTTAACTTGCATGCACAAATTTGCATTTTGTACTGTTGTAATGGTTGAATGATTTTTCTTTGAATTATGTCTGTTTAATGAATTTCTGGAGCTCTCTTTGTCCACGCTATTTGTCAAATGAATTTTCTTGAATTTTGTTTGTCTGCGCTATTTCTAAATAAGTACTGGATTGAATTCAATCAAATTACATATGAAAGTTTCACTAGTAAGCACAGATGTGCATATTTTGCTCTTGTTACGGTTGAGAAAAACATTCTCTGAGTTATGATCCATTGATGATTTTCTGGAGCTTTCTTTGTCCATGCCATTTCTCAGTTGCAACATGATGGATTTCAATGAAACTTCATAGGAAGTTTCACTTGCAAGCACAGATGTGTATATTGTACTCATGTTATGATTGAACATTTGTTTTCTGAGTTTGAACCTTTGATTCTTTGTCTGCGCTATTTCTCAATTACTACAGGAAGGATTTCAATAATTACTATGTTCTTAATCTTATTTGTCTGCACTTATGCTAAGCACAGATGTAAATAATTATATCTTTGATGTTATTTTTTTTTCTTTCAGTAATTTATTACCGTTTGGTAACTTTACCAGTTCTCAGAGCAATAGCATCTTTTTGCAAAATGTTACCATTGGTAGCAGAGTGCACAATGAAATGTTGGCACATTTTAGGTTGCTTTGCAAAGCTGATGTTTGATCTCCCTGTTATTGTCATAGTTTTCGTTAGCTGTATCAAATTTTGTCACTTTGTGGAGAGCAATTTTGTGTGGCAGTATGGGGGTATTTATCACCTTAAGTGTTAGCTCCAGTTGCTACTTTGTACAGAATCTCATTAGGGCCATTGTCATTGAATGCGTTGATATAAAACGCGATATTCGATACTAAGATAACGAAAACGCGATAGCATGATACTGTTTATGCGACAGAACAATAATGAAAACGCGACAATGCTATAGTGCGATGATGGTAACGTAACGTAGTATCGTGTTTCATCATAGTGCTGTCACGTTTTCATGATCATAATATCATACTGTTGAACTGTACCGGTATCATTATTGCGTTCTCATTATTGTCCTATCGCATTATCATAATTGCATCTTTGCGTTTGCGCAATCATGCTATGGTGTTATCGTTATTCCTCCATCGCTTTCCAGTGCGCATGTGAATGCTGAAAAAAAAGGTCTTTAAGTACAGCAGTTCAAAAGGACGCGTTTGTTCCATGTAAATGCAATGTTTTTGATATTCATATGACGTCAATTATGACACTTGAGTTGAAGTCCGCTACCAAATTCTAGAGCGACATTCCTAAAATGTTCATTGGAGGTTTAAAGTGAGATGTAGTTACATGTGTATCTGCACTTTCATTTTATTGTATTCAAATATTTTAATATTGTATGGTCAATTCAAATTTCGATCCATTTTTATCAGATGTCTTCAAATACACATAAAGGTTTGGTTACTATGTACTAGAAACATGAAATTACAAGTTTAATTATGACAGATATTTGAATAATAGGTGTAAGTTATGGCCCTTGAAAATCGGAAAATTGAAAAAGAAAATCTATGTTTAAAGTCAAGCATACTCATTTGTTCTTTCTGGGCTGATATCGGCCCAGCTGACAAGGAGTTATGGCCTTTGAATTTACTCTCTAACATGTATGAAGAATTTTTAAAACACGCACTGATCAGAAAGTTATAGGTGGTTAATCATTTATCTTTAAACAGTTTCAATATGTGTAAAGTACAGGTTTTATAATTCATCCCTGATATTTTTTTGATCGCATGCAGTCTTTCAGCGCGCTCAGCGCTTTGATTATATTAGATTAGAGACAGAGTGGCGACTTTAAAGGGATTAACTTTTGACACGTGAATAGGCTATTGTTCGCATTTCCGCCCTTAAATCAACACGCGCCAGACAGAGTAGCGACATTAAAGGGATTAAATTTGACACGTGAATAGGCCATTGTTAGCATTTCCGTCCTTAAATCAATACCGCTATTGTTCCATTGCTAAAAATAGATCGCCTATTGTTAACGCAGGTGGTATGGGCCTGGGAAACGAGTATGAAATGATGCAATAGTTAGCATTCATTTGAAGGTAGGACGTTGAGGAGTCAACATCGTAAAGGTAGACTCACAGGTACTTGAGGACAGGACCCTAGCTGTGACCCTCCCCCCGCCCCTTCACACACACACACACACACACACACACACACACACACGAAACGCTTTGAATATAGCGGTTTTCAACTTTAATTCGCCATTTACATTGAGTTTATGTATCAAAATATTCACATCCAAATAAATCTAACGTTTACTATCCATGTCTTTATAAATAAAAAAAATCACTATATATAAAACAAGGTAACCAACTTCAGCAGGATACTGAAGAGCACCCATCAGGAATTGGTGTCAAAATATCTATGAAAAATGTTCCCATCGGTAATATTGGCGAGTTCCCACTGTCAACGGATAATTTTCCTTCATAACTGTTCAAAAGAAATACAAATAAAATTATTTCTAATGTCTAAAATGTCAAGATTTCGAGTGGGGATTTAGTGAATTAACTCCATTCGAACCTCGATCAACGGAAGTGAACCCTAAACGATATCTATGAGGTCAGCGCTGCGATTTGTTTATGTACAGAAGGGAACGGTAAGAGTATTCCGAAGTTATTTTGTTTACAAATATTTTCGGAATACTCTTACTTTCCCGTTCTTTATCATATACAATCGCAACATCTTTTTCTCAGTCTGAGTTGACCTTCGTGGGCGATGACGTCATAAATGTCATTTTGGGTTCACTTCCGTTGATCGAGGTTCCAATCGGTTAAAATAGTTAAATCTCGAGTAGAAATTAAGAAATTTCAGGCATTTAAAATAATAATATCTGTATTTCATGTGAACAGTTATGAAGGAAAATTATCCGCTGACAGTGGGAATTCCCCAATATTATCGATGAGCGCATTTTCATTGATTTGTTGACACTTATTCCCGATGGGTGCCCTCCAGCATCCTGCTGAAGTTGGTAACCTTGTTGTTTATTAGGTATAGATTAGCGTGTTTTTTTGTTGTTTTTTTCTTCTTATTGATAAAGACAGGGTCCTGTCCTCAAGTACCTGTGGGTAGACTGAGTATTTTTATTACAGTATTATTTATATTTATTACAGTATTATTTATAAAGTAGACATATTATTTGATATATATTATTTAATAGTTCATTATTACTGTTGAATCCTATTATTGTTATAATTGTTGTTGTAGATTTATAGCAGACATGTTATTTAATTATTAATATGATGATTGAGTAGAAGTAATATATCATCATTGTTGTTGTACCTATCCAGCAGATCTGTTATTTAATTATTAATATGATTATTATTATCATTATATAGTAGAAGTAGCAGGACACAGTCTGAGATCGAATGGAAGTGACCCTCAATTTCCGCGAGTAAATCTTAGATTAAGTATACAAGTCACCTCTGTATACTAAAAATGGCCGCCTGTTATTTTTGTATATATAATATGATGTACATATTTATTTTTAAATCCTGTTGTCTACCGATGTGGTCATTCTAAATATAGACCAACGATGTCATTCTAAAATTAGATGTCATGCTAAATATAGAAACTAATATGGCGACCGCACATGCGCAATAAATCTGATGACGTCACTCCTGCGCATGCGCAGTCCAGACCAGACAGACATAGAGAAAATTCCCGATAAATCTACAAAAATTATTACGAGAATATTTAGATTTCAAAAGCATATAATGGAAGCGTGTAACAATACAGAGCTAAGAATTTACCGATGGAGAGCGTGTGTAATTAAGTACAAATTTGATAAATTTGCTTAGGTTCAAAAGCTTTTTATAACTATTCGTGTTCATTATATTTTCAAAGCTAACTATATTTCGTTGCCTTATTTTAGGTAGATATTTCCGTCTAGCGTCATTAAAATAACTGCAGGTAAGAATGTAGTGGAACTCATCCCCAACTTCTCTCGAATCACAAAGATTACACTTTCTTAAATCTATATCAATTCCGAGCCATCTCCCTTTTTCAACTGGAAGATGAGTATTATTCAATCGAAAATTTATAACATGTTTAGCTAAAGAGGTTCGTAATGATAATAAGTACTTTTCTAAACAAAATTCAGTTTATATAAACGATAATTTAGGCATTTAGACGACTATATACTTTTCTTTAATTTTGTTATTTATATTCAATAATCTCAGTATAATAATTAAGGATAATATGAAACATTTTTGAAGATAGTTTGTCTTTGTTCGTAACAAGACCAAACCAAAAACCAATTATACGTTTTTTTATATATATCGTTAATGGAAATCTGCCGAGGTCTCCGTATAACATTGAGTGCGGGGTACTTTTTTTAACATTAAGAATATGTTTTAAAAAATCAGTGTGCATTCTCTCAATTTCAGAGAGGTCTCCATGCCCCCAAACCTCGCAGCCATAAGTTAATATTGGTAAAATCAAACTATCAAATAATTGAAGCTGACAATCAATTGGTAAATCTAAGTTTCTTATTTTCCTATATAGACCAAAAAGAGCTTTACGAGCTTGGTCAACGGCGTGCTTTTTTGCTTGAGTCATACTTTTGTTTTCAGAAAGAATAACATCTAAAAATTTAAAATTTCTTACCATTTCAAACGTATGATCATCAATAACAATTTTCCTAGCTTTTATATTTTTCCCGCCAAAAAACAAAATTTTAGTTTTATCTTTATTCAAATATGAACAGTATTGCATGAAAGATTTCATTATTGATTTCAAATCAGTTTCGCTCTTTGCAAAAACAACCGTATCATTAGCATAGAGCAACACTATTAATTTAAGGTACATTTCAACATTTCCATAGTTTAATGGAATGCCCGTTTGATTATTGTTCAGAAGGAAATGTTCCAGATCATTTAAATATAGAGAAAAAAGTATCGGGAAGAGGTTCTCTACCTGTCTCAGGCCTTGTTTACAAAGAAAAAAGTCAGAAAATTGATTTTTAATTGATAAACATGATTTAATACCACTTTACATATTTCTGATACAATTAAGAATCTTTCCATCAATTTTATAGCACAACAATTTAGACCACAAAGCGGACCTCCAAACTGAGTCGAAGACTTTTTGAAAATCCACGAAAACACAGTAGAGATTTTTCTTTTTAGTTTTCAAAATGTCAGACAAAATATGAAGTACATATATGTTATCTATAGTAGAATGATTTTTTCGAAAGCCAGACTGGTTTTGATTAATGAGATTGTTAGATGTCAATCTATCATTCAACACAGAGGTAAAAAGTTTGCTCATACAGCTTAAAATGGTAATAGGTTGATAGTTTTCCGGATCTTCAATATTACCTTTTTTTTTGTAAATAGGAATAATGTAACCCGAAAGCCAAGAACTTGGGATGCTTCCAGTACAAAGGATTTTATTAAACAACATATGAAGTGTCGGCAATAAAACACTCCTGGAATTAATTATATATTCATTTAAAATTTTATCAAACCCCTTTGTTTTAATCAACTTTAACTTATTAATAGCTATCGTAATCTCGTCGAATGTTATTTCAGCATTTAGATCACCCGATTGTGCATCTTTTGGAAAATCAGGTATATATTCACAATCGCCTGTATCATTACTCTCGTTTATGTTTTTAAAGTAGTCAAATAATGACTCCAGATTTAAATTCGCATTTTGTTTAGTCTTATTTAAACTGTTGATATATTTCCAGTAATCGCGCGGATTTTTGGATTTCATGGTTCTAATTTTATTTCTAAAATTACGTTTATATTTTAAAATACTTTTGTTTAAAATCTTTTTATATGATTTACTTGCATTTATCATATCATGTTTATTTTGGTCATTTTTATGTATATTGTATCTTTTTTTTTGCATTCATTATCCAACCATTCTTTGTCTTGATTTTGTTTTCTCTTACTAGATTTTGGTAAAAATGTACCAAAAGTAGTTTTAGCTGAATTTTGTTCGTTTGACTATATTATCAATATCATTATTTTCATTATCAGACAGCATTTCATTTATTGCATTGAGTGAGTCAGCATCTATGTTAAGGATAAAATCATTACGCATTGAGTACTGGTGGATTATTAGTATACTTCCGGTCGTGCTATAGCCCGTATGTAGAAAAGGTTCGTCTGCATGATAACGGCATTGTATGGTTTAAATTAGCTTAACGTGTATACAACCTTGATAAAGATATATATTTTTGTCTATCATACATACCCCCGGAAGATTCTTATGTTTACAGAAATATTAATTCTTCTTTGCATGATTTTGATTTTTTAGCAATTATCTGCAGATATTAGACACTACAATGATCTAGGTATTGTATACTTGGCAGGTGACCTTAATTCTCGTACAGGTGAATTATTGGACTACGTGTCTGATATAAACCTACATATATTTCTGGATTTGCCGTCTGATCCAATTCAAGTTGTTTGTACAGACAGGCTAAACCAGGACAAAACAGTAAATAGTTTCTACGTAAGGAAAATAATTTGTTTATTTGTAATGGGAGACTTGACAATGGGATTTATACCTATCACGGTAAATACCGTAATAGACATGTATGTAGTTTAGTTGACTACTTGATCTGTAATCCTGAAGGTAATAATATTGTAAATAGTTTTTCTGTATCAGAATTATCTGAATTTTCCGATCATTGTTCTAAGTAAGAGATTAGTGTCAGTGGTCTGGTAGTTTGACCAACCTTTTAGATTCCAAATCCTTGTCTGACTGTTCATTTTTCATACTAGATAAAGTAACAGCCCATTAGTAACCTTTATCAGTATGAGATTTTTTATAAACAATTCTGTATATCAGTCTGTAGAGCTCTTGAATTGTATGCCAAGGGTCCTGGGTTTGGATCCTGGTCCAGCTTTACATTCTGTTTCACCAGGTTACATTTGGTGCCAAAAGGGGGGCCATTTCATCTGTATATATCGCCTTTCGGTTTGTCAATAATATAGCAATGTGTTATGTCATATGAATTCAAGGACAAATTCCAAATGCAACAGGTGACCCTAAGTAAAAGATTTATGTATACATGAATAAGTGCACCCACTCAAGTCCTGGTCTGGCTATACATTTCTCTTACTTAATCATAAAATTCATAGTTTATAAATGTGTTGCCATTGGATAAAAAAGGAAAATAGATATTTGTTCTCAGTCCTTTGACCTTAGAACCCAATTAATTCAGAAAATGAGCTTGGTTGATGTTGTTTTCTATGGCCTTGAACTAATCCATAAAGTATTAATAAGTCATTAGAACAAGTGGTCATTATGAATTCATTCTCATGACCACTCTTACTTAAACCATTTGAGGGGTCATGGGTTCAAATCTATGTCTGGATTTAAAGTGTTCTTAAATTGTTATATTACATTCACATCATTCAATTTAATGCCTCTTGTTTAAACTCAATGTGATTCTCAATCTCATACCATATCTATCATTGTTCATAATTATTCTAAATTAATTGTTTGATCCAGTTATGCTATATGCATATAGATCTACAGAAACCCTGCATTAATATAGCTCTAGTATAAAGCTTAAACATATACAGAAATCTGGAAAGTACGAGGACGAGCGACAGAAAGAAAGATAAACAAATAAATAAATGTAGATATAGACACTACTAAATAATAAATACCAAATAAAAGGTAACACCATTGTTTTAATCTAACTAGACTAGATCTAGCTGACTGTTATGGCGATAAAAAATAAAACAAATTTAAGAACAAACCTTTACTTGATAGGGAAAATCGATTATCAAATCGATCGGTCTGATAGATACTGATTTTCAAATTACTGTATCTTTCTTACTAATGGATAGATTCTCTTCGAACTTGACTGGAAACTATGTTCTCTCATTCCATTGTCATTCGCTATCAACGTAGTTGGTAGTGGTGGTAGTTATTAGAAACACAAGAAAAAAAAGAAATACAAGAAAACCGAAAGCACTTCTTACTTTATAGATATACATCTTTTACTAAAAACTTTCATTAAAGATGAATAAAGCTTCGAAATTTCATCACAAGGTTGATTCAAATTATATCATATGTTCTTTTTTAAAGTTTTGGTGATTTATGCTTTTGTGGCTTTTATTTTGGCGGTATCAATATGATTTCGGTAATTCTACAATTACATTTGGTATACCAAAAGTAGACCTAACTTGACAGATACCGCTTACTTTACATGTTCTAAATAAAATAATGTAGCGAATATACTGAATAGATAATTACATTTTGTCTAGTGCTGAACGAAATTATGAAAATACTGGAGTTTCCTCTCTTAAGCGACAGGTTTCAATATGAACTATTTTTAATCTCAAAACTTCTTCTGCGTAATAATACTACGAAATGTTAAAATTGACGTGTCAGCTGTAGTCAGTCGACTTGAAAGTGCGGTACTAAAGACTGCTTGCGCATGCGCATGCAGTTTAAAAAATGTTATTGTGAAATACGCCCTCAAAACAAACAATACATAAATCCCGTTGGTCTATGGTTTCTTACTTAAATTACCGTAGCATGAAATTTAAGTAAAACATAAAAATTAATGTGTCAAAAAATGAGTTTGTCAAAAAACACATACATACACTTTAAGTTATCAATCAAAAACTTTGATATTTTATCCGACTAAGACATCTTCCAACAAAACCCATTTTGAGACAAGGTGAAGGTGACACATTCAAGACAATAGATAAACTTTGTGTTACGGCCGTTTCTCTACATTCTATCTACAAGCGTTTGATGATATGAAAAGCAAAGGTCAGCTGAAAAAAATATTAAGTGATGGCTTGTCGAAACACATTTTTTTCAAATATGATCTAATACGTCAAAATATATGACAACAGTAACGGTACCCAGGCTTTTCATTATATTTGTGTTATGAAAAGCCTGGGTACCGTGGTTGATATACAAACATTTTAAACAAACGTGCGATATTGAACACTGTAGTTTCGTCCTTTGTCTACAAATAAACCAAACTTCTTTTTCTTTTCTCTGAGTTTGTTTTAATTTTCATTCTTTGTATGTATAGTAAGAACTTATTCAAAATTCTTAGATTTTGTCATGTTCTCATAAACCCACGGCCGAAAAAAACAACAAAAAACAAAAAACAAAAACAAACAAACAATATGACATTGAAGATATACTTTCTTTACATGGCAGTTTGTTCTTTTAAGGTATATTAACAAACTGAATATTCCCCTACACGGATATGTTAATTTCAGATAAGAGTCGGGTTACTCATTTGAACTGAGCGTTACATGAATGCAGAATGAGAAGTTGGGAGTTGTTTTATCATGAAGTCATTGAAATGGACTGGGAAATCAATCCTTTGTATTTGGTGTCATTAAAATTATGACTGAACATTTGTACTAAAATCGAAATACCAAGAGTTTCATGCATTCCCAGGCGCTAAGTACTGGTCCAACCCAGGAACCGTCGAGAGGGAGTGTCATAAAACCACAAACAAAAACAACGAGAGGTACTAGCAAAGGTTTAGTTGAGGTAAGGAAAGATTTGTATAGTTACACATACATGTATAACTATTTTACTTAACTCAAGAAAAAAAAAAAAAAAAAAAGGATTTCAAGGTACTCCTATATTAAAAAGGTATAATGTGCATTCACCTTGAATAATATACAGCAAACTTTGCATCGATAAGGAAACAGTTAACCTTTAGTGACAGTGAAGCCTGCCTTAAGCAGCCAGTCAAGGGAACGATAGAAATTGACCGCATAACAAGGATGACCGCTAAATGAAAGTTAAATGTATAACAAAATGCTAGTTTATTAATATTGAAAACGACCGCTAATTGCAGATTGACCGCTTAATACAGGTGGTCGCTAATACAGGTACAACATTATACATATTGTTCGTCTTTTATCAATGTGTTTAAATAAACATATATGATTCTCAAGTCAGTAATCATTAACATAATTATCATCAAATTGTCCGTGTCAAGATTTTACATGAATTACTGCGTGGTTATCAAAGTCTATGCCCAAAAACGCAAATCATCTGAATAAATTAAAGCTACACTGGTATCAGATAGGGAAGTTACCAGTAAACACTGGTCTCCAGCCAAATAAAAAAAGAAAAGAAAAAAAGAGGATAGGAAGGTAGGAAATATATATATGCTATAGGAATTGCATAATGAAAGGCAGCTGAGTGTTTACTATAAGTTAAATGTTGTATAAAAAATCCTAAACATCACTTGATTCAGCATTTAGCTTTTAATACGGGCACTATAGTTTATCTATAAAAGTCTGCACTGTAAAGGTTTTAGCTCGACGACTATTTGAAGGAAAGTGGGGATACCCTACTCACCAAACACCGACTTCTTTGTTAAGTTTAATTAAGAAACAACAACACACTGGTGTAGATATTTTATAATATGTAGCCAAAAGCAAATATTGAAGAAAAAAAATACTCTTGATTAAATCATTTTATATATATAAGTTTTTAGAAACCAAAGAGAGATCGCCATTACAGTATGGGATTGTTAAACACTATATCGACTGATTAATTCAGTCACTTTTAAAGCCAGGAATAGTGGGGTTGATCCCCGACCGCAACACAATGAATATGTTTTAAATTGAACTAATATATGTATATCCCTTGCTCGGCCATTTCACATTCTCTCTCTCTCTCTCTCTCTCTCTCTCTCTCTCTGACTTTGTGTGTGTGTGTGTGTGTCGCTTATAAAACGTCTTCACACACGTGTATCGTTCTGGTTTTTTACAGGTTTAATTCCATCTTATAAACAATGGTGACGATCGATAAAGTATCTTTATTTCATAGCATTAAATTGGTATTAAAACCTCCTTCAGTGAGTGTTTATCTCATTTACTAAAATATGATAGTTAACGATTAGTTGTGATATTGAACAAAGTTAATCACCAGCCGCTTAATGGGGTTTAAGTAGGCCAATTTATTACTTCTTAAACATTTTCCCACAAATGCGTGAGAAACTGGTTTTATTATTGTTTTCATTTCTACTCAAGGCCAGATTCCATATGTTTTCCTATTGTTCATCATTTATTTACCTTTCACATCATGAATATTCATGTGCACATTTATGATTTCGTTAATATTAATTGACTGATCTTAAAATGATTTATGAAATGATATATTTTTCTTTGCCACAGATAACTGTGTAGAAACTGAGCTACATGTGTATGAACAAACAGAGAAGACCCTGATCAGACAGGTCCTATTGGAGCTGTCTAATCTGGATCTTCTCTGTTTGCCTAAGCGTCAGAATGAAGGGTTAAATTCATTAGGCTTTTTATACATAATAGATAGATAATAAATGTAGCTATAATATACTCATAGGTACATTATATCCGCTAGGTCCCAATTTTCCTCTTTCTCTATCTAATAAGTACTAAAAAAAACTGTTTATAGTATTGTTAGAAGCTATGTAGATAACGTTAGAGCTGTATACATAACGTAACTTGAGAATATGGAACGCCGTTACACATGTCGGTCGGTCCGTAGACCAAACAATATCCTATCAATAACTTGGGAACGCCTAGGCCTAGGAACTTCAAACTTAGTCTGGAGATTGGTCATAACCAGTAGATGAACCCTATTGTTTTTAAGTCACTTGGTCAAAGGTCAAGGTCACAGTGACCTTCATTTACTGGGCTTGATTTTGAAAAAGGTGACCAAGCTGTTTCCGATCAATAATTTGAGAACGCCTGGGCCCAGGAACTTCAAACTTAGCTTTTTCACCAGATTTTTTTCAGGATTTTCACCTTTACTGGATGCAATATACAAGGTAAAACTCAAATGAGACATTATTCTTCTTGTTCATTGTCTGCATGCTTTTCACTTAATTTCATGGTGCTTATTGCATTAAAACTGCGGTGCTCTTGCTGTGTGGGGAAGAAAGAGAAATAGCCAGATGAAGAAGAAAGGCAGAGTTCCTTCAGTGTGGCAGCCAATTGTGCTGGAAAAGACTGAAAACAATGACAGTTAATTAGTGATACAAAATGAGGATTGATGAAATTGACATTTAATTTTATAATAATTTTGTTTTCATTGTCGATATAGAAATATCATGTTTTTGTAAAACAACTTATTTTTGTGTTAATATCAAAATATTTGCGTTCAGTCTTTGATGTATCAAAATAGATATACAAACATATATAGGTTCTTTATTTTAGCAGTGTTAATGATTATCAGCAGTAAACCTTCACCAAGATAAGTTCTAAACTTTGTAGCATGCCCACGTTATAAAGCCAAACATCGTTCATATAATATAGCTATGAATATATTATGGTATATGAGTTGGGGGCATATATGTTTTACAAACATTTCTTGTTTATTATTACGTTTGCTTGTTATTGCATTTGTATAGTTTTGAATGTTATGAAATTTTAAAGAAATTCAGAAATCTTTCATTGTCTTAAGTAAAAGCTATTTCCAAATACATATTCATATATAAATTGCCCGAAATAAATCGTATGAGGTGGTGTTTCCCTAACATTACGGTTTATGTTTTTATAAGTTTTCTAAGAAATTACATATCTCTGACTTCTTTTTGAAGACGTCCCTTAATTATGGAGATCAAACACATCGAGTCATGTCAAGATGCAAGAGCCACATGCCGACAGTATGTTGTCTATATTGCTTTAAGATCTGTGTCGGTCCCTGGTGGCCGAGTGGCTAGAGAGTCCGCCTCGGGAGCGGGAGGTCGTTGGTTTGATCCCCTGCCGCGACATACCAAAGTCGTAAAAAATGGTACTGTTATAGCTCCCTTGCTTGGCGCTCAGCATATAAGTGTGGTTGGAGGACTGGTTGGCCTGGTGTCAGGATAATGTGACCGGGTGTGGTATCATGCCACTTGTCTACGGCGTGATACTGCAGTGTGGCAGCACTATATCTGTCTCATGTAGACATCGTCTCCAAATGACTGAAATACTATCGGTGGGACGTTAAACCCAACAAACAAACAAGTAATGATATGTGGACTATGTTAACAAACCCGATTTGATTTAATTCTATTTAAATTATAATTGAATTTCAAATGACGGAAATTTATAAGATCTATTAATACATCCTGTTATATACAAAGCGAGACCGATATAATTTGAGTAAACAAGATAAAAATGTAAACAAGTCGGCTCGACATCTTGATAAAATGCCTTACTTAAACACCATGTATAGAAACAGATATGTTGTGCTAATTGAAACTCATATAATCATTTTGTACTGTAGAATTGATATAGCAGTTATTGAAATACTGCGATATACTGCCTATCCCGAACTTTTACTTCGCGGCTACGGGCACAACCATAGAATGTTTTACGTTGACGCATTTATTTTTGACTGTGTGATTTACTTATTGGAAATGTAAGGATATGATTTTATATTTCTCCTTTAAGTAAAATACTCCCCATTTGGAGTTACATTATTATATTTTTAAGTTTGATAGGGCATGAGAAATCTTTGCTCATCACATATATTTTTTATATATCACACATGCCTTATTTTGTCTAATTTTAATAAAGAGGATATAATGTACATGTGCTTTCAATTTGTAGTTTGTGTATAATTCTTCTTTCAAAAGCAAATCACGTACGTATGTAAAATGCACCTTGTACTTCTATTAAAATCTGGCTTGTTGCTAGTGTGATGGTTGTATGAAATAGAGAGTCTTTGCTGAAAAACCGGACGGTAAACCTTTCCAATATTGTTATATGGTGTTCTTGACATGTCATGGATAATTATTATATCACTATTAAAGTTTGCAGCTGTTGTTGAAAATGTCAAAAATTGAAGTCGGCCAAATGAAAACATTATTAATAAGGTTAACATGAATAAAAGCAAACAGTGTCTATCTAATGTTAATATATTTATTCTACATATTATTACGGACCCATTGATGTCTTGATCTTTATTTTCTGACAAAATTTGTGAAATATAATGGCGTTTTTATGACTTAGGTATCGGAACAATTTGCTGGATGTTTTAGGAATTCGAAAAAATTAAAAAAAATATTAAAAATTTAACAGACGGTAAAAATCTAAATAAATGTGCATTTAAGTCTGTCAAGACATTTAGTTCATGTTTAGCAACATCTCTTGAATTTTCGCAGAAAGACTATCTAAATGTTTAAATATCAGTGCTTCAGATGTTTTTTTTTCTATATAAATATCAGTGCTTCAGATGTTTTTTTTTCTATATAAATATCAGTGCTTCAGATGTTCTTTCAGATGATCTTTAGTTTTTTATAGATAGGCCTTGAATCAGCATAATAATAGTGGGAAAACGAAATTGGTGTTACCAAAAGTACAGGTAACTGTTGGTATCTCGAAACTTTTGTCTTTTGTAGATAACATTATGAACAAAGCAGAATTAATACTTGTCGAAGTCACGTGATGTAGTGACGACCAGTTTAGATTCGAAAAGGTTTCGAAGAAAATATTGTAATTCTAAACAAACTGGCGGAAATTTATGAGTTTGAGGCTTGTGATTTCATGTGTACAGATGTTATAAACTAGAGAAAAAATTGTTGATCTGTGATCGGTGCCTAAACTGTAAACTACAATACAATACAATACAATACAATAAAATTATCACCTTATATTTATACCGATATGCAGAGTTTACATCAGCACCTTATATTTATACCGATATGCAGTTTAAATTATCACCTTATTTATACTGATATGCAAAGTTTAAATTATCACCTTATATTTATACCGATATGCAGAGTTTACATCCTCACCTTTTAGCCTCAAAAAGTAATTGTTGAACAAAACGATTCTTTTTAAACCAAACTTCTTGCGTGTTTGATTTTTATAACAGCAGATTAAGGCTTTGATACCGATATAAAAAAGAAAATAAATCAAGAAATAGAGAAACAAGAGAAGAACTAGAACCGCAAAGCGGCATCTTGGTTTTCGCTTTTAACTTGACTAGTAAGAGTACTGGTTTCAACAATAATCGGTCTTATGACCTTGACCTTTGCATATTTTCATCGTAATTTACTATGATTTATTTGTATTATTTAAATGCATAAACAGTGAAAACATGATGAAGATTGAACAAAAAATAAAGTCAGGAGCTGCAAAAAAGAAGAAACATACGGATTTACAATTGTTTGATAAAAGGATCAAATTTTGGACTGTGGTAATTTGATCAAATGAAGTCCGATCTTCAAAAATTAAACACCAATAGAAAGATCTCTTCACAAACTAAAACTTTTGTTCATATACTTTCTATAAAATATTTTTAGATTTGAAGCTATTTTGTGCCGATAAAAAATAACAGTAATCGGTATTATGACCTTGACCGTTGCATATTTTCATCATTATTTACTATGAATTTATTTGTACTATAAAAATGCATAAACAGTGAAAAAGATGATGAAGATTGAACAAAAAATAAAGTCAGGAGCTGCAAAAAAGAAGCAACATATGGATTTACAATTGTTTGATAAAAGGATCAAAGTTTGGACTGTGGTAATTTGATCAAATGAAGTACGATCTTCAAAAACTAAACACCAATAGAAATATCTCTTCACAAACTAAAACTTTTGTTCATATACTTTCTATAAAATATTTTAGATTTGAAGAAATTTTGTGCCGATAAAAATAACAATAATCGGTATTATGACCTTGACCTTTGCATATTTTCATCGTTATTTACTATGAGTTTGTTTGTATTATTTAAATGCATATAAACAGTGAAAAAAATGATAAAGATTGAACAAAAAATAAGGTCAGGAGCTGCAAAAAGGAGGAAACATACGGATTTACAATTGTTTGATAAAAGGATCAAAGTTTGGACTGTGGTAATTTGATCAAATGAAGTCCGATCTTCAAAAACTAAACACCAATGGAAATATCTCTTCACAAACTAAAACTTTTGTTCATATACTTTCTATAAAATATTTTTAGATTGAGAACTATTTTATGCCGATAAAAATAACAATAATTGGTATGACCTTGACCTTTGCATATTATGCTTGATTTTTTTTTCTATGATTTTATTTGTATTATAAAAATGCATAAACAGTGAAATAATGATGAAGATTGAACAAAAAATAAAGTCAGGAGCTGTAAATAACCTTAAAAGTCATGCTTTTAAAATGTTGATTTTTCGAAAATATTGGTTAAGTTTGACCGCGTACTTTGGACAAACCATGCATTTCCCGAATTTGCCACCCCATATATTTTGTGCGTATATGTCTTGCGAATCATATGCAACAAACAAAATTCTCCTATCTCATCTCTGAATAAAATGGGTAGGTTTTTGGTAGACCTACCCTTATTTCACAGTTTTTGCGAGATTCGAACTTTCAACCTCCTGTAGCACGAAAGTTTTATATACGCAAATTTTCGGAACCTATCATATTTTATTGGGCTATTTACAAGGAACATCATGCGAAAACCGCATTTGAATCGGACTTCAAATAATTGAGATATTGCTTATTAAACATTTTCATATGAAACGCCCCCTGGCGGGAAAATCAAAACAAAAATGAAAATTATCTCGACGTTAGGATCATCTACAAGGACGTGGTTATTACTGATAAAAGTTTCATAGATGTGGCTTTT
>CM037777.1:87093174-87143174 GCA_021229015.1 Solen grandis
AAATTATTGTCCCACGACTCTGTAGCTTTCAGTATGGACATATTCCTGGATGCGTATGTGTTTTCTGATGCTACAGAGAGTAATCTTTTAGAAAAGTATACATCTACCACATATACAAACATATAAACATAATTCATGGCACAATATGTCCTCAAAGTGGTGAAAACTGCTATAAAAAAAGCCTGTCCGACAACGTAGCTGATGTCTGAATGTGCAAAATATAAACAAACAAGAGCTGTCAGAGGACAGCACGCTCGACAATTCAAAATGCTTGTTGGTAAATCAAATGAAATCTATTTCAATTCTTGCCCTTCACATACCCTGTACATAATAATAGTCAAAAATCATATACCTTGATAGTCTGATACCCCTTAATATTTTTATGATGTCTAAAATCAATCCCATGCCTAGTTACTGAGACATAAGCATAATAACACTGTGCATGCAAAACTTTAACCAGAAATCCAAGCAAGAAAAGGGCCATAATTTGCATAAAATTGAGCCCAAAAGTTATCCTCCTTGGTTTTCTAATGCCCCTGAAGACACTCCTTAACTTTCTAGTCAATTCCACAAGCAATTTTGGAGATATAAGCTGAATAGTAGCTTGAATGCAAAAATTTAACCAAACTTCTAGGTTAAAAGGGGGCCATAATTTTTAATATATTCCATCAAGTGTTATCTTCCTTTATAGTATGATACCCCTAAACACATTAAAGATGTTTCAAATCAATCGCATGCCTGGATACTGATATATAAGCATGAGAGTACCTTGCATGCAAAATTTTAACCAAAATTTCTAAGTTAAAAAGGGGCCATAATTTGTAACATATTCTATCCAGAGTTATCTACCATAAAAGTATGATACCCCTAAACATATTAAAGATGTTTAAAATCAATCGCATGCCTGGATACTGAGATATAAGCATGAGAGTATCTTGCATGCAAAACATTAACCAAAATTTCTAAGTTAAAAAGAGGCCATAATTCATATTAAATTCAGTCAAAAGTTATCTACCTTGGTTGTTGATGCCCCTGAACATATTTATAAACTTTCAAGTCAATACCATAATTGGTTATTGAGATATAAGGTTGACAGTAACTTGCATGCAAAACTTTAACCAAAAGCTGCAACGCCAACGCCAGGCCGATTACAATAGCTCTCATATTCTTCGAATAGTCGAGCTTAAAAACACATTTCCTATGTCTATGAACTGTCCATTTTTGACTCAAGGAAGGATTAATGATGTGTCTACATATCTTCTCAAGTACTCATTTGTGGTTGTTAAAATTCATTTGTCCCATGATTTCTGTGAATTATGTTCTTGCTGTTTAGATACATGCCATACGTATGACAGGGTGCAGAAAACAGACAGTTTCTGCATTGTTTCGCAAGCATATACATGTTCTGAAATAGACTTTCTTCAGTTTTCTTTATATCAAAGTTTAATGTAGTCATAATTTCATGCTACAGAGTGAAGAAGACAGACAGTTTCTGTATTGTTTCGCAAGCATATACATGTTCTGAAATAGACTTTCTTCAGTTTTCTTTATATCAAAGTTTAATGTAGTCATAATTTCATGCTACAGAGTGAAGAAGACAGACAGTTTCTGTATTGTTTCGCAAGCATATACATGTTCTGAAATAGACTTTCTTCAGTTTTCTTTATATCAAAGTTTAATATAGTCATAATTTCATGCTACAGAGTGAAACCCTAAAAAATAGCATGCATTGAGAACTACATTACCACCTACTCCATTGCGGAAGGATGAAGTCAATCAAGCAAAAATATTTCCAAACAGAAATGTCATAGGATAAGGAACAGTTAGAACAATTTCAGTGAAACAGATCTATTTTAATAAAACATAAACACCATGTTCGCATGCAGTACAAAGCTATTGTGTAGGATGCGATAAACTTCTGTGTGCCCACGCGACAGCTACCATGTTCAAACACAGTACTTATAGCTATCAAGTGAGCATGAGATAGTGCATGCGACCGTATTAGGTATCACGTTCGCAAGCAGTAGCTATCAAAGATATCTTCTATGTCTCTTTTAGTGCCACCGTACTAGTACACATGGTTTTAGAGCAATTTTATTTATTTATATCAATCAAATTGATTCACAGCTGATTGTGAATATGTTACCATACATGCATTTTTTTCATTAAATACTGTTTATGTGATTGTAGCTGATTTTGAAATTTAAATCATGAAAGCTTGCAGGCACGTAGCTGGACAGAAAAATGATGTGCAAGCCCGAATTGGGAATCCCCCCCCCCCCCCAGAATGCAAATGGTGATGTCTGGTGCCTTTTTTGAATCTGGTCTTGAATGAAAATACTGAAACAAAATTGTAATGCTGTTACCTTAAACAAAGTCAATAATTGATTAGAAGAAAAGTATAATCAGGAAAAGAATGTGCAAGCCAGGGCTTTTTGGCGTAAAGGCAGCTTCACACATGGTTTGATTAGTAGTCTACATACAAATGTAAATTTGCTAGAAATGGCTTTTTTGTGTGAAAATTGACGCACAATGGCACAGTAAGTAAGAATATGCTATATATATGTGTGTGTGTGTTAGGTATTATCTGATTTCAAGAGATATGCAGCTTTCCTTAATTTTTTGGTACTTTACATATTATTTTTAGCCAGTCTGTCTTCCATACTCAATCATAAATTGGTAGGAAAAATGCAATAAGTGTACATATGAATAAAGTAAGACTTTCAAAGTACCATCCTGATCTCTGGCCATTAAATTTGTATTACGTTTTTTCTGCCCTTTATTAAATCTTCTGTGACTAAGGATAGAGTATACTTGTCTTGTTGCATCAAATACATCTTTTGTATTGAGAACTCATTAAAGGAGATGAATTTGTAATAGAAATATTGTTCTTTGGTCTTGTAAGTTATTTATGTGTAATGAAAATACAGTTTCTTATCATTTTTGATAGTTCAATAAAAAAGTTTGAAGAACAAACAATGTTTCTTTAAATGTCCATTGGGCAGAGATCATGCATTAAACAAGGCTTAAAGCGACAGGGACTGTCACAAAACCAGGTTTTCAACATGGAAAATCCAATTCGAAATGAAGATTTTATTTATAAAATGATCACCAAAGAACATTAATACTTTATGTTACATGGATGAAGAGTAAATAAGGGTCATAACTCTAAGAAATATGGTTAAATTGACAATATAGGTCAAGTCACTATGTACTGGCCATACTGTGTAGATTTGGGCAGAATTCATTCGGAAATGAAGAAGGAGAATTTAAGCAAATAAAAGAATGTGTCACTATATGTTACATGAAAACAAGCTCAAAGGTGTGAAATCAGATTGTCAAAGGGTAATTGTCTCTGACCTGCAATATCAATGCAGGTAAAATACAAGATTCAAAATTAAATGTTAGTTCAAGGAAAATTATGGATATTTTAAAACATGAAAAGCAACCTACAGGAATATCCCAAAGACTGATACAAATGCATTTATTTTATTTCTTATTGAAGGTTTATTAAGCAATTCTAGCAATCAGACATTTGTATAATATTTGTCAAGATAGCAAGGGCACCGCAACTATGTAAATGAAGAAAAGCATAAGTGAAGCATAAAAACAAAAGCATTCATAGCAAGCCGCTATCAAACAGAAAAGAAAAAAATATATTATATTACATGTATATTATTAGTCATAGTGACCTTGACCTTGATCCATTTTCTAATTATTTTAGTCATAGTGATCTTGACCTTGATCCATTTTCCAATATAATTTTAGTCATAGTGATCTTGACCTTGATCCATTTTCCCTGAAAAGCAATTCCAACCTCCATCTCCCTAAAGGTATCTACTTATCAAATATGAATGCTATACCTTCATTCTAACTCGAGATATCAAGAGGAACAAAAAATATATTTTAAGCCATTGTGACCTTGACATTGTCCTTATTTACCTGAAAAGCAATCCCAACATTCCTCTTACCATAAGCTATTTACCTATAAAATATGAATGCTATACCTTCATTTTTACCCAAGTTATTGAGCGGAAATGAAAAATCTATTTTTAGCCATTGTGACCTTGACCTTGACCTGATTTACCTGAAAAGCAATCCAAACCTTCCTCTTCCCATAAGCTATCTACCTATTAAATATGAATGTTATACCTTCATTTTTACCCAAGTTATTGAGCAGAAACAAAAAATCTATTTTTAACCATTGTGACCTTGACCTTGACCCGATTAACCTGAAAAGCAATCCCAACCTTCCTCTTCTCATAAGGTATCTACCCATCAAATATAATTGCTATATCTAAATTCTAACTTAAGTTATTGAGCGGAAACGAAAGTTTGACGCCCGCCCGCCCAGCCACCCGCCCGCCCGCCCGCCCAACGACGTTCGGCATTCTAATAACCAGGTTTCAACTAGTTGAAAACCTGGTTAAAAACAGTACACTAAATTATGGTGGCTGATTTCTGCCATTTCGTGTTGTCGTGTCTTGCCCCGAAAGGCAAAATAACGAAAACATGCCATAATGTCGTTATTTCGCCTGTCGCCTTTCAGGGCGAAGACACGACAACACGAAACATATCAGGCGAAATAACGAAATTTTAACAGGCAAAAGGACGAAAAGTTTCGCCTTTGAATGTTTCGTGTCCGCGGGTCGAAACCTTTCATGTTGGCGCCCTTTGTTTGTCGTGTCTTCGCCTCGAAAGGCGAAAGCCGAAATAACGAAAAAGACAAGAGATGCTTACGTATAAGTATAAATTTATGTTAGCTTTTTTTTAAATCATTATAAGTTAATGTGCCTGAACAATAAATAGAGTTTCAAGCGGTTCAATTATGCTACAATTGAAATATGTTTTCACTGAAGCTTCCAAATATATTTTCCGTATCATGGATGTTGTAAATATACACGTATCTCATTTTTGTATGGTTTTGAGTATCCATTAATAGAAAGACTTTGTTTTAACTATTAGATGTGAATGTTAAATGGATTGTGAATACGAGTATCCCGGTCTTTGACGGGATAAGGAAAATGTTGAGTGTATCTTAAATAAAACAATGCAAATTAAATGAAAAGTGTTCATATGAACAAATTGAACAAACTAGGCCTTTGGAAATATTTTATTTGTGCCTTAATATTAATCAGAGGAAGGTCTGATACGCGAATATTTTTTCGCAGGATACACATACAATGAGATACTTCAAATTTTGCAGTATTCTCACAATATCAAATTGAGGTAAGTTATCTTTCTTAATTGGAAACTGTACATATTTTTCCATAAGTTGAACCCCACAATAATCTCAGTGGTAGTGCAATTAGTACATTAAATAACACAATGCATTTTTTCAAAATGTTATGGTATTTAGAGGATTACAAGAAAAAACATTACCAATTACGATACCTATTCAAGTCATTGTGGCGGAAATTCCAATCACAACAAGCAAGGTTAATTTTTGATTTCATGTATTGCTTGGTTGTTCCTGGAGGCCAGTTGTTATTACCGGCTTTAATTACAATAATAAAAACATATAATTATAAAATTAAAAATAAGTATATAAATAAATTTATAAATTCTAGATATATATACAAATAATATAAAATATATACACATCACTCAGCGATGTCCATAAAAATTCTGTGTAGGAAAATAAATCATTCAATTTTAAAAATTATAATTTCAGTACGCGACAGTTGCACAGGGAGCTGAGAAAGCTAGGTCTTAAGCGGCATTCTACAGCAGCACAACGCCAACAAGCTGCTATGGCGGTTGAAGTATGTTATAATTAAAATGGATCTCTTAAATTACACATGATTTTATGCTATTTCTTAAAAATTGTTCTCCCTTCTCTAATGTTTGGGACGAAATTTGATTTGAAAATCATAAAAAATAAATAAATATAATAAAAAAATTAAAAAATAAGTAAATAAAAATAAAAAAAAATCTGCTTCTGCTCTCTTTTTTTTTTTTTTAATTCGGGCAGTCCTATTTAATTTAAGATGTCATCCATCTTTTTAGAAAGGGCCGCCTAAAAACAATACGGCATATGTATAAACGTTCTGCACATGTCTACCGGAAGGCGAATCCCGAAACGCACAGTCATTTTCGTTATTTCGACTTTCGCCTTTCAAGGCGAAAGGACGACAACACGAAATCTGCAACATTGTTGTTATTTCGCCTTTCGCGTTTCGGGGCAAAGACACGAAGACACGACAAACAAAGGGCGCCAACACAAAAGGTTTCGACCCGCGGACACGAAAAATTCAAAGGCGAAACTTTTCATCCTTTCGCGGCGAAGACACGACAACATGAAATCAGCCACCATACTAAATGTTACGTCATTCACTCTGAAGTTTTACTGTATTCATACAAAAATCTATAACATTTCAAATAATATGTTTGTTTTAGAAAGAATGCCATAAAATCATCACATGTACATGTCAAATGCAAAATATACACACTTTTTTGATATTGCAGAATGTAAAAGCAATGGGACATAATTCTTCAAATACTGCTCCACTTAACCCTTTCCCTCATATAGACTCATTTTGACGCACTCAGTAGGTACCACATAAAGGCTGATCTGCAGAAAACCACAGTTAACCTTACCAAATTTAATTACAAAATACTCATTTCCAGACCACTGAGGAGCAGCGAACAGCATAAAACCTGATCAGCCTGCGAGTTACTCGCAGGCTGATCTGGTTTTATGCTGTTCGCATAGGTCTTTTCATGGTGTCTTCTATGAGGGAAAGGGTTAACTTGGTTTTAATGATATACCATGCCAGCTGGAAGGCTAATCCTAAGGATCAAGTGTGCAATAATTATTATACATAAAGGTACAATCATGGAAAGTGCAACATTTACTTACTTGGTGGAAAGTTTGATGGACAAATCAACCATGCTCTCTCCCTCTTGATCCCCCATAGCGATTTGGATTCGCTTGGGAATGTCTGAAATTAAAAAAGTAAATATGTAGCAAGTTGTATAAAGACACTAAGTCTTATGACTTGAAAAAACATCAAGAAACTGTACATATTCCAAAAATTATGTCAGATGCTTCTTTATATCTAATATGAAAAAGGCAACTTCTATTCCTTCTAAAACCAAACATTCTACCCCTGTTGTGAAATAATTAATGTAAAGGCCTCAGAGTTTCAATGTGAGTTAATTTAAATTCAATCAACCAATGGACACATTCATATCCTGTTGAAGCAGTCCTGTCAAACTGGAGATGGTAAAATTAAAGTGAATCCTCAAAAAAATATTTAACAATAGTGTCAGAAAATAAATTTTGAATTCTAATTATAAGTGTATTATTCAAAATTCAATTTCAATTTGTGTCTTAAAGGTGAACCACAAAGAAAATTTTACTTTTTCTAAAACCTCTCCTATTTTGACCATTTTCATAAGGGAAACCACGAACATACATTTTTTTTTTGCTAACAGAATCTCTAAAAGTATGTTAAATGCCGATTTTGTTAGCTGCTGGGCAGTATTTACATTTTAGGGTCATGTGACCCTATGACGTCATCGATAAACCAAGTGTCATTTCCCTTCCATATTTCATATATATGTATGTAATCATTAATCATTATATATTTAAAACATTTAATCAAGCATGTCATATTTGTTTTTAGTCTTGTATAACGTTGAAGGTTTTGTTTCGTTGTTTCTGCAAACTCAATCAACGAATTTGACAATAATTTGTGATTACGCAAATCAGATTGATTGTGATATAAAAAGTGTAATTCACAGATAAACAGAAGTTTTCAAGTAAATGGAAGTTAAAATTTTCGAATTTGAATATGTTTTCACCTCTATGACTTGACGTATTCTTATACTTTGGTGTTAGTAGTACAACCATGGTTATTTCATTTTAATTATCTCCTTCCTGAACATTTATGAACTGATGCTTGTTTGTAATGCACATTACGAAAAGGAAGCAATAAACCATAAATTTTACCCGTTGAAATAAAAGGAAGAAATAAAAATATGGAAATCAGTGGTACTTACCTTTTTTCATGCATTTATTCTTGTCTTTTTATGTATCATAATCCACCCCCCCCCCCCCCCCGCAAAGAAACAGCTTTTTATCATCAGTCCATAACTATTCATCCGTCAATTTTCTCTGTCATTTTCAGATAATCAGAATTACATTTTTTTCTATATAACTTATATAATCAATTTAATTTGAATAATAATGGAACAACAGAACCTAACTTGCCGATATTAAACGCGTTAATTATGAATTAATCTATGTCATTATTAAAATTATTGACAATGTTTCACCATCTAAGAAACCGACCGTCTGTAAGCATCTGCTCACATCTTAGTGATTAGCTTGACAATATGTCACACCCAGGGCCATAAATCATGCCCATCAATTAGTCACCAACAATTAGGCATCTCTCCGACACACACAACTGGATCAATTAACCTGGGTAACCCTTTTATTATCCCCCCCCCCTCCGAATGACCACAAACAGGAAATTTCATAATTATACCAAACAATAAACTGAATTCTTATCAGTAGATATGTAAGGGATTTAACTCATTTGGAAACATCATGGTCTTTGTGGAAATCCAATGCAGATACAGGATTTTTACAGAAAAAAAGAGGGATTTTGATATGAAGGTATGAAAAACGTTTATTAATGTTACTCATATTTTTGATATGGCCAGGACCTTTATGTCAATATTAACAAATATTGTTTTTAGAATACATCCTGATATAAAATCATTTTTTCCATTATGACCCGGGAGACACTCAAAATTTATTAATAAACAGTGGAGAATTTTGAAATTTGAATCTAGGGGATTTTGACTACCCAGGCTACCTAGGGGATTTTGAGTCTAGGGGATTTTGATATACACTCTTATGACCCCCCCCCCCCAATCAGTATTCACAATTCAGTACATAAAGCGACAAGTTATATAAAGTCCGAATGCAGAATATATCTTAATATTTTTATAGAAATGTAAATTAATTAATTGAGCTACACATTTAATACACATACACCCTTAATCTTTCATTGTCATCTTGTATTAAGCTTAGAATTAGTTACAGTAAATGTGAATTTTCCAATAAGATATATAGTGCTGGTAGAGTTTTGTATATTGATGACGTCATTGCAAAGGGAGAGAAGTCAGCCAATTTTTTCTCACCTGGGTCATTTTTGCAACCTGACTAGACTTGACTATTTGAGTTTACTGTCGCTTCGACAGTATTTCAGTCATATAGCGACTTCCAGCTAATTACAGGTGGAGGAAGACCCCGAATGCACGTAGGCATCCGGGTAGAACCACCGACCTACCGCAAGCCAGCTGGAAGGCTTCCTCACATGAAAATCCGAATGACCCTGCCGGGATTTGAACCCACGCAGTGAGGGGCTTTTTTGCAACCTTCAATATCCAATTTCATACAAACTACAAATACTTTCAACATATTTTTTAACAGAAGGTCTTACACTTATGTATTCTAACAGATAATAATGAATATGAAATCTTTGTGGATGACCTTTAATCAAATCTCCTATTCTAAATAATTAGCACTTCTCGCGCATCAACCATTCACCAAACAAAAGGAAGTAAAGAGAGTAAAGAGCTTATCTTTGAAAACTTTATTGCAAACTTTATTGATTCTTAGAGCCTTTATTACTGCTTATGAACTCCATTATTGCAGTTGATGGATTATTGCATAATCAAGCATTTTGCTGTTTGCAAATGAGTAAAAGATGTCTAATACTAAACAAAAAAAAACTTATTAAAAACTCAAGTGTAAAACATTAAAGAAACTGATTGTTTATTACCAATCATTGATGATTACACCAATAATTATTCATTAACATACCTGTTCAATTTGACAAACTGATGCCAAACAATTAAGTGTAGTAATTATAGCAATTAACACCTTATTTAACAATGTGTTTCAACTATCAATTTTAATTAATTAATCCTTTTTTTTAAGGAAAAAAAAATTTAGTGTTTCACAAAAATTTTGTAAATATATATTCTAATATATAAATAATTCAGTTGAACAGGTGGAGAGTCATTGTTTAATGTAAAATTAATTTGTGAATTTTTGTCCAACAATGATATTAATTTTGAATAAGGGGTGTTTTGTCCACCATGCAAAACCCAACGGGGGTGTTTTGTCCGCCTTGTAAAATTCACAGGGGGGGGTTTTGTCCACCTATACAAAATTGGGCAGGGGGAGTTTTGTCCCGGAGGTGTTTTGTCCTACACTCTTTATTCTGATATAGAGTAACTCCTTCCTCCTCTTCCCTCTCACTCTGAGATAAAAATTCTTCTCAAAATCATTTCTCACTCTTTTCTTCTTCTAATCAATACTCTAAACTTTTTCTGTTGCATTTCTCTGACTGACATTTCATCTTCCCTTTTTCCTGTCAATATCTCTTGTTCATCTCTCTCTCTCCTCATGTATATTTTAACTCTCTCTCTCTCTCTCTCTGTTTTTTAATGTAAATTAATTTCTCCTTTTCTCCAACTCTCAACTCTAAATGTCCTCTATATATATGTGCGGCCTTCTAGTTCAGCCATGCAAGTCTGACAAGGTTAACAACAGACAGCAGGCCCATTGTAATGAATGCAATATTACAGACAGTGAGCGCTAAGAGGAGCACCTAACCCTTTCCCTCATATAGACTCATTTTGACGCACTCAATAGGTATCACATAAAGCCTGATCTGCAGAAAACCACAGTTGAACCTCACCAAATTTAATTACAAAATCCTCATTTCCAGACCACTGAGGAGCAGCGAACAGCATAAAACCTGATCAGCCTGCCAGTTACTCGCAGGCTGATCTGGTTTTATGTTGTTCACATAGGTCTTTTCATGGTTTCCTCTATGAGGGAAAGGGTTTTTTAACATTAACTGTTTGCCATGGCAATCAACCTGAAAGAAGAACACCCCTAAAAGGATCAATGCCAGTACTGATGTCAGTGTGTTAATTAAGATTTACTATCTTTTCTCTTTTGCTGTATGTTTATACATAAGTATATTTTCTACCAATATTACAATATTTTTATTTTTTTAGGTTTGAAATAAATTTTATTGTAAAGTTTAGAATAATTACACTAAGTCTTGTAGTCGGGGCCTAAATTTCAGGTTCATAGGTCAGAATATTTAGGTAATGTCACCAAGATACACAATTCTCAAATTAAAGATGGTTAATTTCTACCACTGAACATCTGATATAATATATCATCTGTGCTATTAATTATTATCAGCATCCCAGCTTATATTACGCAAACCTTAAAAATCACACACACAAAATTATTTGGCAAAACTCATCCTATAATTACTTCACTTTGTGAAATTGTCGATTCTAGGACATTTGCCCCCCCGGACATTTTCCCCCTCGGACAAATGCCCCCTTTTTTGACTAGGGCGGACATTTGCCCCCTCAGTGTTTCGGATAGGGCGGACATTTGCCCCCTCACTTAGTTTGATGGGGCGGACATTTGCCCCCTAGCCAATCAATATTTATGATAAGTCTGAATGATAAATTTGATATAAACTCAAGACATAAGATACTTGCGTACCCAAATATATCATCATACTAAGACTCGTTTTGTGTGTGTTTGTGTGTTTGTGTTTTTTTTAAAGGTGCCAATAGCTTTGTTTTTCTCACCTTTTTATTCACAATCGCGGGCGAACTACTAATCACTTGAAAATCGCGACTTTTTAATTACCTAATAACGATCGTTGATTACAGTGCCTCAATTTTCACCATCACGTTTTTGTGTTCTGATTTTTTATATTTTTTGTGAACATTATTTACAAAAATAAGGTATGTGTTGACAGTTTATCAAAGGGAGGTAACTTTTTTTTCTGTAATGTATATCTTTTTTTAATATCTGATATAAGTGATATCGCAGTAAGTGAAATTTAAAAATGAAAAGAAAGAAAAATAAAGGAAAAAAATTTGTTTATACATTTAATCAACACAAATAAGAATTGAGACATAAAGCACATTTTATGGAGACGTAGCACACGAGATTGTAATAATTGAACAAAGATTTAAACACATATGTAAATTGAACCTAGCAAGAGTATAATGCTTCTACCTTTCTTTAGCAAATATAAAGATTACTTAGAGTATAAACTGAAAAAATTCCAATCAATACTAAAATCACAAAAACAAAATTTTCCATCTCCGGCATTTATAGATGTGTTCAAAATGACTTCCAGCTATTCAAAATACACTAGAATAATGATAGGTAAGTCAATGCTTGACCGAGTTTACAAAAATAGAACACATGGTTTTGTTTGTTATACTCTTTGTGAGCAATTGACTTAGCAAGCAGGGGGCTTAAATTCAAAACTGCATTTCTGCCTGATTGCTGATTGAATATTTGAAGTGACAAGTCTGCAATAAGACAATGTCACTGTAAATATAGACCCTGATCCCAATTCAAAGCAAAGACTCATTTGGTATAGACTCATTTGTGACCTAGCAGTCCTAAAAATAACAATGGATCGTCACACATTATGACTAAGATCTATGTTTGGTAGAATGAGAGGTACATTTGAATAAAACATGTTTAACCTACTTACAGAGTTTTGATTTGCAACATTTCAGATTGGAGCATTGTGGCATATCAAATTGGATAAAACTAGTTGGTTGTATATTGACAAAAACAACTGTCTCCCCCCGTGGGCATATGACTTCACATGCTGTATTATAACTTCCAGTTAAATTTCAAGACCCGCAAGGAAATACTTTGGGAGAGGTTTAGTGTACATTTTAATCAAGGGCCCATAACTCTGCTGTCAAATATTTTTTTAAAGGAAATATACAACAGCACACGTTCATATGCAGATAAACTTCCTGTAAATTTTCAAGACCCAAACTAAAATACTACTGGAGATAAAGGCAACACAAAGTTTTGTGCACATTCTATGTTAAAGGCCCATTACTCCGTTGCAACTGTACAACAGCAGAGTTGAAACCCTTATTGCACAAGTTTACTTGCCAATATACCTTCTTGTATACCTTCAAGACTCCCAACTGAAAAACTCTGTAAGATATATGCAACAGGAGCTCAAGGTTGTGTGTACATTATAAGTAAAAGGCCCACAACTCTTGTGTAACTGGTCAACCCCTAGTGCTAAAGTTCACTAGCCAATATACCTTCTTATGAAATATCAAAATTCAAGCTGAAAAACAGACAAATGGACCAAGAATTCAATTTTATAAGATATTTCTTTTGTTATTAAAGAGCTTAAGCACCTAAACCTATTTTTTCAGAGTTAATATATTGTGTTCCTTTGTTCTCCGTACTGTAACAACAAATATTTGCTCTGACAGACAAATCCCTGACAAAAAACAAAAACAATTTAAGACTCTTCCCCCCCCCCTATCTGGTGAGGGTGGGGGGAGAACAGCCATTAAGTTATATTTACAAAATGTGTTTTAGTACACCATACAGTGGTAACACTAAATTCCAAAAGATATGTATCAATTCTACTTTTTAACCCCATAATGTTAAGGGATTCTTTAACATTCATAACTATGTCAACTGCTCACAAAACACATATGTGCCCTTTTGTTTAGTTTAAACCAGGTCAAAAGTTGATACATTAGTATCCTAGGGAAGCAATAGGATAATGTAATATGTAAACAATGGAAAGGCTATCTGGCCTTCAGACAGGAGATTGTAATATTTCACTGATATAAATACAAATATAAATGACATAGCTATTATTAAACTCTTCTACTGAAAATCCCAAATGTTGAACTTTGAAGAAAAAAAATCCAACTTCAAATAAGTTTTCAATATATACAAAAATTGAGTACTTCCTGGTTTTAGCATTATTTTGTGTTAAAAACTTTCTATATATCCATTGTAACACCAACATAAAGATAACGCTCAATTATCTCTGAACTATACCTACACATTTTTGTTGAGTTACTCATTTTGCTTAGCTAAAGGTACACAGTTTACACCAGACAAAACACACTCTTGTCTAGATTAAGATTAAATATGATGTACAAACAGATCTGACATTTTTATCAGAATATGAAATTACCATCTTATTTTTCAACTTATTTTGTTTATGACAAATGAACAATCAGTTTTACAACAGTCATTGTTCCTCGGTTGTACCAGTACTTTGTGTCAGGGAATATTGAATAAAAGTCTTACCCTCCAAATGGGGGTTGAACTTGCAACCATCTGATCCATTGTCAATGAACAATGATTTTTAGACAATCTTGAATACTACCTCAGAACACTTTAAATTCTAATTACATATCTGCTAGACTGTTGATATGTTCTGGTGAATACTACATATATATCACTAAGGAGTGGTTACAGCTTCTGCCCCATAACCAGGAGGTCATGGGTTCAATCCAGGCTGCAACATACCAAAGTCCTTTGAAAATGGCTATGGAATATCATATAATATATCCCTTAACACTTTGTGACTGAGTATCATACCACATGTCTATGCCAAGATATTGAGCGAACACCGATAATTTATTAAAAGTTCCCAATGACCAAAATACTGCTGGTGGGAGGTTTAACCCATGTAAACAAACAAACAGAATAAACTCCAATAGATGTTGTCCGGAACTCGGCAAATGTGGGTTTTTCCCATCTAACAGCGGGGGTACAAACTTTTACCGTTATAGCTTCACGGTGCACTACCGTACACAATAGAATTAGTGCAACACCACGAAGTTGTAACTGTAAAAGTTTGTTTGTACCCCCAGATTAGCTGGGAAATTCCCAAATATTTTTAATTCCGGAATAACTCTATTCCCCACCTTCACTGCCAAAGAACTGGGTCTCCCTTTGCATTATGTGTTTAGGTGAACTTCAGAGGTACATGGAATGAAACTTCTTCAAACACTGAAGAACCCAAGTGTTTAGTGTTAGCTAAAAACATGTAAACACAATAAATCCTCAGGCCACCATGAGTCATGAGAGAGCAGTTATTTGATATCAAGTTTTTCTTAATGAAATGAATTGCTCATTTTGGTTTAGAAAAGTAGAACATTGGATGGCATAAACAGTAAACAACGAGGCTTAAGTATATTACATGAGCAGTGATCTCAACATTCAGCAATAAGATATGCATTTTTCAATTGAGATGCTGACCTGTTTAATTCTGTACTGATTGTTTCAATTAACAACAGAACCATAAAAGATTTCCTGTCAAATCCTAGAAAGATGGCGTGTAAACTTGAAGTTCTAGATTTGAGTCCCAAAACCTTTGCATCACATGAATGCAGGTCAACCAGATTTGGTAGCCAGGATTTATATCTCAAATGACTTAAAAAAATCAGAAAGTGAAATAAATTTGCTGAAGCACTAAATGTAATGTTCTTGCCATTACACTATAATTGAAGTTATTACTTCTACTAATGTGAAGGTATGGCAGTTTATTGATTTTACTATATATAGCAAGAATTTATACATCTGCATGTGCTTGGTATAAAGTTTATAAGATAATCATAATATATGAATGGCATAAGGCTCTGCTTCTGATTTAAGTAACATTTAAATACAGAAGCATATTATTCTATTTGTCTTATATCCTTAGCTGAAATATACAAATTGATAAAGATTCATTTTGACGCATCGGCAAACAGAGTGGACCCAGATCAGACGCTTTTTCAGGAGCTCTCTCGGATCAGGTTCAGCTCTGATTTCTCATCATATAGTCCACTAAACAGCATAAAATTTCGAGATTTCAAATGAGTCTTCAATATTTGAAATTTGTATATGTTAATAAATATCAACAAATGTAAAAAGAATTTACATCATTTAGTACATCTACAATATATTTATACATGTACATTGAACTTATAAATTTTCTTATAGGAAATGGTTAGGGAGCATTTACATATATTCCTCCTATGGGCAATCAAGCTATTGGACTCAGTTGTCCATTATAATATAAATGTACAAATATAGGAAATACTACACGAAAATAAATCATGTATATTCTGTAGTGAATATATACATACTTACAAAGCAAAACTTATTGTAAAAAAGAGACATTTGGGGGCTATATATTAAGATTTTTAGATACTTAATTATAAATATTCCTCTTTTTTACTCTACAGAGATAACAGCTCCATATATTGTTTTCTGTCTTATCACTTAGTGCATGATGTAATTTTTATGTTTATTTAAATAAAATTGCATATTGGAAGTCTAAAAATTAAAAAAATAAGAAGTAACAAGTGAGTCAACTGAAATTTATTTGGGGATTCTGATATTTGAATCTTCACTGGTTGGAATTTCCTAATTTAAAATTACCTATTAATATACACATTTGTGTCGATGAAACAACTAGCTGCCTCAGTAGCTCAGTTGTTAGGCTTGCTGGGAACAATTTCATTATACGCAGCGCTTGTTGGTCAACGGATAGATGTGAAAGACTATTAACACAGATTACTTATCAACAATGATTTCTTATTTTTCAACATTTTATGATTTTTGACAGAATAGCAGTCTTTGATGGGTAATAACTGAACTGTAAGGTTTATGTATAATTTGACGTCGTCCGTCATAAGCCTTTTGGTTTACCTCATATAGACTCATTTTGATGCACTCAGTAGGTACCACATAAAGCCTGATCTGCAGAAAACCACAGCTAAACCTTACCAAATTTAATTACAAAATCCTCATTTCCAGACCACTGAGGAGCAGCGAACAGCATAAAACCTGATCAGCCTGCGAGTTACTCGCAGGCTGATCTGGTTTTATGCTATTCGCATAGGTCTTTTCATGGTGTCCTCTATGAGGGAAAGGGTTAAGTCCCCAATTAAACATTAATCAGTCAGAAATACAGGCTATCATTAATTGACAGTTTGTTTTGCAACTGATTTTCAACACTATGCAGCATGCTGCAAGGGAAGGTAGCAAGTTCAAATCAAAGCTAAGTAACTTTTTTTTGTAAATAGAGGATCTTACATGAATATTTATATGATGTCAAAAAATATGATAAAAGTTTCAATTCATATTTTTTTTATATCAAATTAATATGAGTTTAAAGATTCTTATTATCACATTATATATAGCCCCCAAAATGCACATTGGCCTATCATCTGTGTGGTGTAAACCCATGAACAATTTTCACCTATACAGCTAAAGCACAGTATTTGTCTGGTTTCCATTTTTGTTATATCTATGATACAGAAAACCATATGACAAAGGAACGCCTTATAAAGTTTGCACCATGGTATTGACTGATCTTGTTTTCCTGAAAACTTCCTAAGTTGCTATTAACATAGCCTGTTTCAGAAATAAGGTCTAAAATGTGCCTTGAATAAAAGGCCATTTTTAATAGAGCTGGGAATCACAGGTTGGAACTGTGCTTACGGTATACCGTAATTTGTAGATAAATACCACGGTGTGTACCACGATATACCGCACAAAATATTGTGAGACTTGTGTTGAAGACTATATATTAAAATTTTGCAAAGGAAAACAAGTCAAGGCCATTAATGATTACGAGTGAATATTTTAAATTAAAAATGTATTTTCTAATCTTTAAATGGAAATTGATATATTTATATCATATCTACACGGGGATTTTTTTATGTTGCTATACAATAAAACTATCAGTAATGACAAAAATATTAAAAATTTGTATTTGTTTTCATCAGTAATACGGGAACCACCGGTATTATTTGTCCTTGTACCGGTTTGTACCACAAGCTGCCTTGGACGGCTGTTTACTGGTATACCGGTAAAACCACACACCTCTAATTTTGAAGCGTCACATTATACTGTCTCACTTTGAAAAAAAATATTGACTTTAAGTTCAAATAATTCAAATTTCCTCTAGAATAATTTTACAGAATGTTTTGTAGCCTGATAGTGGCACTTTTACTGATTTTACATCTAAAGTATTAACCCTTAACCTGCTGAATTTCTCAAATGGACTTAACCAGCATCTTTTTTGGAACTGTCCATTATCAATTTTAGGGATAACAAGATGAAAACTTGTAGTTGGTCAGCCAACAGTAAAGAGCCATGCCAGCCTGCACGGAGGCTGGCCTGGCTCTTTAATGGTGGCAACGGTTAGCACTTACGGTTCCAGCAGGGTAAGGGTTAAAGTCAATAATGGTTGAAAATTATGAATTTTTTCCTCAAATTAATTCCTAATGTAATTGTTTTTGCCAAAAATTGCTAAAAGGACACATAGAACATGTAATATACTAATGACAATAGAAAACAACTTTTTATGAAGTTATTTTTTCTCATAATCTCATCAAAGATCAGTCATGTAACAAAAAATACTTTTTGCATTCCATGCTTCTATGTACTATTTAACTGCTTTAAATTAAAAAAAAATTGCAGGAGAGTTCCCCTGGACTCAAATCCAACCAAAACTACACCTTCTCACGCTTCGGGCAAAGCTGCAAACCACTTGCATTGTCACTGTCTACATTTTTTTAGTATTGCGCCCCCCTAACCTGAACTTCTGGATCCGACTCTGGTGACTAGATATATGGAATTTGAGTATTATGGGATTATACCTTAATATAAATGAAATGATATTTAAGTGCTGCTGACATTTAGTCTAGATTTTTTTTTAGAGCAGGACAAAGCATTGAAAAATGCCATAAGCAATAGTATGACCCAATACAAATACAGGTGGCCCCTTTTCAGAGATGGCATGGGCCACTGGCGCCTTCTGTGGTAATCCTAGAATTAACTCTTTAGCTCATATTTTTTTCTTCGAATAACAGACAAGCTAATATTGATGATAAATAATTAAGACATGTTTTCAAGTTTACAAAATAAAAATGTTTGTGACATGAAAAGATATATATAGTATAAAAGTCATGTAAAATGAAAACTCTTCAATTGATTACACACAAATAATCATGCAATATGTCAATCAAATATCCACATATCAAGTGTAAGGGAGGTATCATTGGCCGATCACACGCTATCGCTTGGGATGACAGCGGAAGATGGAACCATAGAAAATGTGGACCAGGTATTAATTTATTTTTATTTTTTTTAAATCAAGAACACATTTTCATCAATAACTTAAGATATTTTATTTATAAGTTAACGTAAAATGGCGATCAACAGACACACAACTCTACGGTAAAGGAAGGTTAACTGCTGCCGCTGATGGAATTGCGGGGAAACTGTCACGCCGAGTATATGTTAAAAATATATCAAATACAAATGAAGATACCCCCCCACCACCAAAAAAAATGTTTAATAACCTAGTACAGCTACATGTATATAACAAAAAAATGAAAACATTCATTTAATAACAACATGCCAACAATACGTAAATTAAAAAAAAATATATATATTCTTACCAACTTAGATATTCAATCCAACATAATTCCCAATAATTGCTTACAAATATTGGGTTTGTTGTTGACTGACACTTATTTAGGCCAATACTGTGCGCATGCGTAGTGAAATACACACAGGTAAATCACTGAAGAGTTTTGTCCCTTTGTCGCTGTGTTGAAAGGTATGCGGGTCAAAATTATCTGTCAAGGCCAAGAGACTCAGATAAGTCGGTTAAGCCCTCCGTATTTATAGATATGCTCTGTATACCTATGATAGATCTAGTTCAAAATGTACAGAACTAATACATCGTTACTAAAGTTAATCATACATACATACATACATACATGATTATAGCACTATATATATATATATATGGTGTGATATATACGGTGATATATATATATATATATATATATATATATATATATATCACCAGGGTCTTTTCATACTTTATATACGGAGACCCTGATCACACACGCACGCACACACACACACACACACACACACACACACACACACACGTGTACATTCATCAGTAATATTCATAGAATTTATTATTTAACTGCTTAAATCATGTCTTATCATGTAAAAACATGTTTAATGAATGGTGCTTATTCATTATTATTTAAGCAGGACTTTTATATTATTTATATAATATCTCCTATCTGAGTGATCGACGTACGTGAGAGAGACTGACTGGGCTTCTTTTAACCCCCCCCTTTTTTTGGTGGGGGGGGGGGGGCAGATATACATATTAGCAGCCAAGTAGGACTATTCAAAATGATTTTTTTTACCCGCGTACCCGTTATAACGTAACTATTACCCGTTAAAATAAATAAATAAAAATAAACAAGAAATATCTTTAAAAAAAAGATGTTCGGCGTAAAAACAATAATATGAAAGTTTAAGAAAGTAAAAGTATTGCACTATAATATATAATAATGCTGGCAAGTTTTAAATAGTTTGTGATTTTAAAATAATGCTAGAAATTGTCGATAAAATTACGAGATGAAATATACTAGCCTGCTGCCAGTGAAAAAAAAGGGAGGGGGGGAGGGGATATAATGTATAAGCGAAAAAAAGTTCCGTCAATGTGATTTGATCTCGGTGCACTTAGGGCGCGTTTGATTTGGAAAAAAAAAAAAAAAAAAAAAAGTTTCAGTTTAAGGTTTTGGTTTGACTGTAAGAGAAAACTAGAATTAGTTTTATTATGTTTTTTTTTTTTTTTTTTTTGTATTTTTTTTGTAAAAACATGAATTAATGTTTTTTTGTTTGTTTTTTCCAATGTTTTTTTTTACGATTTTCACCTTTAATTTTTGTTGTCACGGCTCTCAAAGGATCTCATATTTTCAGAATAATAATAATATACAAACATTATGTCTTCATTAAACATGAAAATAAAACCAAATATTAACTATTTCAATTTTCATCGCCATTTCTACTGCTTAAGTGCCCCACTATTCGGATATCACAAACCGTCCAAACCACCTAAGGGGGGTAGTTCGATAGTTTACAAAACTATTTTCAGTTTCAGACAAATAAACGAAAAAACTAATTTCGGTTTGTAAATGGTTTTGGAGAATAAACATACGGTTTCTAAAACCAAGTTTAAACCGAACCCTGTTTGTGTACAATAAAAGCAGACGAGCACTTAAAACGAGACTGTTACTATAAATAGCTTGTGGATAAGGACGACTCCACTACCAAACTGGATAGCTTTTATGTTTACATAGGTAGATTAAATTGTTATTTGCCATTTGACAATCATGCAGAAAGATATGCACCCTGAAACTCCTATTTTATGATGGGATATCCCAATATAATTTATGCAAACCAATGAAATGAGTCGGCTTTTTCGAACTTTCGGTTGTTAACCAAGATAAGATTGGTTCAAGAAATAGGTCAAAATCCATTTTATACAGCTTACGCCGATAAAAATAAAGATATCATTATTATTACTTTGTACATCCAAAATACGTCCATCGAAGCATGAAGATTATTCCTTGACAGTTAAAGGATATCATTGACTTGACTTGACTATTTGAGTTTACCTTCGCTTCGTCGCGACATCCAGCTAATTACAGGTGGAGGAAGACCCCGAATGCACCGGGTAGAACCACCGACCTACCGCAAGCTAGCTGGAAGGCTTCCTCACATGAAAATCCGAATGACCCTGGCGGGATTCGGACCCACGCGGTGAGGGGCTGCAGGAGTGAGTGTTAAAGTCAGCGACTTTACCCTCTCGGCCACGGAGGCCCCCAAAGGATATCATTGACTTATATATATGTTATAAAGAAACGAAGTACATGTGGTATCACAACAGAAAAAGGCCGACATATCGGGTAAAAGGGTATAACTGTTCTACCCGACCCGCGGGTACCCGGGTACTCGTTTCACCCCTACCGCCAAAAGTAGGGAGGAACAATCCTATTTAGTAAAGGGAGGGAACTGTAATCGGTATAACCATTCTCTTACAACAGTTAATACCCAACAACGAAATAGATAATGGTAAAACATGATTTTGAAAAGACTGTTGGCAGTCGATTTTTAAACTTCAAGTTAGATTTAATGTTAATATACATATATACATCGTCAAATACCCCCTGCTGACTTATTCTGTTTTACTACATGACATCAGGTCGCCCGTTAAAATGGTTTTGAAGAAAAGGAAAATAAATCTCTCCCATTGAGGCCATAGGTACGATATCAGCTTCCGATTGTGAAGTGGGTCGCCTCCTCAATTTCTGGGACTCGTTATGATATCCCCACCATTGCCTGTGGTCGAAACGCAATTTTTTATTTATTTATTTATGTATTTGCATCTATTAGGTGCGTCACTGCTGTATATATATATATATATATACACTGGAAACATGACATTTGTAGAGTATATATATGTGTGTGTACTGAACCAATCTTTCCTTGGAACATTGTGTATCCTTGTATGTTCCGAGCGTCAGGTTAGGATGCTATACTGGCCGGTACCATCAAATCGTCTTTGGAATGTCGTTGAATTGTCTTAATTTAAGTTCAGTTGATATAAAAAGTCACTGCGCGTGACCCTCTACCATAACTGATCAGGTAAATTTGGTCAATTGTGGGGTCGACTAGATTCCGTATAAACTAAATAGATCATTAAAAAATATAATCCTCTGAAATCAATCCTCAGAATTGATTTTTTTTCTTTGCACTAATGATAACCTCTCTGCTGTTAATGCCTTTAAAAAGCATTGATATCTCTTGCAAAATTGAGGCCTACAGAATATTAATTGTTGATTTTTTTTCTATATTTTTTTTTTTTTTTTTTTTTTTTTTTGCGGGGGGTGGGGGAGGCCAAACAAGGATTATGCATAAAAAGTTTAATCAATTTCTACTAGTTGGTTTCAGAGGAGATGTCTTTTAATATAGTTATCGTTATATTTTAAATTTTATGGAATTTATCGCAAGCGACGCAAACCGGGCGCTGAATAAATCCATAATATTTATAATATTAACGACAACATATTTTCTGACTGTCACGCACGCCATAGAGCTTTGCCTTTGACCCGTCTCCCGTTTGATTGATAGTATACGTGGTGGTCAATGGGTAATTTTTATAAGGCTACATGCAAAAAATGACGTAATCGGTCGTCGCCGCAACAAGCTCCACTCCCTATGCCCTAAGATCACGCAGGGATCATACACATTCATATTTTCTCCATATTGAGACATCAAGGATCATTTTATGCAATCTATTCTCATATTCTGTACGAAATGCAAACACTTTATAGGAGATTAAGTAAGACAAACTGTTAGGTGATTTTATGAGAAAGCAAGTGTATGCAGTAATACATTGACTGTGACTGTATAGAATGTATTTATGAAATTAACAGTCCTTGTCTACCCACAAGTTTAAGCAGGCAAAGTACACGGACATACAACAGATGTGCAAGGTGGGTGGAAGACGTCACTTTTCCAAGTTGAAGGCAGTTGTTGAGGCTTATAAGCAAATTCAGCATTGACAAGCTAAACTCGCTGGATAGTGTTGGTAGAATTTGATAAACTTAATGTTAAAACTTGCGAATTTTGTTTTTATTATACAAAGTTCCCAAAAGTTAAAAAAAACGTCGAATGTTAGTGTTTTTCTTATCACAATTTATATACACTGTGAGTAATTGTACTCAGCATCATATTTTTTTTTTCAGTGAATCTTTTATGTCATACCGACATTTCTCATACTCTGTATACCGGTATACGAAAATCGTACATATACTGTATTAATTTCTCCACGACCATATATACATATTTATATTTCATTTACTATCCAAATTTAGATTACTTCAACTTAAAGGAGACCGCAACCCTGAGGTAAACTTGATCTTAATTGAAGATCACATTCTGATAATAATATCTATGAAAGCATATCTCAATATGTGGTTTCATAACAAAGATATTTGTGCTTTAATATGCAAAATCGCAGAACTAAGCTAGCGTTTGGTCGACGCCATTGTAATTACCTCCCCTGAAAAACACCAACATGTCACACATCATTCAGAATATTCGGCAATTCATGGGCCAGAGATAGCAGAGAAGATACGATTGAATAACCTTAATGATGTATAATAAATAAGGCAATTACAACAACAACAACAAAAATACCGAAAAAAATTTGATACAGTCTTTACTTTTTAGCTCATTTACCTGGACATGGCGTGATAATTACTAATTCCGATAATTTGCTCATTTTGTGCCAATAAATATTTTTACTTGTTTTGAATTTCTCTCAAGTATTTCACAGTTATTGTTATTAAATGCAATTATATTATCATAATGCAAATATACACCATGCCGCCCTTTAACCTGTTTCATATAAGTGGATAATTACGGGAAAATGCGACGAGTTTTAATTGTGAGAATGCGCTAATCAAGTGTGGCAAATGTTTGTTGCAATTCAAGTGGCTTAGTTGTTTGGAATTTAGATGGACTTGCGTGATTTACCGATCACCCGAATTTTCGTTACTTAATTCTGAATGATTCCATTTTGGAAGTAGCTTTATTCACAATTTGGCATACAAAGGTCATAGGACAAGGGCTCTCGACACTCTCAAACACGTGTAACAAACACGGAACAACACACGCCGCCCGAAATGAACCCTGTCCGCGGCGTGAATTAGCCCAATCTCATAACCACTGAGCCAAAGAGTCGATCTGCAGTTTTCAGAGATTGAACTTATACCCGTGACGACGCATCGTCACATTAAAACTTCCCCCTCCGAAGAAGTCTCGACCCGAACTTGGCCTGGGAAACACGGATAAGGCAACTCCGTATGCAGTTGCAATATCCACTTCGTGCAACCAAATGTTAACAAAATGGCCCGGCCGGAATTCGAACCGGTCCGCGCCGAATTAGCCACTTAATCGACTGAGCCAAAGAGTCGCTCTACGCAATTGTCAGAGATTGAACTAACCTCGACCATCGTCCAACACGGGTAAGTAATCAATAAGTTGAATTTCAGTAAATATTTTATTTTCAGTATGTATTTGAATAGTCAAATTTTGCAAACGTCATATCCTGCGCTACTATTGAAGTATAATGCCTGACACTGTGGCATTTTACCTCTCACATGATCGTTAGTTAACAGAAATCAGCCAGACCCACTTTTTGTTGCCTTTATCACTTTTTATATCCAAAGTTATCGATATTTTACAAACGTAGCAGAAAGTCTTAAGCAATCGGCGACAATGCGTCAAGGAAATCTCGCACAGCCCATTTCGCGAGAACAATGTGACGTCACAAGTTCAAATTTTGTCACATGATACCAAAATGGCAGCTCCCTTTAGGCGTCCTTTTATAGCTTATTACAATCCACCTGTGATCGCGGTACTTCATAAGTTGTTTCAGCTCATTTTTAGACGGCGATTAGCCGTCTTATGCTGAGGAACGAAATCAGGCCTTGCTAATTTGCATATTTTCCACAACAATTTTAACTGTACCTCTCCGCGCTTAGTGCGGATCCATGCAATGCGAGTGGAATATGTTACACAGACGTTTAAATCATAACCGTAACCGCTTTTAGTGTGTTATTGTTTGTTAACATGTTTTCTTTTGCCATTATTTTGCATTGGAAGCATCAATTTTAAGCGTGAAAAAAATATCCGTGACATTTCTTAACCAGAACAGCAACCCATCTTACGTATATGAAGATCTACTCCTGTAAAAAGAAAAAATAGTGCTCCGTATGTATGTAATTGACCTAAAGTAGTCCACACAATATTTTGCATGATGGCGAGTTAGGTTCCTCCCAGGGCATTTCTTAACATGGAAATAGATAGGCAAACATTCTAGTATCTTAAATAATCAAATACCTGGTCAATTTCTACATATACAAAACAACAGATACAATTCGCTAGCACTAGAGAAAGAGAATGACCTACTTAGGTATGCAGCTCTTTATGAATGAAAGGTTCATGACCTTTACTCCGGATTATTATGTTACAAACAGAAATTCTGTAGCAACAGCGGGTGGAGTTTTTGTCGTCATGTGACTGCTTCAATAACTTCAGAAACGCTGCGTTTATAATGTTAATTATCCCGTCGCCGTCTCTCAGCGCATTGTGCGCTTTGATTGACACTGGTGTTGTTCCAAGTTAGTGGCAGAAGGCGGTAATAATCCCGATTCACAAGGACAGCAGCTCTGACAATCGAGTACCGCTCAATTATCGTGGGATTAGCCTATTGTCTTGTATAAGTAAACTTTAGAGTGCATTCATTAATATGCAATATGTAGACAGTAACAAATTGTTAGCCGATAAACAAAATGGCTTTAGAAAAGACCGTTCGTGCGAATATGATATCTTTGTACTGAATTCACTAGTTCGAAATAACTCTAATGTATATGTAAGTTATATCGATCTACGTAAGGTATTTGACTTCATTGATAGGGACCTAATGTTGTTCAAATTGTTATTACTTGGTGTAAATGGTAGTGTATAGATCTATTCGGTCCATGTATGAGGGAACCATAGCAACCGTGAAGGTCAACGATAAGACAACGCACTGGTTCAACAATTCATCGCCGACAATTTTCGCCACATATATAAATGACCTGGTAAAAGACATAAATGACATTGACCTTGGTGTAAAAATCGGGGATTTATCAATTTCCATGTTATTGTACGCTGACGATATAGCGCTCGTTGCCGATAGGGCCGAAAATTTAGAGACCATGTTAGACACTTTACATGAATGGTGTAAAAAGTGGCGCGTAGTTATCAATACAGATAAATCAAAATGTATGCACTTTAGGAAAGGTCGATCAAGGGTTACAGAATTTAAATTCCATGTTGGAGATAATGTTTTAGAGACTGCTTCTCAATACAAGTACCTTAGTGTCATGATGAATGATAGGTGTGATTTCTCTATGAACGCTGAGATTCTGAGTAAAAATTGCCGGTCGAGCTCTGGGAAGTATGATTTTTAAATTAAACAATGTAAAAGATATTGGTTTTAATACATATGACAAACTGTATAAAAGTTGTATTGTGCCTATCTTAGATTATTGTTCCAGTGTATGGTGATACAAATGCTATCAGCCTTGTGAAAACTTACAACACCGTGCCATACGGTACTTTTTAGGCGTGCATCGTTTCGCACCTATTGCTGCTATCACTGGCGACGTCGGTTGGCTCCCATGTCAATACCGCCGTTGGATAAACATCGTACGGTATTGGAATAGACTTTTAAATAGAGCGTTTATTTGACCTGGATTATACTATGTGCTATAATAATTGGTGTTCAGATATCAAATCTATTTTTCTCACTCTTAATATGCAGGATTGTTATGACAATAAGCTATAGGTAGATAGATATTCATTCAGTGAAACGTCGAATTACTGACTATAACACTGGTCTTTGGAAAAACACTGTCAATAGTTGCGCCAAATTACGCACTTAAAAAAAAATTAAAACTGAACTTGTCACGGAAAAATATGTTTTGCTAAACATTTCAAAGCGTGAAAGGTCTATTGTTTCACAATTTCGCTGCGGCATTTTACCGTTTAGAATTGAGACTGGTCGTTATGTAAGCGAACGGGTAGAGGATCGTTTGTGTTTATTTTGTAAAACGGTGATCTTGAAACAGAGACTCATTTTATACTTGAATGTGATAGATTTAAACATATAAGAGATTATATTTTCAAAGATTTTATATGTACTCCTTCATTTATTCGGAAATCTGTTGCTGAGAAGATAGCCTTCCTTTTAGACGAACATACAAGAAAAACTGCCATTTGACTTTAGACGTAAGCTACTTTATGCATAAACCGTATTTTTTAAAACTATTTTTATGTATGTATCAATTCAATTTCAAAAATCAGTGTCCATCTTATATTTCATATTTACATGTGATATTTTCTGTTGAATTTATTATGTTTGTATGTCCCAACAGTGACTTATAGGCCCATGGGGCCGGGTGTTTGAATTGCTTTTTTCATTAATATGTATATTGTATAACACATGTCACTTTAATAAAACATTTTTACTTACTTACAAAGTCATTTTTTGTTTGTTAAATTTCAAAAATTGAGTCAAATATCAATATCTTATGAAAATTAAAAATTAAAACTTATTTATGAACACTTGTTCTTTGGGGTTGCGGTACCCTTTAAGTAAAAAAAAACAACAACAAAACAAAACAAAAATAGCAATATCAACACCTACAAACAACAACAAAACAAGATCAAATTAAAAACATTTTTCGTATTTGATGACCCCGTCAATACTGATTACACTAGCAGTCCTGTACTGAGACAGCTCGAGTAATATCAGAAATATATAGCCCCATCTGTCCATTGCAGCACTTGAAATACATGCCGGAGTGAAAATATAATTGATATATTATATAACTCACAATATTAGAATAATAATACTAATTGCTCTCACAAATTGATTGTGCCCGTGATATATTGCATCATGATTGTTCTACCAGTTGAAAGTCACAACTACTCTTCGGCTCTGAACCCTTGGGTAGAAGGTCATTCTTCACTACAATCTCCTCCTCTGAAAACAAATGATAAGGTAATAATGGTATATGAATGGATTATTTAATAACACCGACATATTCAACAAACAACCAATTGATATTACAGTATTTTGTTAAAATATTAAGAGTTAAAATATCTGCACCACAACCAAAAAAAAAGGGAATTTGTATTTCTGAGTGGGCCGATCAACCGTACATTTGACCGCCGACCATTATCGTTAGGCTCTAAAGCAAAACGGCGCCGAATATGAAAAAAATGCATTGTTTGTCCGGAATTTGAATAAATGTTAATTATAAAACCACAATTGGAATTATACATCAAGAGTAAATATACCATAAGCAAACTTAAAGCAGAAAAAGGGAGAATAACATCCGACATATTCTGGCAATGTCACCAGAAACAGAACAGCCGTTATATAACCAAACCAGTGCTGGATAATAAAAGGGGGCTGCAGTCTTTATAGAACATGATTTAAGAATGAAAACGACAGTTTTGAAGACATTCAATTTTTGTGACGTCTTGATAAAATAATGCTCGCTGATAAAGGTCTGAGAAGTTAGCTGAGAATTGGGTATTCAAAACAGTTACAGTCGAATTCCCAGCTGGTTATTTGGCTGTAGCTGGGTATTCAACCTTCACTATGTATTATACTGACATTAAAAATATTTTGAATTCCAAATTTCCAGCCAGCTGGTTATTCGGCTATAGATGGGAATTCAACCTACGTTATGTATTAGTCTTTAATTATATAAAAAAAAAAAATTAAAAAAATCCCAGCTAGCTGCTTATTCGACTGTTGCTTGGATTTTGCGAATAACCAATTTCTCAGCTCGCTGGTTATTCGGCTGTAGCTGGGAATTCAAAATACACTATATATCTTTAAACTAAAAATATGTTGAATTCCCAATTTCCAGCTACCTGGTTATTTGGCTGTAGCTTGGAATTCAACATACACTATGTAATATACGTAAATTAGAAACATTTTGAATTCCCAATTCATAGCTAGCTGGTTATGCAGCTCTAGCTGGGAAATCGCGAATAACCAATTCCCAGCTGTCTGGGAATTCGGATGCATCTGGATATTGAATACCCAATACCCAATTCCCGGCTAACTTCACAGACCTCGCTGATATGGGAATTAAATTGACATGGCCGATATTGGCACCTTTCTACCATGTATGTCATCCACTGCTCTGTTCTCTGTCTCCTCGGGAACATAAAAACGTTTTATAAATGCCCTACCACAGTTTAACTTTCCTCCCCCACTTTACGTCGAGAAAACGTATAACTTAAACACTGATGATATAAACATATATAATATGCACTATTTGCATTCAGTTTTCCTAAATTGGATTTATATGAGGTTAAGATAGGCTGGAGAAGCTCCCGCACCCCGGGAACTAGAAAACATTTTCAAATGACCCCCCTTTTATCCTCGTTTGAAGAGTTTATAATTATCTTATTTTATAATATGCACAAATTATACTTTTAAAAATGTGTCGTAAGCACATTGACGTATCTATTTGAATTTGATGTTCCTAAACTGAATTTATATGATGTTAAATAGGGGTATTTGATACGTTCTAAATTCACACGGGGCAGCATGTAAATTCCTGGGTAGGAAAGAAAATGGGGTGATAGGGGTCTCAATACGTTTTCAATATGACCATATGGGGGAATTTGAAAACGTTAATGTTCCGGGGGAGGGGGCTTGAATTGGGGGGAGCTTGAATCATTAGTTGGAACGTTGAAACTACCCCCATTTCAAGCTCCCACCCGGGAATCTAAAACATTTTCATGTTGAAAACGTTTTCATATTCCAAGGTATGGCATTTGAAAATGAGAGGGGGATGGAATCTGAAAACGTTTTCGTTATGCCCTACTCGGGAATATAAAAGCGTTTTAAAATGCTCGGGAGAATTTGAACACAGCTTCATGTTCCCAGGGGGAATTTGAATTTGGTGGTCACTTGAAATCGTTACACCGGGAGATATTTAAGCCATTGTTTAACATTAAATTTGTAGGGGAAGGTCTGCCTGAAGTTGGTAGAACTTGTAGACCAACTCCATTTCATGTATTATATGAAATAAAATACGTTTAAACTAAGATATATAAGCTATCTCAAGATTGAGAGAATTGGTCTAAATGGTTTAAGTTTTGCTTTATACATTCTTAAAGCAATTACGCTTTTATGTATCTGCATACATACAACAGTTATAACTGTTGTATCATTTGTGTAGGAATTAATGACATAGACTTACATAACATCACCTACCTTGTGTACCTTCCCTGGCAGGAGAGCGCAGTGTCTGTACAGTGAAGGACGCTACCAGACAAACATGGCGAAGAAGCCCAGACATCGGAAGGTCCAAACGGGCCCCACCCCTGTCTCTCGGTCATACAGACTTCCCTGCCAGGAAGCCACTTACGCCCCTTGCTGAAAAAAAAATCTGTCAATCATAAGAATGACATTGATCTTCATGATGTTTTGTTTGTTAGATTGATTTATTAGAGCAAAATTTGTTTCTTCTTTCAAAATTACTACACAATTTGCTATATGTTAAGGAAGAAATAAAATGAAATGAACAATTTAACTGAAATATGAATAAGCAACCTACCCTACTATTATACCAATACCGTAGGATTGATATCAAAAGGAGGAAGTCGTATCCTTCAAATATATTTCAGTCACATCGCTTGAATTAAAGAAACACACACACACACACACACACCACACACACACACACACTTTTCTTCGATTTTCTTTGCTATAACGCATGAGACGTGGTCTGTAATCACTTCTAACTTTAATTATAGTAACACAGCAACATATGAGTACATTTGTCAGTCAATTTCGACGTCTATTAATTTTTTTTTTTTGTATTTGTATTGGGGTTTACCGTCGCTGCGATAGTATTTCAATCATATAGCGACGTCCAGCTAATTACAGGTGGAGGAAGACCCCGAGTACACAGAGGTACCCGGGCAGAACCACCGACCTACCGCAAGCCAGCTGGAAGGCTTTCTCACATGAAAAATCCGAAGTCTCTACCGGGATTCGAACCCACAGCGGTGAGGGGCTGAGAGATTTGTAGTCTATTAATTTGTATCCGCATGGTTGAATAAATAAAACTCCGATATATCGGTTTCTAATTATTTTCATAATGCCCTGGTAGAACAAATGCTTTATCCGTTGGATAGTTCATGTACATACCCAATCCCATGTAGACGCCTCCTAGGGACCCTTGTACCGTGGCGGACAGTCCCCTCGGTGTTATGACGCTTGCATATGACGTTGCAGCTGAGTAAAAGAGGCCAAAGGTCACTCCATGCAGCGCCTCTAGTGGCAGAACATACTCGGCGCTCGGTATCGCGGAATAGCCGAAAAATCTGATGGCGTAAGCGAAAGCAGAGAGATAGAAACAAATGTTATGACCTAGTCTTTTAATAATTTTGCCAGAGAAAAATAACATGATCATTTCCGGTATTCCACGAAATGCCATCGATAGACCTAGTATTATCTGTTTGCTCCCTATTTCAATAAGATACCAGAAAAGAAACCCTTCTATGACGGCACTCATAATTCCGTAACACAAAACAATCACAGAAAATATCAGCACGTCTATATTTCGCACGACAGTACACGTGCTACTTAGATTCATTGCGCAGCTAAGGTTACTAGATACACGAAGAAAATAAGCCACAAAGGCAGAAACAGTGGTAAGACAAAGGCTTAAATAGAGAGACCAAGAGAAGTTAACGGCTCCATCCGGTTTACTGGTGCTGTCCATGATATAGGAAGACGTCATGGCTATCACCATATATCCAATTGTTCCCCACAAACGTTGCAGACCGTATCTGTTCTTCTTATGGCCAAGCATTTCATAAGCAATTGCATCCAAGAGGTTATACACAGGCTGGAAAAATACATTTAAAAGAAAATATATGATTGTGAAAACCCACAGTGTCGAGTCCGTTACTGAGTTGGTAGCAGAAACTCGACATTTTATGTCACATTCTCCTTCGAATTCATCGCTGCACACAGTGACTTTCCTCGGTAGATTATTGTCAGTAAAAGATCTTATAGAATATCTTATACAACCTTGTGCATGTATATAACCATTTGTATCATCTGTCAACAAATTTTGAAACAGAATTAGTTCTGACGAATCGTTATCATGTAAATGTGATTCGCAATCCCTTTCTATGTCAGACAGTATACTATGATTAGTGTAACATAACCTCAAAGACTGAAATATGAAAGAACTGTAGGTTTTGTTAGGATATGCAGTTTTGCAGATTTCGTCAGTTACGTTTACCTCGTTGTTATATTGAAAGTAATCTGTTGTTGACCCTTCCGTCTTATTAACAGTCTCGCGCACTATAATACGCGATCCATGATGGTCACAAAACAGTGGAAACACTGTCGCTCTTTGAGAGGCCGGTACGGGCCTCGCTGGTACAACCACCAACAGACTGTAGGAGACCCCCGTCATGAGGCAGCACAACATCAGCACAAGTCGGTGATGTTTTGTCTTATCTGCCACAAATCCAAACAGAGGTTTGATCAGGAGGGAGAGGAATGGCATCAAACCGAAGAGGATTCCAGTTTCTGTAGTTGATAGACCCAGTGACTTCATATACAGGGTGATAAATGGTAGAACTGCCCCGGATGCTGAAAAGTAGACAATGTCACATAAACGAAAAGTAAAGTGAAAGACCTTTTATGCATACAAAACACGACGCAGTGCAGGTTCATTATATTTCGAGCAACTGTAATCATTTTCTGGAAATGCAGAATAAAAATTTATTCCGCATTCTGCTCTTTATGACTACAATGTGTGTGTGTGTGTGTGTGTGTGTGTGTGTGTGTGATATTGAATGTATAAAGTGCACGAATACCTGATGAAACTGATAAATGTTTCATACACTTCAACATTGGAATATGTTGTGTGTGCCATCTTCACATAAGTGGCAAACATATAATAAACAAAAGTGTCACTCCCATTCCAGATGGCTCCCCTGAGTACAAATACCTAAATATTACAATGGGCGCCTCTTTGTTTAAACTTCTACATTTTACGTCCATTTCGGAGCAAGTTTTAAAATTGAAATAATCCCTCTTGACAGTTCGTGGGTTGGACCACTACTTTGCTCCTGGGAAGGTAATGAATTTAAAATACCCCTGCTCCCAACAGATACGAAGTCGCGCACCAATGGATCACGGAGCCCTTCGGGATTTAAACGAAAACCACCTCCTTTCCATCCCGTAACAACAGTCATATTAAATTATAAACGATAAATTAATATCATTGATATTTGACGACTTGACTTAACACCTTTTTTTCTTCTTCAAAGTAATCATCCGTTTCTGCAATTATTACAAAGAATCCGAGGTGCAGTATCCTCTATGTAAATAAAGATTAAATTATATATTAAAATGGGAATTAAACTATTTGCCTTTGTGTTTTGCCATTATTTTTTATTTGTAGTACATAAGTAATTGATTGTACAAACCTGCTGTGAAAAAGAAATACAGAATTTTGACTGGCAGCAGTTTTCTGTTGATTTTGTACCAGCTCTCCTTCGTACTGTCTTTTTGGTCCGTCTTGGCCTTGGACATAAAACAAGTAAGTTACATTCTTCAGTAATTTTACGTCAAAGAAATACACAAACTATTTATGTTTTACTTTCTCACATTCCCGGTTTATCTCAAATTATCTATTCTGGTCTACTTTAAACTTTTTTTTCTAGTGGGAAGCACATTTCAATAGTCAACGCAGTGTAATTTCACACATACAGTCTGAAGCAATGAATACAAGTGTTTGAAACTTAATCCACAAAAAAAAAAAAAAAAAAAAAATGAAATAAAAAAAAGATAAAAAAAAATCCATTATGTAATCAAGTAAACACCAGGTGCTATGTTTTGTGTCATGTCACTTGGGTGTAATGGGAGAACCTGTTTCTTATGCTTAAAAAAGAGAATAAGACGTATTTGATTCTTTCCAGAAAAACAACTCTATTTCGGCTTACAAATTACAAAGTAGGAAATATCAAACTGTCAGGGGCGTGCCTGGGGCTAAATTCGGGATACGTAGACTTGCTAGACGGGTCTGGGGGCATCCTCCCCCGGAAAAAAAAATTGGGGTTAGGCATCGATTTTTATTGCAGTTTTGGCACTTTTAGATTTTCTGGACGAAGTATACGCAACTGCGTATTTGTGTAAGTCAAGGCACGCGCCTGACTGTATTTCATTCAGTGTGACCACTATATACATTAATTGTATTTGTCAGAAATTGGTATATCTTGGTTTGGTTTAAATGGAATGAATATGTACAATGAAACCGGCAATTTGGTAGAACCGGATTTGGTTTATATAGATTGTACTGTATATGTGCGATGCAACCGGGAGTTGTGTATATCCGGGTTTGATACTGCAGCAGTGAAGTATATGGATATCGAACAGGCTTAGGATTGGTTAGTTTTGAGGTAGTTGTGAAAACCCGCGTAGAGCTCCTGTTATAAAATATGAAACAGTGTAAGCCCGTTATGAACTTCATCAATATTAACAAATAAGCATTATCATTATCAGCATCGTCCGTCGCCGTCCTCCTCCTCCTCATTATCTTCATGATCAAATATTATCATCAGACATCGTCACCGGAGAGAGTGTATGTGTCGGCTCTAATAAGGAAAACATACCTGTACCAGCGGGCCTCCTTCTTGTATGTTGTTATTGTTCAACATTTTCCTATTCTAGTTTTCCGACAAGTGTTCGAGCTGTCTTCCATTTTATCGCCAGACTAGTTCCGTGACTCTTTCAACATGTTTCCTAGTTTCCGCTTTATAACTTTTAGATCCGAATGTACTTGATAGAAAAAAAAAACTAATTTCATCAAGACTAACCCGCAAACATTTCCACGTGGGCTATTCTAATATCCGTGTTTTTGGTGAAAATATAACTGTATAAATCGTTTATCAGATTATGAAAAAATAAAATACCAGTAGATCTTTCTATTACAGACGTAGTCTATGTTTTTGTTTACAACATTCTCTGTGCGAAAATTGTCCTCAATTTAGTGGACCGACATTCGTGCTGCACGAGTGTATTTGAAATGGCTTGATTTAGGTCAGGCTAAATTACCCACAATAGAATACAAGTATGTTATTCCAATTGTATAGATATTGTACATCAAGTAATAATGGTTTTGGAGTATGTATTGAATATATATTTAGAATATTGTCTGTTCTAAACATCGCAACCATTGTCTTCGGAAGTTTAACTATGAATGAATGTAATGATATGTGTGGTATATAGTGTGGTAACACATATAGCGTGTTGTCAACGTTAAAATTCAGTGACTTTAAGTTATAAGAAAGCAATATGCATATTGTAAATACAACCAATGTACTATTAATGTCATGCCGCGATTTGCTGGTCAGTTTTGTGTTATGGGGAAAATTGTGTATCTAAAATAGGTAATGAGAAGTCTTTGATCTTTCCAGTAATAACTTTTATTTCAGTCCGCACAATCATAGACAAAATACCAAGTATAAGAATAAACATGACGCTAATATATAACATGCTGAAATTTCTAATAATGTATTATGTTTATTAACTACAACGTTTTGGAATTATGTAAATGTTTAAAATGATTATGACTCAAATGTTAATCATTAAAATATGAATAATAACTATTATGACTTATATGTATAGACAGACACACACACACACACACACACACACACACACTATGTTAATGTATTTATATACAATTTATTCTTCTTTCTGTCTCTTTCACTGTATTTTTTCTTCATGAAATTCCATTGGTTCTTTTGACCTCAAAAGTAAAATAAATACTAACACATGAACAGAAAACAAACACACGACAACAATATTTGCTATTTACAGCATATATCATGATTATTCATTTAGAAAAGGTAATTCACATATTCTGACACACAACACATAATGATACGTATTATACAAAGGAATAAACGTAGGATACCAACCTACTTAAGTTTTTGATTTAACAGCGACAGCAGAAAATCTTAATCGAAATTATGAAAACGTGCGAAAGTGTCTCGTCTAATGAACAAGTTTCCTTTGTAGTCCCGACAAGTTTGTCTCAACTGATTCAAATTTCGTTAATACTAAATCATGAACTACATCATAAACTATTATCATAAATAATCATAAACTACATTTTAGAACCTTTATTGATACATGTATTTAGAATTTACATGAAACAGATATAACTCTTAAACCGTTGTCTCAGCAGGGTTGAACTCGGTAGAGGCAAAGGTCATATGACGACACATTTTCCTGCTACTCTAGTAATGCCATGCGGTCACACCACTTGCATGGAGCTCGTAGAAACTTAGAACTCGTACGGATCTGCGTGTTCTCGCAGGTTTTAAAAATCGTACGATGTCGTACGGTGTTCTAGGTAGTGGTCATGAAGGTGTGAAACTCGCACGAGACTCGCACGGATCAGATAGAAATTTGGATGTAAGAAATCGTGTGGAGCTGATGCGAATCTCGTGCGAAATGTGGCTGCGAGTTAGAAATTTTTGCGAGGACTTGCACACTTATTACTCCGAGTTTAACATTGACGAGGTCACGTATGGGTCCTAAAACAACAATAATAATAAAAAAATATCCACGATGGTCGTGAAGGTCGTACGAACTTCCGTAGGAATAGTCCTACTTTTGAAGAAAAAATCTACTCGTACGAGCGTCGTAGCCTTGATGTGACCGTAGCATAGCTAGTATGCCAGATGAATTCGCTCTTAGTTTGATAACCGACAGTCTCTAAATGCCTTGAGCGCTTTGATTTGTTTCAGGATTGCCCTGAGAGAACTATTTTGTGTACATTGGAGTTTCTAGTGCGAAGCGCTACTTTTTTGTAGGAGTAGATCTACATGTATGTAAATTGGGTTTCTATTCTGTTTCACATAATTATGGAACTGATATTTTGTTCACGCTTAAAATGGATGTTTCCAGCACAATATAATTGTAAAAGAAACTTTTATACAATATATAAGGTCATCATGAAAATGTCTACGTAATATATTCCATTCGTATCGATACGCTACCGAGCGCGGAGTGATACTGTTGGTTTTCGAGGCTTGCATTTCATTTGCCGCTGCTAAAGAAAGAATCTGGTTAATGCGGACAGTCCAAAAACTTTCTTCCTGCAATGTTTGCTTTCAAATTCCACCAATTTTGTCATCGTTTGTGTGTGTGTGTGTGTGTGTGTGTGGCGGGGGTGTTTAGGTTGAAGATCAAACGCCTCATAACCAAAAGGTTCAGTGTCCCTTAACTACAATGTACCATCATATTGATACTTAGCATGATGAGAAAGAAGGTACAATGTATATAGTGTTACCATTACGGTGTAAACTTTGATGGTCGCATTAATGTTTGGAACTTGATATTAGATCACAGATTTTTTTCTAAGTGGCCGCTAGAAGAATTCCATTCTATTTTCATAACCGAAAACTATGGACCATACGTTTTAATTTGTTTTTCATGTAAAAAAGTGTTCTTTTGTTTGTTTATTAGGTTTAACGTCCCGTCGACAGAATATCAGTCATTTGGAGACTCGTATGTCTATTGAAACAGGTATAATACTGCAACATTGCAGTATCAAGCCAAACTGTTCTTTTCTGCTGAGAATAAAGATGTTAACATAAGTATCTTCTAAACCTTTCCATCATATATGTTGAACATCGACTTTGGAAATCATTAGGTTAGGCTCCTTTATCAAGTTTGACTTGACTTGACTATTTGAGTTTACCGTCGCATTTCAGTCATATAGCGACGTCCAGCTAATTACAGGTGGAGGAAGACCCCGAATGCACCGAGGCATCCGGGTAGAACCACCGACCTACCGCAAGCCAGCTAGAAGGCTTCCTCACATGAAAATCATATACCCTACCGGGATTCGAACCCACGCGGCGAGGGGCTGAGTGAGTGTTAAAGTCAGCGACTTTACCCTCTCGGCCACGGAGGTCCCATCAAATTTAATTACTTTATCATGTGATATGTGATTTCAAATTATAGAGATATTATTATGGAATAGTTTGTGTCATGGCGTATATTTCATACAAGTAGATCAGTTGCATGTCGTGAGAGAGAGACAGAGAGAGATACTTTACTTAATAGGAATATCTTTTTTTTTTATAGAAGTTTCGACTTATATCTGGTGTTTTTTTTTATATAATACACGAAACAATATAATCCAGCTCCACTGTATTTATGCATTCGAAAGCAAAGTACATAACGTTATTAATATATTTAAACTGGTATCATCATGTTTATTGTTCACAAACACACAATAGAGTAGATGAGCAGTTTCCAGGGTTTCGTAATTAATAACCTTATCTCAAAACCATCAAACTTTATTTACAATACATGTATTTCAAATCGTTTATTCGACACACTCATCATCCATTTTAGATTTTTAATAGGTTCACTGAAAGAAGAGCTTTATAAATATTACACGTCATATTTTTAATTCAAATGAAAATATATATATCCTATAAAGATGTCCTCTGATGATTACATCCGATTAGTCGCAGACTACCATGACTTTCGTCCTCACCGTTGTGGGTTCGAGTTAATGTTACTCAGCGAAATTTATTAATTCGTAACACCTATTGTATTGCACAATTTAAATGAAAACCTTAGTGTCTATGTAGCAAATGAAAATAACGGAATTTAATACAGCCGTGTAAACAAGGAAATGTGATGTTCTGAGAACTGTTTTAAGCTAGCTATTTCTAGAACAAACATATTGTATTTACTCGTATTTCACGTTATGTAAGGTCAAACACCAATATGTCATCACTGTCACATATTGTGACAATCAGTTTCTGTTTACGTTGAATGAAGCACACGGACTGTGGATTAAACACACCATCTGTCTGGGTCAGGACCACACCCAGCTCCTCACCGTCCGTCCCTACCTGGACCACGTTGTGGGAGTCAAGTCCACAGATGAAAACTCCACACCTTCCATCTGTACAGACCCCAAAGCAACCACCCATCTGTGTACCACGGTACCTGAACATTTCTGTCCCATTCTTGTCAATACAGATTAGCCCTCTATCCCGGTCTGCTATGAAAATCTTATTTCTACTAATGGCTATGTGTCTAGCCCGTGAGAACATTTCCTCACCAGTCGGGGTCTGGTTGATAGTCCTAAGTAGTGTCCCTGACAGGTTGTACACGTTCACTTTCTTACCTTCATCAGAAACAAATAGCTCACCGTCACTGTAACTTAAACCACGACAGTAATGATTAACTGCAAAGCTCGTTGTTAATGTCATTTTCTTACCCAGAGACACGAACTGAATCTTGTTACTGGACCCAAGACTTACGGCCACTTCTTGCGGCCCCACGCGACATACACCCCAGGGAGAACCAGGCAGGTCACAGTGGTCTATAGCGGTGTATACAGAGCTGTCCAGTCGCTTCAGCCTCTTGTTCCATAAGTCCGTCATGACGACTGAATCGTCAGACAGAAGACATGTGCCATATATGCTACATGTCTTTGAATCTTCAGCTATTTTTATGCCGATTTTTGTCATTCTTGAATTCGTATACGCGCGATTCAGTTTTTGAAACGACCCAAGTGACTTTAGAGCAGTCAAGTAATCTATTGATTCACAGTTCATTTCAAATATAATGTCTGGTTTCTGAATTTCCTTTTGCGTAGCAAACTCCAAGGCCGCTTTAAGTACTTTCTGTCCCTTCTTCATGGAAACAAACAACTGAGGTTTATTTTCAGATGAAGTATCCAGCTGTTGAAGGCACGTAGATGCGTGTCTTGACAGATCATCACAAGAATCCTGGGCTTCGAGTTTTTTCTTTTTGTTGTCGTTGAACCAAATATCAATCTCCTTTTCAGCTGCCTTTCCAAGTGACTCAACCATCTGAATGATCTTTCTTTTCTGTTGTTCTACCATCTCTAGGTATGTCGTCCTTTCATTCAGCAGTTCCTCCCCCGTTAAGTTCTCTCCAATCTTCAGTGTCGCTAGCCGCTCTCTTATATTCTCCAGACCGTCTATAGTGTCTCGTAGCTCAGCATCTTGTAATAGGTTGTCGGTATTGCCGGGGATAATCCTGACATCCTCGCATGATCTGAAGCAATAATAAACAACCAACGTCATGAATAAACTTAAGTCAGAGACAGCTGAAGAATGGTGTTATTTCACCTTATTTGTAAACTTAACTTTATTTGTTGTTTTTTTTTCTTATAAAACGTATACATTAATTATCATTCATCGAAAAGGTTTATCAGCATGTGTATCCCTCAAAAAGATTTGTTTTAAATTGACATTAATAATAACATTAATATTAATACCGTATTTCCTAATTATCATCATTTATATATTTCTGTGACTATTATATCTACTGACATGGAACAACAAATCGGATTGTCAAAAGTGAGTATCTTAAGGTAAACTATATAACTATAAATTTCAGCTCAGTGGATTAGCTCCGCATCAATCACTGCCACACTGTGTAACCACGTGACCATGGTGTGTTCCAAAAGTCACGCTACTGGTTAACTGTGATTTAGCTGAAACTCAACTACTTTCTAACTCACTGTGGCAGACATCGGTGTGCGAGATCTCCTGCGTTGGAGATTGGTGATCACCCTGCGTGTGTTGTAAACAACATTCTTTTATTAAATGACATATCCTCTGAAATCGTCGGGCTTCAATTACTTAAATTGTCACTTCAAAAATCTTTTCTGCAACAAGTGGTCAAACTTTTATTTGGAACAAATGATTGCCTTATGGTAATCTACAAAAAAAAAAAAAAAAAAAAAAAGAAAGAAAAGAAAAAAAGAGAGAGAAAAAAGATTTACTTTTTACTCATTAAAGAGATATAACCAAAATATAATTTCGAAATCATATAGCATAGGTTATCTCCCTTGGTACGTAATATTAAAATGATAATACAGGTTCTTGTTTTGCACAAATGATCTCTTAATGTCCTAAACAACAACGTTATTTTGTTCATAGATGAGAATTCATAATATTAACTTTTGAGTCAGGCTGGTGGTATTGGAGGAAAGTATGTCAAATCTTAAGTGACCTATTTATGTGCTACGTACTATGGCTATCTGGCGACTTCCACTTGAATCATTTTTGTTTCTCCTGAAATAGATTGAATATATCAATTGCACGAATCGTTCCTATATGTGTTCTTTTCCTATTGTAACATTTCTTAATTTGACCAAGTGCTCGTAAATAGATAAAAATATATGCCAATGACTAGTTTTATGATAAACGTGTATCTGGCCTGAATTAAAGCCTAAAGCAGATTCAAATTCAACTTATAGACTGAATAGGACCTCATTGACGGAATCATGATGAAATGAAAAGAGAAATGCACATAAGTGAAGAAAAAGTCTAGTGAAGAAAAAGTCTACATTTACAATTGTGCGCAGTCATAACTACTAAATAATTAAAAAAAAAATAAAGAAAGAATAAAAATCATCCCTTTAACTTTTTGTATGACCTTTTTTATATACACACTGTAGGTTAAGATCTGATTAAAGTGTGATCCAATTATTATAAAAAGAAAAACAATTTAAATATCGGACTGAAATGTGGTAGAGCACTTGTTAATATGCTGATTATCACAAGGTTTTGTAAGTAACACTGAACAATGTCACGCGAAGTCAATACTTCAAGATTGCCGAAATCCCAGAAATAATCAAGCTGTATTATGAATTTGGGAAATACCCGTCTCAGTAAGTCGAAAACTGAAAAAAATAAATACATCCTAGTCCTGCAGTACAGTATTTGTAGTATCCAGACTAACGATCGCTCCTTAAAGCTTTGTCTACATACATGGTATTAACTCCTTTTATGGGAATAAACATTAGATAACAAAAGTTAAATGTCGACATGTCTTGGTTGTTGCTGTTGTTAACAGATTGTATTAGTTTGTCATTTCTCAAAATAAGATTTGACTGAGACGAATGACGTTAATTTAGCTCTCTGCTTTGATGTTCATATTCAAATTATAGGAGTAAAAAGGAGCCCCTCTCTTTCCGGCTATATATAGTTCATTTTCGTTTGCATGAGCCCTAGGATATCATATCAATAATTTTAGATATTCGAAAGGTTCAGAATTTTATGATTTTGAAAATATCAAAACAGATTTACTTGATTTTAAAAGCGCACATACAATGAACAAGGTTACACTAACACCAGGCAGTATGTCCATATTCTGTCTGTATATATACATGTACACAATTTACATATTTATGATTAATGTAGTGATAACTGCCTTGCAGTTGAGTTAGCTTCTGTGCGATGTTGTTATTCCTGACTTGCTGAGTAAATCAACATTGCTTTGGGTAAGGTCAGTCCCAGAGTCTCGCTATTGAGTATTGTGGAGGCAGTGACAAATCCCCCACCCACCCGAACTTTCGTTTTCACCTACCTGTGTTCCATGAAGGCACACATGCTGCAAAGAACCTCATCGTGATTCTTACACCACAATTCTATCAGTTTCTGACCATGTTGGCGGCATTTCTCCGTCGGCATGACAACCCCACTACCTGCGGCCGACGGTTCCACCAAGGTATGATCCTCCATAAAAGCATTATGTTGACCCAAACACGAAGTACACAGGTACTTGTGGCACTCCTTGCAATATTTCACAGCCTCGCTGACCCTGTTATTCTTATGACACACCGAGCAGGTGTAGTCAAACGTTTCCTCGGATGATTTCAGCTTTCTGTCAACACTAGTGGCCATGTTGATTTTCAAAGTTCTATCTATAAATAGTTCCTGCCAAGGGACTCAACTGTTGTGAATATTTATTTTTTACATATCACAGTTGTGCAACTTGTACACCAGCTGATAACGAAAAGGAGAGGGAGTATTTATATATTTACCATAATTATTTTCTCAATACAGTACTGGGATGCAAGCAGTATCTGTAAACGAGTAGTACCTTTTTCCAACACATCAATTTACTTGACGATATTATAAGCAAATCACGAATACTACTTGCTCACGGATATTGCTCGCACCCCAGTACGCTTATACATCATGTTTTTTATATGTTTGATTTACATCTGATTATGTTTGCGATATATATTCTTTTAGTATATATGATTATTTTATTTATTTTTCGGTGTGTGAAGTTGTCCCATTTTGGTGAGCTATTGTGATCGCCTTTTGTCCGGTGTCCGTTGTCCGTGCGTGAGTGTTCCGGCGTCAACAATTTCTTTTTAACAACATCTCCTCCTAAACCGCTAAATGGATTTTGACAAAACTTCACAGGAATCATTCTTATGATACCCTTTATCAAAGTTGTACAAATCATTTTGATTTGTTGAAAAAGTAGGTCACAGGATCTAAAAGTAGATTTTAAAAATGCAAATTTTGAAAATCTTCTTCCGCAAAACTGCAAGGCCTAGAGCTTAGATATTTGGTGTGTAGCATTGTCTAGTGGATCTCTACCAAGATTGTTCGAATTATAAACACGGGTCAGAATTGACCCCACCCCAGGGGTCACTTGATTTTACATAGGCTTATATAGGAAAAATTGAAAAATCTTCTTCCCAGAAACCATCAGGCCTGGAGCCTAAATATTTGGCGTTAAGAATTGTCTTCTGGATCTCTACCAAGTTTGTTCAAATCATGGCCCTGGGGTCAAAATTGACCCCGCCCCAGGGGTCACTTGATTTTACCATAGGCTTATAGAGGAAAAAACTAGGAAAATCTTCTCAAAAACCACAAGGCCTGGAGTTTAGATATTTGGTATGTAGCATTGTCTAGTGGATCTCTTCCAAGTTCGTTCAAATCATGGCCCTGGGGTTAAATTTAGCCCTTCCCCAGGGGTAACTTGATTTAACATAGACTTATATAGAAAAAAGAAAGAAAAAACTTCTTCTCAGAATCCATAAGCCGTGGAGTTAAGATATTTAGTGTGTAACATGGCCTTATGAAAAACTACCAGGTTTGTTCAAATCATGGCCCTGGGGACAAAATTGGCCCCGCCCCAGAGGTCACTTGATTTTACAGGCTTAAATAGGAAAATCTAGAAAAATCTTTCTCTCAGAAAACACAAGGCCTGGAGTTTAGATAGTGTGTAACATAGCCTATGAACATCTACCAGGTTTGTTCAAATCATGGCCCTGGGATGAAAATTAGCCCCCCCCCTCCCACTTGAGGTCACTTGATTTTACATAGATTTATATGGAAAAATAAAACCCTAGAAAAATCTTCTTCTCAGAATCCACAATGCCTGGAGTTTAGATATTTATTGTCTGTTATTGCCTTATGGACATCTACCAAGTTTGTTCAAATCATGGCTGGGCCTCCGTGGCCGAGAGGGTAAAGTTACTGACTTTTAAACTCACTCAGCCCCTCACCTTGTGGGTTCGAATCCCGACAGGGTCATTCGGATTTCATGTTAGGCAGCCTTCCAGCTGGCGTGCGGTAGGTCGGTGGTTCTATCCGGATGCCTCCGTGCATTCGGGGTATTCCTCCACCTGTAATTAGTTGGACGTCGCTATATGACTGAAATTTTGTTGAAGCGACGGCAAGCTCAAATAGTCAAGTCAAGTCAAATCATGGCCCTGGGATCAAATTTGGCACCGACCCAGGGATCTCTTGATTTTACATAGACTTACATAGGGAAGATTTTTAAAAGATATCCTTGTCAGAAACCAAAAGAACATAGGTTTAGATATTTGGTATGTAACATGGCCTTGTGGACCTGAACCAAGTTTTCAAATCATTGCTCTTGGGGTCACCTGATTTTTTACAGTTTCTGTTTTCAACTAAGATTATGTTTCTGTTTTATAACAAAAGGCAATGAAGGCAATATTAATCAGGTGAGCGATTCAGGGGCATCATAGACCTCTTGTTTGTAGGACAAGGCAATTTCTAATCATTACACACATATTTATATTTTTAAATATGAATAGCTTATCGCTTGCAATAAATTGAAAATGAAATTCAATTAAAGACGTCAAACATTTTCTGTCAAAGAGTATACCTGTCAAAGAGTATACAAATATATAACAAGTTCACCTATAAACATATTAAGTTTAGTATATATGAATCAATAACAATGACTCAAAACTGTAGAATCAATCATATAAGATTGATTACAAGATGATAAAAAAACCCTGTTAAAACAAATATAAAATAATGTGTTCTGTTGCGATTTTTTTGTCGGTTTATGTATGATATACACAGTATTAATGTGTTTGCATTTGTGTTTTTATATCACATTTAAGTCGAGTGAACAAGCTTTTTGACAATAGGTAAAAATATCCTCATATTCAGTAAGTTGATATATATCCTGACCTCACCACAAACATCTATTTGTATCACCAGTTTATGTCACTCGACTCCAACAAGATAGTGTTTGCATGTTTTAATACAAATCTAGTTCACACCTTATAAAGTCATGTTAGAGTGACTACACCGTCATTCGAATTAACAGTAACGATGGGGCTATGCGACTGTAAACATCCTGTTACGGAGGCCACCGGGTACTGATTTAGTAATACAGAAAATAAAAGACTAAATATTCTGTCTAAAATGTGTCTAGTTTATTTCCCTCCTTCTCCACAGTGTAAGAATTGCGAAGTATAACGGAAAACTATGATTACATAATGCAAAACCTGACGTTGTATCAACGTTTTATGTGAGGAATAGTTTTCTTCCAGTTACATGTAAATACCCCAGGAAACAGGATATTAAATTGAATTACTGAATTTGATAAGATGAACACGATATAATTATCCTGTAAAGCTTTGGTTGTCCGAGTCATTCTGATGTCAATAAAAACAATGGTATTGAACAGGTAACTTATCATAAATTACACTGGTAATTGTCACCATTAAAGTTTTATTATCATCACCACTTACATCATGTGCACCTTTTTCGCTACGTATCAGCATCATCGTTACCATTCACATAATAAAAGCTATTTTTAAAATTTATCATTAATATGCATGCTAGGAATCGATGTTAGGTTGCACAGATTACTTAGAGTATAAACGGGTACTTGTATGTTCGGAACCAGATCATTAGCACTAATACTAAGAGGGAGGAGTGACTATACGCCTGTGGCTACAGCATACATCAAAATTTAAAATTTCATACAACAAATAGGCAAATCAAAAGTGCATTGAATAAAATAACCATGGAAAATGCTAAATATCTGAAGCAATTAATATAAAAAATGAACACGTGTCGTTCCTTATGCGTCCTTATTTACTCTTATCCATAAATACATGTAGCACGGAAAATACCGTGGGAACACGGAGTCTTCTATTGCTAGACCGCGTAGTTCAAAATAGAAATATATTATTATATGAACAAGATGATTTCTTTTACATCATTATTCATTGTTTATCAATGTCCTGGTTACATTTAAATGAAGAAAACATCACGAATAGTGTGAAGAAGGTCTATTAAAAGATTATTTCGATTATGATAAAATAGAATACATAAAGAAATCAGGTTTTGTTTTGAACTGGGGATTTTTTTACTTTATATTATTTTCTATGAAGTAGAGCATGGTTTTGTATTGTTGTAAAATTAAATTTTATTTCACAGATTTACATGAAAAAAGAAATCGACGAATCATGAAGAAAGTGTTTATCGTTGACATTAATTGCATTGTGTAACGATTCATACTCGTTAAAAGTTTACAAAAATAACGTACAACCATATAAGTTAAATTTACAATTTACAACGGAAAAACGCTTACGACTTAAACACATTGGAAAATAAACTAGTATGTATGCTTACTAAACGTTTTAAGCGTCTAGAGCGCTTGACTCCTGTAGTTTTCGTGTTGCATCACATATAATATTAGTTGGAACTGGTCGTTATGGAACAAAAGGCATGATCGCCATGCACTCTTGCAAATATTTAAGCCTTCAATAAATACGCAACAATTCTAGTGTTGTATATTTATTGACATCTTAGAAAAGAAGACTTAAAAATGCTATTATGTTTAAACCTTAGAATTGATGCAGTCGAATAACGTAATTATTCGCAACCCATGACTGTAATTTATATCTCTCTCAGTGTATATAGGCTTTGCCATTCGCAAACCTTTATTGGAATAAACCCGCGTCAGTGAATTTATGGAACGTTGGGGTTTTCCATAAACTTTAAGCGACACTAATGCCTATACACTATTAACCCATATATATTCTGAAAGAACATAGTTTCCAGTTTCCAAAAATAGTATCTTCAAGAAAATCCATCCATATATTAAAAAATAGATACAGCGATTTAAAAATCAACATCTCCGATCAGAATTTGCTCTGACAGGGAAATGATCGATCGGTACCTGTCCGTTGTCGGAAATTTCCGATCGAATTTTAACAGTCCGACCGGAGAAAAAATGATCGTTTTTTTGTCGATACCTTCTTTATTTTTCAGAAACTTTGGGTGGTTATTATCACCTGAATTTAGAATGCAAAAATAATAACAGTAGAACCCCTTTAAACCGGACAAGGTTGGGGACAACATAAATTTCCGGTTTAGAGGGGTTTCCAGTTTAGAGGGGTTTTGACCTTTTGAACAACAAACCATGTCTATATATACATGTATAAATGTAATGCAGTATATGTGTTTGTTTTATGCTGGGATTAAAAGGAAGAGATGAAAAACTGTTTTAAGCTGTTTATTTATTTATTTTTATTATTGCATTTTATTTTTGTTTTGCATTAATGAATATCATATAACTTTATGCATATGTAAATACAGTAAACTAAAACATGTCAGCACATCACTATCATATACAGTTTTTGTCTGTTAAATATAAAATTGAAGACTAAACTGAACACTTGAAGACCATAATACAATGAACTGTTACGCAGTAACTGTTTTTACCTCTTGATACACTGTGTGTTTAGTATGACCCTGAGCAGTAATGTTCTAAAGTCAGTTTATTCTTTTTTTTTTCTTTGGGAAATTTGATTTATAAAAACAGGTTTGAAATTGAAGAATTGATGTGATTTGTCTTTATTTTTTATTTTTTATGTATAGAGGTAAAAAATTATGCATTTTTATATCACTAAATCACTTTAGCACTCTAACACTTTTGAAAATACGAATCATCCAGGGTTGCTTGCTTCTTCGAACACTTCTGTTTTACCAGCTTTCTTTCAGTCATCCGCTGCAAATCTAACACAAGATCCATGTAGTCAAAGTCCTTGACTGTAGCATAGTTTTTCAGCTGCATAACCACCGATAAGACATTAGGAAGGCTCATGTCGGAAGTAGGTGTTGGTTCTGGCTCCTCATTGTCCTCCTCATGGTCTGATGTGTGGTTTGAAAAAGAACCTATGAGAGACTTTTCCCAGTTCTCGGAGTGGTTTTCTGTGGGGATGTTGTCATCGATATGCTCGAAGTCCTCAGCACTCATCGACAGTTGATAGGCCAACACTGCTAGCGGCACATCGTCATCTTCTTCCTCCTGTTCAACAGCACTAGCCTCTTCATTACAGCTGGAGCTAAGCCCGACGTTCCTAAAACACTTCTGAATGGTTTCCGCTTTCACATCTTTCCATGATCTAACGGTCCAACCAATAGCATCAAGCAGAGTCACCTTTTTGCACAGTTCCTGAACTCCTTCTGATGAGTCAATGGCACTGAGGAGTGAACGAGTCAGGGTTTTCCGGTAGATAGCCTTAAAAGTTCTTATTATGCCCTGGTCAAGAGGCTGGAGATGAGATGTTGTGTTTGGTGGAAGAAATTTCAGGGTAACATTAGAGACTCAAGTCCTTACCATGAGATCCTGCATTATCGAGGAACATCAATATATTCCGTCCTTGCACCCTCATACTTCTGTTCACAGTCCATAAACACTGCACTGGTCATCCATGCATTAGTATTCGACACATAAGTCACTCCAAGCTTATCACGGTTAACATTCTTGAGACACCTGGGATTCTTAGCCTTTCCAATAACAAGGTTCGGTAACTTCTCACCAGTGGCACTGCATGCGAACAAAACTGTTATTCTGTCCTTAGGCATTTTCGTCCCACTTATTGACTCTCCCTTCACAGCAAGCGTTTTGTCCGACAAGGCTCTGTAGTACAGTCCTGTTTCATCACAATTAAAGATGTCTTCATCTCGATATCCACAGATAATATCCTTGACACGGTCCTTGTAATCTGACACAGATTCTATATCCACACCAGCACTTTCACCAGAAACCTTATATCCCTTCACTGAGTAGCGCTGCTTCCACCTGTTTAACTATCCATTAGATGCTTTGAAATCCATAAGTTCTAATTCTTTAGCAAACACAGTGGCAAATGTATTAATTTTGATGACAATGATGACGTTATTTGCGTGAATTTATTCGTGTGATTAATTATAGTGTAATCGGGGTAAAAAAAAGACAGATATTTAAAGCATCTACATATTCTGCAGCAACTTGCTTTTTCAAAGGAGCAATAACTACACATTAGGGCCAGGGATGGAACCCACGACCCCACTCCCACCCGATTCCGGGGCGGATGCCCTAATCACAGGCCCGCCGGGACCGGTAAATATCAAATAACATGTAAATAGTATCAACAACCTGGGGTTTTTTCATCATCGAACATGTATAACAGAAGTGGAAAAAGTATTCGAATCACATACCATTTCA
>CM037777.1:87143274-87193274 GCA_021229015.1 Solen grandis
TTATCCATCCTCGGTACCCAGGCTATTCATATTCACATATGATACCCTGGCCAAACTGACGGCGAAAATCTTGTACTCATGAATAATTTATGAGGTGAAATCCAGCCGCTTGATTGGCCGCATGAGACACACCTCATGCGATACGGAACTTGCTGGATGACATCGTGGTTCATCGCGATCAAATGAAACAGCGGCTTTCATGCGTGTGAATATGAATAGCCTGGTAACCGAGGATGGGTCTATCCGACCAGTCTACTCCACGTCAAGATAATGTATTTGGTGACGTACATTTAGATGGATAGTCCTCGCATCTTCACGACATATTAATGTATGTAATTTGTGTAACACAAAATACAGTAAGAAAATAACTATAAGCATACTTTACCCGACACATACCCGATGCTTTCATAAAAAATCATTAAACAGCCAAAGTATAACAATTTATCAACAGTTTATATGAAGCATTAATATTAAATATTTAAGATTAGATAATATTGAACAATTGTCTTTTAAAAAAAATATGTATACTACACGCCGTCTCAATCCAAACCCTGTAAAAACATATGTTTATCAACATTTTAAAAGAATTGTTTGGAATGAGAATTGGGAGGAGTATACAACATTTAGGACAAATGGTCAAATATTCAGCTTTTTGTCTGTATTTTTCTTCTTTTCATGTATCTATCATGCATATATTCCCATTTTTTTTTTGGTTTTGTTTTTTCAAATGCGGGTCTAATGATCCCTTGATATTTAAAATTGGGGGCCCTCCAGGGCCCCTATTCACAAAGCAACTCTCACAGTCCAAGAGCCCTATTCACAAAACAACTCTCACAGTCCAAGGGCCCCATTCAAAAAGTAACTTTTACAGTCAAGGGACCCTTTTCACAAAACAACTCTCATTCATGGGCCCTATTCACAAAGCAGCTTAATACTTAATACTTAGTGTCATCGGATCGAACCCACGACCTTTGGATCCGCGCCATGTCCGCTACCTCTGAACCAAGCTGTCCTTTAAAGCCTATAATGGTAGATTTTTATTTAGCTGTTAAGTTTCACGTTGAATATTTCAGAAAATAAAATGTTTATAGAATTTTGCCATAGCCAAATCAATCTTGAAATGTTTGTTTCGTGACTTCAGCCCTTGATGCTGGCAAAGCTCACACTTTAACGTCATTTATCAAATAACACATACACAATGAAAATTGATTTACGATCAATCCAATATTTTCGAACGTCATCCGTTATATTTCGATGTAAAATCCGTATAAGTGTTCACTCAATGCGGATGGTGCATTAAGGCTATAAATCACTTTTAACAGAACTAGAATAAATAACCTTATACCGAATGAAGAATGAGGATCAAAATTTTCCTTTGAAATATCAAATTTATTATTGATGACGTGCTTTGTTAAATTTACAGTAGTCTGGGTTAAAGACAAATGCTTTAGAACAAGATACGTCGTATGCCATCTTTTGAGATATGTATAAATTTTGCCTGCTTGGATATTCATTTAAATTAAATGATTGTGAAATATTGTTTAATCATTTTCTGAAATTCTGCTAACATTTATGGTATAATAAATATTCTTAAAAAATGTTTTACTTGCTTCATAAAAGGAGTATATAACTTACAACTCAATCAATTTGTACCTCAAATAAAAAGCACGGGCCTCCGTGGCCGAGTGGATAAAGTAGCTGACTTAACACCCCTCAGCCCCTCACTGCTGTTGGTTCGATTTCAGGCACGGTCACTGTTTGTTGTTTTTTTTCATTGAGGGAGCTGCGGTCGATGGTTCTACCCGAATGTCAGTGTACCTTCGGGGTCTTTCTCTGCAACCCAGTTTAACCTTATAACCAAAGAGCTTCCATGTGGAAATATAGATTCGTCAAAATAACTTTTGTTCAAGACATAACTCCTAAAATTATTAAATTAAACAATATGAAATTTCGTATTTCTAGTGTTTAAGAATATGTCTGAGAAAACTGAGACACATTCCGCTTATAGAAAAGACGATTGTTTATCGAATAAATTGAATATCATTTTAGTTTTACTTCTATAGAAAAGACGATTGTTTATCGAATAAATTGAATATCATTTTAGTTTTACTTCTATAGAAAAGACGATTGTTTATCGAATAAATTGAATATCATTTTAGTTTTACTTCTATAGAAAAGACGATTGTTTATCGAATAAATTGAATATCATTTTAGTTTTACTTCTATAGAAAAGACGATTGTTTATCGAATAAATTGAATATCATTTTAGTTTTACTTCTATAGAAAAGACGATTGTTTATCGAATAAATTGAATATCATTTTAGTTTTACTTCTATAGAAAAACAGATATTTACAAGACACCATGGCTCTATTTAAAAGTCTTTGGAACATTTTTTTTTTAATAAGAATGGGGTATTTTAGTCTTTACAGCATTATTTTGGATTAACCTGGAATAGCATTTATTTAAAAAGTATTTCTAGCACATGGTTATGCATATATATGTATAAAATTAAGAAAAAAGGGAAATACAATACAGCAGTTTTTCACTCTGAATCGATGCAGAATATGCTTTTGCGTTAGCTTAAAATGACGTCATATACCACGTGGTATAGCCTCACTGAATTAGGTAGGGCAAGTAAGATCATTTTCTGAATAGGTTAGTGTTTTTTTGTAAGCATTAATGAAATTAAATCGGTCTGGCGCGGCGCAGCCGCGCGACTAATGCTTACTAATACAAACCTACTTTGTGGTTGAAATTATGTTGTGAAATTGAACGCAGTTGCACATTCCAAATATAGTTTTGATTTTGAGATTCCGCCCTATCCACCTGTTCCCGGCCTGAATTACATCGCATGACATGTACCGTTATGTCAAAGGTCATTGCACCGCTCTAGCTGTGTATAGCTGTGTAGATCTACGCTCGGGAAGGCTGAAAAAATGAGCATTGAACCGGACCCCGACTTTGATCTCTTCGGCAAAAAAGTGGTGAATGAAATTTGAATAAAAGATACTGTTTAGAAAGGTTCATTTATCTGCACTTATATATGTTATGTTTGGACATTATTATCATTTTTTCGTTTTAGTAACCTTGTTTGTCAGTATTTTTTCTTTCTTTAGTCTATTTTTTATCGGATATTTACTTATTTGCTTTGTTTAGTAATTAGTTATATATGTTGTCTGTTCTATGTTAGCATGAGTAGACATTGAAATTACACAAGTGCCTTAAAAGAGATGACGGTACTAATGTTGTTAGAACTTGTGGTCAGACCCTTTTTACTTATTTTGTAAAATCTTCAATGTTGTATCATCTTTATTTACGGCAATTAAACATGTTTAAACAAAACTAAGCGGAAGGGTAGAGTTCTTTTGTTATTTTGTTAAATTTGATGCTGGTGAGCAAATGTTTGGTCACTATGGCTGTTGTGTTTTAATTTTTTATCGATGTTCATGCGTCCACATAAAAAATCCATGTAACACGTTACACATGCGTGATATTCATAAACACATAAAGCTCCGCCTCTCGACACAACTCGACGCACATGCGCACTGAAGGTGCTTGTGGCTGGTTATAAATTGATCAGCTGATTTAACGGAATAGTGTTTACTGGCAAGTTTATACCGATTAAATGGAGACAAAATTTTGAAAAATGGAATAATCTCATTGGACAAAGTATAATTTCAAACACTATTTTTTTTTTTAGATTAAAGTAGAGAATAAAAAGGACTTTGACGTCACTTCCGATGACGTAAACCAATATGATGCAAACGATGTGAATACGTCAGACCTTATGGATATGTAAGAAGCAAGTCTGCTTTGAATAAATGTAAAAAAAAAATCTCTAAGCATAAACATCAATATCTGCATTATTTATCTTATTCGTCATATTCACAACGTACAGTATGAAAGTATTTGTGATTGTGAAAACCATTTCTTTTTGCATGATTAGATCTAAATATTGTGTATTTTCTTTTTTTATATTTTTTTTTTTTTTTTTTTTTTTTTTGCGTTTTAGACACAAAATAAATGATCTTGTGAAATGAAAATTTTCTAGTTTAACTGGGCGATTTTTTAATAATCACCAAATAATCAAATACAGAATAATTACAGGCAGGGGACACCTTTCAGTAAATTTGATCTTAGTCGTAAGTGCTGAATACTTTTATAGATAGTGTCTACTTACGTCTTATTTTCATAATAAAAAATGAAGAAAGTTTTCCCATTTTATTGTATTCTACAAACACACCACTTTTTGTAAAGAAAAAATACAGGAAAATATTATTTCATACCTGTATATTTATGCTTACGAAGAATTTGTTTCGTACGAAGTCAAGTGAAACGCGACCTTCGACTTAAATGTTGATATTTTTCAGCAATGAGTACATATCCCTTCCTAATCATATGTTATTGCATAAAAACATTGGTTGAACCAATGTTTTTATTTTTCTATTCATGTATATATATATATATATATATATATATTTTTTTTTTTTTTTTTTTTTACAAAATTTCCATATTTAATTTAGTATCGAGGAGCGCTGTTGAATTGACTAAACAAGATTTTCTGAACTCATTATTTGAATAGAAAATAAGTGTTTATCTTCTACAGTGATTATAGGATCATTTGCTAAAAGCAGCACATTTTCCGGTTGATGTCAGATGTGAATTTCATAGGAATCCTTAATGGTGCCAATAAATGTTTTAAAACTTGAACTAATCTTATTTCCCTCCCATATTTCATAGTGTTTTATTATCTGCTTGATTTTTACGCAAATTCATCACCATAAATCTCGAATGTTTTAATGACCTCACGCAACATCCCGTATTAAGCCTAAATTTTTTACCCAAGAAACAAAAACTTATTTTTGAAAGACTTCAGTTGTAGAAAACAAACCTTGACGTTATATCAATGCGGGTGAACATCTATTGAAGTTAGTGTTTTACACTTTGTTGTGTTGGAATCATCTACCGCTGATTCAGTGGTTCATATAAGGCATGGCCACAACTCAGCGTGCGTGTTTTGTCCGTACGGTTTTTGGGGAGACCACGGCCGCTACGTTTTTCTGAGAACGTTGTGAAGGGAATGGCAACAGCAGGAAGGGAGTACGTCAGCGCACGTCACTCGCACAGTTTGCGCAAGGTGTAAGTACGTGGCTTGCACACGTGGTAAGTGAGTTGTACGTGCGTACAATGTATGATCTCCGTGCGATTGTCACGTTAGCGTACGGAGGCTGTACTTACACGTGCTGCTCACGCACTGTGTCCTTATTCACTCACATAATGTAATTGCGTGCAAGTCCGATGAACGTGAGTTTTTCCGCCCGTTATCGTGGGGGAGGGGTGGGGATGACCTTTAATATACTGAAGAAATAAGTGCGCACAACGTGCGTTTTAAGTGCAGAGCACGTGCTTACTCGAAGCATCTCACGTGAGTTTTGCGTGCTCATTCGACAGTGGAACTGGGGAAGTACCGTGTCAGCACAGACCACGCATTTATCAAGTGCGCAGCACGCACGGTCTAAGTGCGCTGTCCGTAGAGCAAGATACTGTGGAAAAAATGAAAGACTCACGGAGTCTCAACGAGTGCGTTGAGCGTTCGTATGCTGTAGAAGGCACGCGCGTCACCCGTACTGGGATGAATCCGTAGACCGAACGCAACCCGAACGCAGCGAAAAGTCTTCATGCACCAAAAGTACTACGGCGTGTCAGTCGTACGGTGGCGGTACTCACCACGCACGGATCCCCAATTTTTACCCACGTTTTTGCAGCACGCACTTGCAAGTTCGGCGGGTTGTGACCACGGCTTAGGTATAAATGAACATAAATTATTTTCTTTAAAAACTCACACTATTTATTTAGAAATGAAATTTTGGAGTATTTTTATAAGAGAGTTTAGAATGATGAAAATCGCCCCAAGTTATTAAAAAATTAGGTAACACTGGTTGATGGAATTTATTCCTCAACACATCCAGTAAAAGATCGTCTCAGATTCCCACCTCAAACTCCAATGTGATCAATATTCAGTCAGTATAAATTTCGCTTAGTTAAATTACATCTTATACATCGACGTGAGGTTGTACAATTTATTAAGGTAATGCATCCATTATAAAATTATAATCATGATCCTTCAAATGCTCCAAAAGACTTCAGTGCAGATGCAAGCAGTTAAAGACTCTTTTTTGCTCCAAGTCTATAAAAGCTTGTATTTACTATAGAATTCCCACAATTACTTTATGGACCATGATCACAATTTAATGATAGATGGATTACCTTAAAGAATCAAACCGGAAGCAAAAATGCAATTTAAACCTTCCGCATGACGTTAATTGCAAAATGCAATCGAACTGTTTTCATGATAGGAAATCAAGTTGAATTTCCCTGATAAATATTTTGACGAATATTGCAAAAATCGATAACAAATAAAAACACATTAATTCAAACTCAAAGAAAATGCATTGCTAGCGAAATTGTTTCGTAAAATTTGTTTATTTGTTTATTGGGTTTATCGTCCGACCAGTTTTGGAACATTAACAAATGATATGGGTATGATAAATTTATCTACATTCCAGTGAAACGATTCTTTTAAAGGATCGTTTCTATATGACCATTAATTTTCGTTGACATTAAATTTCGTTGATTAATTACCTAGAGGAATTTCGTGGGTACATTTATTCATGGATCTATCTTCTCGAAAACGTGAGGTCTATAAAAGAGATTTTTTTTCGTGGGAATTAATATTTGTGGATAAAACCCCCCACGAAATCGACGAAAATTAGTCCCACGAAAATTAATGTTGTCACAGTCTTGTATCTGATTTGTTCCCAAATAAATTGTAGTTTATTGTTTCGGACAAAAAAATCGTAATATCGTAAATTGTGATAAAAGCTCTGTGCTGTTTATCAAAAAGAGTTCAGCACAGATAAAAATACAGAACCCTAGTGACAAAGGGAGCTTAGAATACTATTTTTAAGATGAAGATTCTCGTTTAAAGAACTACTTTCCGAATGTTCCTACGGACATTTTGTAAGAAATCTCGTCTGCAGGCAGAGCAACTGATAGACCGACCGATCGACGGACTTGACTTCAATATAGCCACGATAACTCGGAGAAAATTACATTGAACTAATAGCCAGGTAATCGGGATTTTGAAGGTTATATCGGACTTCTTAAGGATGAATTCATATCAGAAGGCTTTAAGTCCTTTTGAATTTTGTAGAAAAAAATGAATTAATATGTTGTACGTTTAAGTTGAATGTTGACATTCAGCATCATATAATCATGAGATGGCTACACCTGTGCTAATTCTTATATTTTTTTTTCAATCAAATTCTTATATTTCTAAGTTTGTTTAATTACCACCTAGTATGTCACTATAAACACTTTAAGCAGTATATCTTATAAAAGTACGATATGTTCAGTTATTAGCTCACCTGAGCAAAAAGAGCTCAAGGTGAGCTTTTGGGATCATCCTGCGTCGGTCGTCCGTCGTATGTCGGTAACAATTTGTTTTAAACATCTCCTCTGAAACCGCTTGACAAAAATTTATTAAATTTGGTAGGGATGATCCTTGGGTGAACCTTAACAAAAGTTGCTAAAATAAACTTCATCCATGTAGAACTTTGGTTGTCATAGCAACGGAAAAAAATGAAAACTTTAAAACTCATCTCTTTCAAAACTACTGGACAGACTCAAAATGTTTTGGTACAGAGGTTTCTTAGGTAACCCTCTACTAAGATTGATAAAATTATTCTGATCTGTAAGAAAACTTGCCCGCTAGGGGCGGGGCCAATTTGCCTTATATGTATATAGTGAACACTTTTAACGACATCTACTCTGAAACTGCTGGGTAGAAATTAAATGATTAAACTTGGCAGGAATGATCCTTGGTCAAACCTTCACAAAAGTTGCTAAAATAAACTTGATCCATGTAGAACTCTAGTTGCCATGGCAATGGAAAAAAAATAATGCGAAAACCTTTAAGATCATCTTCAAACTATTGCCCAGATTTCAAAATGTTTTAGTACAAATGTTCATTGGGTAACCCTTTACTCAGGTGAGCGATCCAAGCCTCTATGGTCCTCTTGTTTTTTTCTTCTATGTCATTACGAAACTTTAAGTCTGTAGTAAGTCAATTCAAGTCCATGCTTCTTCCGCAATACATTGTATTTTAGAAGACTGAAAACAGCCATTTGGCTTAATTATACGAAGATGCTTGTGACTTTGACTTTGTGAGTGGAACTTACGAGCTCAGGGGGGGGGGGGGGGGGGGGGGAATTAAATAATCATTTGTATAATAAGATTATTAGTTTTTATAATGGGCCTCATATTGTTGGACACCAGCATTGGTATTTTCAGTGAAGACATATTACTTTGTATCAGAACACGCTGATGGCTATGTATTAATTATCGTTAATATTTTAAATTTAGTGGAAGTCATTAAATTTTAAATATAAACGATAACATGTTTACAGCTTGTCAAGTAGGCCATACAGCTTTGCCTATGACCTTGCAATATGGAGCCTTCTCCCATTTAATTTACAGAATAACACGGTGTTTTAAGTATAGTTAAGAGTCATTGTCGCTTGTATAGCTAACAAAGCATGACGTATTCCTTATCACAACAAGCTCCGTCCGTAATTCTCCTAGCCCAGATTTTTTTTTATTAATAGATTTACGGATATTTTTTTGTTTAGGGTAGGAAGAGGGAAAAAATTAAGTTGCAGACCAAAAAAGTACCCTTTTAATATGTTACTTTAGTACATGTATAGTCCTTTATACCTCAATGAAACACATAAAAATAACATCTGAAATTTAACATCATGTAGTGCTGTACAGTCTTTAGAATGTAAAGTACCAACCACTAAATTTTATTGTTAACTTGATAATCAATTATATGATTATAAAACATATTGTGACTTTGATGTATTAGACAGACGTATCGTTAATAAATCAAGATCATTTATATTTCTTTTTACAAGCAATGAACAATTTAAAAATTCGTTTTTCGTAAAATACTTGTGGATTTGAACCACCAAGATGATCAAATTATATACGCCGATACAGTAGAGCAAGCCATCCCTCAGCTCTACTGCATACTCCACCTCCGTAGAATCTATCCCAGAAGTGGCATTCTATGTATATGAATAGATAAAGATTAAAGAAACAAAAACAAGACTAGCGAGCACATGGACATGTTGTTTCATCTATGTCATATAATTGCTTTGATTATATGGGGGATAAACATTTGGCATACTTCGCTCAATATCGTTCAGTATAGTAAACGCTTGAATTAATGTCGCGTTTAAAAGACAGCTTTCAAAATACGTGGAATATGCGGCGGTTTGCTGTTTCGGCTAAAAAAATGAGTTGAAAAAAACAACAAAAAACAAAAAAAAACTTTCAAACAAAGAGTAGAAAGTACCCTAAATTTATACCAATAAGCTTAAGTTTTAAAGGAAGACCTTCATGTCATACTCTTTTAAATGCCTCAAAATATATCGCGAATTATTGCTTGGATCTATGGCTTCACAAACTTAGGATTTATGTAGGACAATTGATTTACATGGGAATTTGTCGGGCGAAATCCTGACTGAAGTTAAGTATCATTATTTAGAATATGAGCGTGTATGTGTTTGTACACAGGCCGTTCAATAGTTTGTTGGAATAATTCAAGAGGGATATAGGTAATTGCTTACGTACCAGTAATTGTCATCATCATTTTTAAAGACCGGACATAAACAAATTGGAAAAAAGGGGGAAAATAGACATTGGAAGATAAAATCATTGAAAAACGCAAAGAGGACTGATGAGTTATTAAAGTATTTTTTTAAACAAGTTCAATGACTACAACCTTGTAAGATAGTAAGGCAATGTCGAGGGGCAAACTAGTATGTCAAGACTGTATTTCAGATGGTATGGTGGGTTAGTGTGAATTTGTAGGAGGAAGATATTATTTCGATATGCAAATCATTTCAATAATTAGGGCACGCCATCCATTGATATAGACATTTACATTTCTCTCCTATTCAGATATAGTTCTATATCATGTTCTGTGATGTTAACTTTTATGTTTATTTAAATACAATGGAGTGTATTAAGCATTGATGCTGAATACTGAATACGTGATAAATATACTGTAATAAAGATGTAAATGCTCAGGCAAATCATTCGCAATTCATTTAGAAATATTCGAAACTTTATTAGCTGGATTTTTTATGATTTGAAATTATTTATAAATACATGTATATACATTCGTGTAATAGCATGGTCACAAGGCATAAGCATAAAAACATTATTACCAAATACAATGTTATTTTCACGGATATATCATATACTATTAAGCTATAAGGAAACACAAAAATATCGATAAAAAAATCAAACATGAAAAAGAACTCTAGATGGAGGTGTAAGTAAAGATGAAATTGACAAAAAAAAAAAAAAGAAAAAAAAAAGAAAACATGGAGACAGGACATTACAAAGATTAGAAAAATACCAATCGCCTTGGATCGGTTAAGAGGGTCCCAATCTCCCACCTTTCCGAATGTATTTCTCCAAGACAAATAGTATAAATCAAAACATCCCATCAAATTGAGACTACCAATCACTGGTAGAAACATCTTTATTTTATTCCTGTAATCTGAATGTTATTTGTTCAGGTTTGTTCATACTTCCAAGAAAGTCGAGGTCGGTAATATAATTGTTTTGTTACAATGTAAAACAACGTTTTGCATAAAATATCTGCTATTTTCACGTGAGTAAAATAAATAAAGAAAAATAAAAACTGAAAGTCAGTGTCGCTGGATATCAATATCATTATAAAGCTTTTGAATTCCGCCAAAAGCAGCAGACTTGCCAAATAGTTTGAAGAAAAATTAGGTATTATCTGTTTTGAATGTATTTTTGTAAACAATAATATAGGGATGTGCACGACGGTTTTTTTAAAGAATTATACGTCTGTGTCTAGTCTGAAAATGAGGGGTAATATTTTTACCCAAATATATTGTATTAAATTCTGTCTATATCGCTTTTGTTTTCGTGGAAATGCTATAATTCCGTTACTTTTCATTTTTTTGAACATAATGTCTCAGGAGTATACTAGGTTATGTTCCAACAGTAGTTTCTAGAAGAAATAATTTGAGGAAGAAAACAATCAAGAGCGCCGCTGCGGCGGGGCATTATATGCCCGAAGGCAAATTCATATAAATGTGTTTTAGTTCAATGTACTTTTTTAATATAGGGAAGCAAGATAAGTTTCGTTTTTCCTGCAAATGCCATAGATAATGTTCTTTGGTACAAAGAAAAACAATACAAAATACCAGCATAATAAACTTAATGCACACCAGTTACAATCTAGAGTTAATACGAAGTTATTGTTATCATTATTATCTACTGTACATGTTACATGTATTGTTCAAAGACGCCTCTGTCCAGTTGATTTACTCATGCCTACGATTCAATTGAATTCAATATGGATTGGAAGTTATGATGCGATTACCTCTCAAAAGGCGCTAAATTTTAAAGACCTCCAAGGCAAAAAAACACAAAAAAAACCAAAAAACAAAAGATTACAACAACAAAAACAAAACAACAAAAAAACCCCCCAAAAAACCCCAACAACTCAGAAACACAGAAACCACTGAGATATATCAATATAAAATGTAAAAGCGTGTTCCAAAAAGATGTCAGCAATCAAATAAAACACCTTTTGTAAAAAGAACACTGCTGAGCATCATAGAATGATACTAATGATAACAACAATATGTATTCTTGTTACATTTATCATTATTATTATTGTTATTATTATTATTATTATTATCACGAGAATTATTCCTAAGCTGTGTACACACTATTATCTTAAAACACAAATCGGGACCGTGCTCTCCAAACTATTTAACATTTTGTATATCCACACGATACTGTTAATAAGAAATCATAAGTCTTGAATGTGTCTCCTTTAAGAATTAATTGAACCATAAACCACTCTCAAGTAGTCGTAAATCATGTAACAGATCTTCAAAAAATTCAAAAATTTTACGACTTTAGCATTTCTCGACTTGGAATCGAAACCATGACCTTCTGCCCTGTTGCGGGACGGACGCCCGTTCACCGGGACCGGTTCCTTTCTTTAGTCTAAATAATAATATTTTTAAACAATTGTCACAGATGAAAACTTACCTTTGGCAAGCATGTCTTATATATCATGAGTTGGGAAGTTCTTGCGACACATGTGTACTTAATGTACACTTACAATGTATCTAAAATCCTTGACCGGGTGGGTAAAGTCACTGACTTAATATCTCTTATCCACTTACCGATGTAAGTTCGAATCCTTGCAGAGTCACTTGGATAACGTTCTACTTGGTGTCTGGTAGGTCGGTAAATCACGCTAAATCTTTGATGCTTTACATTAAAAAGACTCTTCGAAAGCACTTTGCCAGGGCTGTTTATCAAGGACATACGAGTACACGTCAATGTTAAAAGCAAAAGTGCACTTGATATTTTTAAACATATTTGCAACATTTTTAATTCACAGAACTCATCTCCGTCGTAATCTCAGCTCAGCCTTAAATTAAAAAGAAGTTCGAGATTAATTCCATTCCATATGACATAAAACGATAAATCGTTTCAAACGCCATTCATATCTTTTGCCTGTAACATCATTTTGGATAACGCTAATGTTTGAAATGACCTCACGGAATCCAAGTGCTTATATTTCCTGTATCACACGTTTAAGCAGGATATCAATAAGGAAACATCGTATTTCACATTGAAACAAGATCAATACAACATTAAAATTTCTATGATAAGGGATGTTGATGCTTGACCAAACGTGGAAAGAAGATATTTCAGAAAATTAATAGCGATATGTTCGATGATATCTTAATTTCTCTGTATTACAAGTACGATAGCTAAGATATATGAGTTAATCGTTAATGATTAGGAAATATTTCTGAAATTTTTATATGATACCTATAAATCAGAATGACTGATAAATGTTGTTTATTCACATAAAAAAAACAAAAAAACATCTTCGTTCTAGCTATAATAGCTGGAACACACTAAACCTGGGCTTAGGGTGATCTGAATTGCATGTGTTCAAATGTGAATTTTGTAATGTCACAATGAGCAAAAAGATGAACAATTAATTAAAAAAAGCATAATCAAAATTGGAAAAAGATTTTTCTCATTTTAAAGCATTACATTGACTCAATTATCGACTTAAATTAAATCCACTGTTGAGATCAAGGGGGAATAGAGTAATGTCAATAAAACACAGAAATCATCGTAAAACGAATGGGTTTACACGTATTTTCCAAATGCTGTTTGACATCCATTTATAACTTTTTCTTGTTTGCATAATGAGTTGATTTTTTTTATAAAAATGACGCCTATTGCTTGAGAAATTCATAAAGATTTAAACACACACACATACGTTTCCGTTTGACACATACGAGACATACTTTAATTGATGTGAATGCATTGCTCTAAAGGTAACAATGTCATGATTTTACATTTTGTTGAAATAATGCACATCTACGATTATAATATTAATATAGCTGATCTTCAAATACAATTTACTATTTGAATTACGCAAATTGCAAGCCAGTCATACGTAGGTTAATAAGTTGAAGAGAAAACAGAAGCTTTCTCAAATTCTTGCCTATAGTCATCTGGAAGTTGAAAGTGTGTTAGAAAATGGGAGGAAATGGAAACGATAAAAAATGATGTCGTATTTTTGTAACTATGGTTGGTAGACAAATTTACTCCGTATAAGCATGTTCTATTTTGTTTGTTTGTTTATTAGGATTTAGCGCTCCGCCGACAGTATTTTAGTCATTTACAAACTATGTCTACTTGAGACTGATAAAATGCTGCCACACTGCAGTATTACGCCGTTGCTCTATTATGACGATGCTTGCGAAATAGGCAAATAAAATTAAGTCAATTGAAAATCAATGTCATTATAGACGCATTCCCTTTTAAGAAACTAAACATTACCACTTTTTTGAGGAGTGGTTTCAATTATAACCATTAAAATGATTTATTCTTCAGGATGGATTTCATTTTCTATAACATCAATGCGTGGGTATGGTATCTCGACATTGCGTCCAAATATTCTTGTCGGTGAATGATCGGTGTATACTGAAACAAGAAAATTACTATGGAACAAGTAAATATGACGAATTTTCACTAATTCAGCAGTGTCTATTTCTACGGAAACCAAAATTATGAAATATTCAACAGTGGCGTCTCTTTTTTGAAATCAATAACTTTTTCATGCATATCTTGTAAAATTAAATTGTGTTGTTGTTGTCTTTTTAGCTGCTGTTGTTGTGTGTGTTTTTTTTTATTAACATAGCTGAATATAAGAAAGAGGTTCACAGAAATAAAACTCCCAAATGACGTCTCGATTGCGCTCTCATATACCATTCCGTTATATCTGGTGGCAAGAGGAGCCATAAAATAATAGTACAACAGTCGTAACTAGCCTGGAAGTTATTAAATCGACAGTTCTAGCAGCTTATTTGTAAATGCGACCACATGATGAGAAACAGAAACAGGGTTTGGTGCAATACTACATCTATAAAGAGTAAATACACCAGATTTGCAACAAGCCTTCGTCTGGCGTTTTTACTTTATTTACTTGACTTGACTACTTGAGTTTACCATTGCTTCGACAGTATTTCAGTCTTATAGCGACGTCCAGCTAATTACAGGTGGAGGGAGATCCCGAATGCACGGAGGCATCCGGTTAGAGCCACTGACCTACCGCAAGCCAGCTGGAAGGTGTCCTCACATCAAAATCCTTTATTTACTCGTTTATATCAAAATGGTTGAAGTTTCATAAAAATATAAAACAAAGAACCGATTCAGACCTTGCTTACCTAATTCATGATTAAAATGATGCTGTTTTATTCTACCGTAACAAAACATTTTTGTTTTGTTTTACTGTATTTCGAAGATATGTGATATGCATATTTTTGTGTGTGTGTTCTCTGTCTAGTGATATTTTTTTCTATTGATTCAGAGCAAAACATACTCTCTGTAATGAAATGAACCACATGTAACTTGCTGGATTTAAAACAAATTTGTATTCAATTTTATTTCTAAGCCTCCGCTGAAATGAGGAAGCTTATTTTTACAAAACAATGCATGTCCGGATTTGATTATCACACAAAGAAAAAATGCGGAGCAATCAACGGCGTTGCAATTTTTTTTTTGTTATCCTCCTGTGCTTTGTAAGAGCCTCACGTTTCTTTTCGTAATGCAGATAAAATCATTCAAGTCGAGCGAAACATATCGCCGAAAAAGAATTTTTGAAGTCTATATGATTTTTTTTCGCAAGTGTGGGAGAAAATGTTTGTTTCTTGCAGATTATACTGCTTATTCTGATGTGTTTAATGTAAGCTGTGCCGGTTTTTATTCATCCGAATATCAATGGTTTAAAACCAGTCAAATCTCCGTGATTCATCAAAATCGTTTGTTAAAGTAAAAAGGTTGCCACATCGTATAAGCCACATTGTCAACATCTTAAGACATATTTGGCCAGAAACAAAGCTACTTATCCAAATTCCAAACATCTAAAAATAGATTAACCAAAGACAATGTTACATGGTAACATCGTTAGCACTTAATCAAGCTTAGGCTATCAAGCTACTCACTACAGAGTATAAAGGGGTCATGCAGAGGCAGCACTGTTTGCACGTTCTTTCAGTATACGTGGAAGTGTTTAGTTGTTTGTGAACACACACATTTCAAATTGGAAAATGAAAAAAAAACCCGGCAAATCTGCTTGATTTTCTGATATCTCGAGGGCATAGACTGTAGATCAATAATATCAGCCATATTCGAACTTGGCGGAAATATTATACATGTATCTATTGACGAAGTAAAAAGAAATGAAGATAATTCTTTAAGAAATGAAAGAAATGAGTGCATAAACTAAATGTGGACGACGGACGGCCGCAGGCGCCGGACATTCAACGATCCTAATAGCTCATCCTGAGCACAGGTCTGAAGTCTGTAAAACAATATTATCTGTAATGTATTCCGCATCAAAGCATTGGAAACAACCATTATTTTGTTAAGACAAACGGGATTTTAGCGTACGACTTTAACAAAAGTTGTTTAAATAATGAATACACTTTTGTCTAAAGTCGTACGCTAAAATCATTAGAGGTATTTGATCCACAAATCGCTCTCCTAAAATCCTCTGGAACCCTTAAGGACACTGAAAAAGGAGGATTTATTTTTAAAAGATAACCTTCAATTGTGTTTATGCAATTTACTGGATTGAGATTAAACTGTCTTTATTTATCTGAAATTCAGGACGAAATCCGGAGATAAAAAGGGGGAAAAGCAAATGTTTAGTTTTCTGTTGATATTGTTTTAATATTAGTCATCCTATAGACTCTTGAAGTGTAAAGGTAATTAAGCTTGCCCATTCTAATCATTTTAATGCGTATTTTATGTAACAGTTTTTAATTTGAAACCCAACTTTCCCTATGCATCTATAATAAGAGTTTATTATTGGTTTATCTTTTTTTTTGCAATAATACACCATTGTTAAAATAAACATATGTAATTCATATAACTATAGTCTTATTTTTTTTAGTTAACAAAATCCGACAGATTAATATTCTTTCTTGTGTCCGTGTGCGCCATATTTTACTTGCTGTTGTAATGAGAAGCTCGGAATAGTGTATGCATTGAATTTGAATAGCGGGAAATAGACTCAGATTAGTATTTGTGTTAGAGCTTTCGGAAGAACTCTTCGTAAACGTTTATGAGAGCACAGATCCTTGAGATCAAGACCGCGGCCCAGAAGAGGAAAGCTCCGGTGGAGACGAAGACTAGCTGGAATGACCCACAGTAAACAGAGGGGGATCCTGAAATCTCACAGTCAAATTAGCTTTCTCATCACTGAAAATACCCATATACTCTCTTTGCTGCATCGCTTTGAACGCATTCACAGTATGTCCACATTTTTAAATGGAATGGATAGGATCTTTTGTACACAATCAGTAAGTCGGTGAACTTCCGATCCCTTGAGGTCGCTTTCTCGATAAAACTGCCGTTTCAAGCGTTGTTTTGTTTGAATTATAATGGGTATTGAACTCACATAGGTAACTGTGAGAGGAATGCTTGTTTAACATGTATCCGTCACAATTTTGTTTGTAATATTCCTCGTTTGTATAAATTAATCGTGTAATTAGACAAATGAGTGCGAGCCTGTCATGTATTGTGCTTTACCTCTATTGTAAATGTGTATGTAACTCTGTGTGTGTGTGTGTGTGAGAGAGAGAGAGAGAGAGGGAGAGAAAGAGATAATGATGATGCTGAGGAGGAGGTTTCGGCCTCGAATACCTGTCGGCCGACACCTGGTATTATTTTATATTGTTTCTTTTAAAAATTGACAGTGTATTGCCAAGCTTCTTAAGTGACATACTTTGAACAAAAGATTTGTCCACGCCGGTCTGACATTCACACTACTATAACACGATTTGAACATCAAATAATTCTGCTAGTCCTCCCCCTACCCACAAAAAAAGAAAGATATACAATTCATTTAAGTAATTAAGGAATAAAGAAAGAAAGAAAAAACTTGCTGATGTATTTTTAGATCTTGAGATACAGCACACTTGTCAAGATGCATACAAGCATATGCTTTAACATTACACTGATTTTCGTTTTATGTATAGATGTCGAAATGTTATGGTAATTGAGACACATGGAGCAGTCCCTAATATGACGTTCATGTGAAATGAATGATTAAAAGACACGATACTTCAGGAAGTTTTTCGTGTTTGTCGGCAAAATAATGAGGAACGTTTTGCCTCCAGGATCATATGTCGAGATACACAAAGTTGTTTTTTTATGAGTTTGAGGCTGAGAAACCAGAATGTAAACAACTAATGAAGAAATGCTCCAACTTTGAAAGCCATCATGGGAATAATTCCAGAAGAAAACAAACTTGTATTTTGTTGGGAAGGGCATATGAATAATAAATATATGAGCAATTTATCCTGAATACCAGACTTCTTACATATTTGACAACTTGTCCTTTGCCCTACATTGTAACACGTTACAAATATAGAATGTAGACTAACAATTTAATGGTGTTGTACTAGAGTTTACCATAACTGTGACAGTAGTTCAGTCAAAAAGCAACTCCAAGCTTACAACGTGCACTAGGGAACCCGGGTTTGCGCAACCCTTCTAAACATGTATAAAAATCAATATATTGAGTTGAGGAAATTGAATGCTAGCATATACATGTACCATCTTTTGCTGTTCATTTAACAAGTCATCAAATGTGTGCATAGCAGAACATTATCTTATTGAGTTACCGTTGTATTCCGTGTCAAGCTCATTTTTTTACCAACAATCAAACAAGAAGTGTGATAAATTATTGCAATACAACTTTGCTGCACATAATTTCACATTTGAAACAAATTACTTTAAGGAAACAAAATTTAATAAATATAAGAGAACTAAATTGTTACTTACGACTGTAGTAAGGTAATCATGCATTTAAGGAAATCAGAGGTGGGATATCACTGCGTGCCTGTTACGTATTGAACAAATCAAATAAAATCATACTATTCGCAGATGGCCATTAACTAAGTATTTAATTAACAACTATGTGTTCATGTATAGCCTCCATCAATACCCATCTACAGAAGCATGGTAACTCATTGTAACATCCTATTTTAAAACAAACGAGTTGTTTTTTCATCACAGGCTTTATTCAAACTCATCTCAACTTTTTTTCAGGCAAATCGGCAACAAGCATTACAATTGGCCAATATAAATATACTAAAGTGCATGCAAAAACATACTCGTAGCATAAATACATTCATAATTCATATACAACTTCATTTTACTTGTACACTGTATGCTACTTCGCATCAAGTTTTTCTCATCTCTAAATATTTCTACATGAACACGTATATAAGTTCAAAACCTACTATCCATAGCTCCTTTGATATATTTAGCTAAATTTAATGTATGTGTCTTGAATTTGACCTCATTAAATGAAGAAATTTATTTATTGTAGGGAATGACATATATCTAGAAAATATGTAGCACCTAAATCCCTATATTTTGGACATATTAGAAAAAAATGAAATTTTGATTCAACTCGGCATTAGTTTCAGTGATACATAATCTGTTTTCTGCACTTATATTGTTGTGTATTCCAGTTTCAATAACCAGAGTATGAGAGCTCAATCGTAATCTAGTTAAATAATTTCTTAATGAATCGTTTTTTATATTACTTATGTAAGATTCAAGACAAAACTGCTCCTTGAACTAACAATAATATGCTTATTTAGATGAATTATTAATATATTTTCTCCATTTTTGTTTATACTGATCAAACATACTTTCCTTGATTATAGGGTATAATTCTATATCTACATCTTCAGGATACCAAAGATTTGAACATCCTAAATTATCTAATGATTCCTTAATACTGTATGCCCATGTTGTATTATTAATTGGAATAGAATCTATCAATTGATTATAAAGACTTCCTTTATAGAGCTTATATTACAATGTCTTACCTTATCATCAAAAACTTGATAGATCTTAAAGCTGCTAGCGTCGATAATGGTATTCTTCACCTAGTACTGCTTGATTCACAGTACGTTTATTAACTCCTAGAATAATTTTACAAAATTATATGTAGTTTATCCACTTCTTCATAGCTAAAATTCCTCCACAGTTCCGAACAATACAATAAAATTGGTGAAATGAGGTTATCAAAATGCGACAATTTTGTGCGTCAGACCAATGAAATTCTCCTAAACAAAAAAGATAATAGCTGATTCATATCTTTAGTTGCTTGTTCAGAAAAAGCTTTTAAAGAAAACCTTAAATTACCAGTTTTCGCAAATTTCGTCCCAAGATAATAGAAATGACCTACTTCTTTCGATTTTAACAATTAATAAACCATTCAAAATCATGCTTATGTTTCCTTTTCTCAAAAATACATATTTTAGTTTTGATGACATTAATTGTGAGACTCCAACGTCTTGACTTTGCATAAATAGCATCTAATTGAGCTTGAAGACTAAACTTATCTGTCGTGAAAATCGCAATATCATCAGCGGAAAGTAGCAAATAATTCGACATTTTATTTAAGTCATATTCTGTTTTATGTCATATTCTGTCAAATTACTTAAATCAAGAGAATCATCAATATTATGCTCAAACAGGATAAAAAGAGAGGGGCTACCCTTGCTTCAAGCCAATAGCAATATCGATATATTCAGATAAATCACCAATTTGAGACAACTTCACACGACCAGAAACATGAGAATACAATGATTTTAACAAATTCAAAAATGTTCAAATATACCCGCTGGTATAAGTTTCTTCTCTAAAACCATACTGATTGTCATTTAGAATATTTTTGTTTTCACACCATTTACTCAACCTATTTCTTCAACACAAAGAAATAATTTTGCCATAGAATTTATTAAAGGAATACCTCGGTAATTGCTCGGCAAAGTTTTGTCACCTTTTTAAAAATTGGAACACTTATGGCTTTCCGATTATCAACTATCTTCTCTTCTCTATAAAGTTACTTTGAAACACTCAAATGAAAACAATATTCCATATCCCTGGTTAACAATGGTAAAAAGAATATTTGATGAATGTGGTTTAAGCTATATTTGGCACGATCAATATTTTAATGGATCTTGTAATATGTTGCTCCAGAAGATTGAAACTTCACTTAAGAATCAGTTTGTTCAAAATTGGAGTAGCCAAATTAACGAATCCCAAAAGTGTTTTAACTATAGACTTTATAAAACAGAATTTAAATATGAAACCTATTTGAATGTTTTACCTGAAATGTATGTTAAACCTCTTGTTGATTTCAGATTATGTAATAACCACCTACCAGTTGAAAAAGGAAGATGGCAAAATATTGAAAGAAATGAACGTAACTGTAATTTGTGTAACATAAATGATATAGGAGATGAATTCCATTATATATTCAGTTGTACATATTTTAGTAGTCAAAGAAATTTGCTTATCCCTCATGTAAGAGTTCAAAACAATAATATTTTACATTTTAAATCTGTTATGTGCGAGAATGATGTTAGTAAATTAATCAAACTCAGTAAATTCATTAAAACTGTTTTAGTAACATTAAAAAATCCACCTGGCATATTATAATTGTATATCACTATATTCTCTCTCTCTCTCTCTCTCTCTCTCTCTCTCTGACCTCGTTATCGCATGTACATGTAGATTGCTACGTAAAAGCGTCTTGTTCTTTTTATATTACTTTAAATGACCAATCATTTTTTTTTTCTTTTTGTGCTACAGTATTTAGTTGTCTATTGATGTTATTCTGTTTATATTACTTTAAATCGACCAATCACAGCCTGGTCAAAGTAATTATGTTATAATTATGTTTATCACCTCATATCACATGTATATGTGCTGAGAGTAATAAATGAACTTGAACTTGATATAGATCGGAATACTCTCCGTACTGAAACATTTTATTTTAGACTTAATCTAGATATGGAAGAATGAAAAGCTTTGCACCAATGAAAAAATCAGATGAAATGCTATCACAACCTCCGCTTTTGTTACGTTTCATTGATGATATTGTTTTAATTATTTCTTCCTCAGTGAAAGGCGCATCCAAAACCTCGATATTTATATCGTTTTCCTCATATTGTTTATCATCATGCTCATTTATATTATCATGTTTGAGTAAATTTGAAAAGTGATTGACAAATTCAGTTTCATACAGATTATTTTGACCACTATCGTGTTGCATTTTCATTTCATTTATGCACTTCCAGAATTTTAACGGACATTAATTACTTATTTCTCATAAATACTCCCGTTGCTTCATATTATACAAACATTTTCTTTTCCGCTTTTCTGTAGCATACTTGTTCCTACTATTCAGCACTAATTTCTTATTCTCCTCACTTGGATTGATTTTAAAAACTCGTCTACAATTATTAAACTCATTTATTTTTACTTTCTGCAGTCCTCATTGAACCATGGCACATATGTTTTATATTTTACATTATATTCTTTGACTTGCATTTTATATCCGAACTGTCCTTATCATCAATTAGGCAAGATAAAGTGTTATTACTATCATTTGTATTACACGTATCATTCACAAAGTCGTCTACTATTTTATCAAATATGTGTTGTTGTTTTTTTTTATTCAAATTCTGTAATAATTCTCCTTTTTTGTCACTGTCACAAGCAAGTTTATCAACATAAGTATCAGCAGAATTTTCAACGTCGTCAGACGAATCAGATTTAAAAATAGGAAACATAAGAAGACAATGATCAGAAAATTTAGTTAACTCTAAAACACTAAATGAAAATATCCTATAGTTTGAACAGTTCGTTATTAAACAATCAACAACACTAGAACCGTTACAATTACGGTCAGTTGTGTAACATTTAAAAATTCAGGTTCCAATATGTATATTGTTATCCTTACATTAATCAAGCAAACGATTTATGAACGTATTTGTTTGTTTATCGTACGAACACCTATCTAATAAATGACATAATCAAAACCAGGAACATCAACAAAACTATTTAAACTTAAATTATCAACAAAACCATGCTGTTCTCCAACTCTCCCGTTTTTAATCACCCATTAAATATGTATCTCCCAAATTACTAAAAGAAATTATATCATCATGTCACAATCATACAAGTCTAATCTACTATTTTTATATATAGGTGAGTTTTCGGGTGGTATATAACAAATACAAAAGAATTATTCCCGCCCTGAATCCATTTTACTTCCTAACTATTTAAACCAGATACTTTCGTTTTTATCAATTTTAACTGACTGTATTTTATTTGTAAAGTTTCCTGTAATAGAAAAAAAATTCCACCGCTATTACGCCTTGTTTTCGAATTATATTTAACTCTCGGACAATTGAAATGTTTGAATACCTTAATACTTACATCCAAATTTTTGGAACACCCAGTTTCTGTTAAAAGCAATATATCATCACTAGAACATTCATTTAGAAAATCCGTGTCAAAAGGTTTATTTCCCAATCCTCGGATATTCCATACTTTAAATCTTAACTGCCGACTGCAACTGTCCTAGATAACGTCTTCGCCTCGAGCCTTGACGTCGTCTGCTGTAAACACTCGACCGTCTATGTACAACTTGTCATAATACATGACCACGCGATTGCCGTTATCACGTGCATAATTGGGTATACTGACTGGCGTTTCTCTTTGACCTCACGTGGGTACTGGTCCGCTACCCGGAATGAATGTGTTCTAATTGTAGATCATTTGTTTCACCCTTTTTTTGTCAGGATAGAAATAAGTTTCTTTTGTGAGCGATTTTAACTCCAACTAATATTGCCCGTCTTTTGTGTTTTTTTCGCGGTCAAACGTTCCTGCATAGAACTCAGCGACTTGTCAATACCATCACAACATTGAGAATCATAAACCCTACTCACCTCTAATTCATTAACCCTTTCCCTCATAGAGGAAACCATGAAAAGACCTATGCGAACAGCATAAAACCAGATCAGCCTGCGAGTAACTCGCAGGCTGATCAGGTTTTATGCTGTTCGCTGCTCCTCAGTGGTCTGGAAATGAGGATTTTGTAATTAAATTTGGTAAGGTTTAACTGTGGTTTTCTGCAGATCAGGCTTTATGTGATACCTATTGAGGGCGTCAAAATGAGTCTATATGAGGGAAAGGGTTAAGTCTTTTTCAAGAATCCACAATAGTGCCCTCAAATTTAGTGACCCTCAAATCGATTGAGTTCAATTTAGAATCCATGCTCTCAACAGGTTTTTCAACTCTATCTAGTTTTGTCAGATGACATTCTATTGCATTAATTTATGGAGCAATTTGTCCAGTGTAGCTTGCATTGATGAACTCTCAGTCGGCGTATAATATGTATGTACAGGAGTCTGAGCGAGACCTGGCATCGGTGTATGGAACACGGGCATAGGAAGTAATTGGTACGTCGGTGAACCGTGAACATATGAATGATGTTGTGATAACGGTAGATTTAGTGACGATGAACTAGTTTCAGTCATTTTGGATGTATTGGTTGTGTATTTCTTTTCTCTCACCGAAACTGGTGATGTCCCAGTGTTTTTTCTCTTTTTTTGAGTTCCCGCCTTTCTCATCATTTGCTCGAAGAACAAAACAGTTTTTGAGCCTTTTTAAGGTCATCCACTGAGGTAATAAATCCATACACATACTGTCCGTTATTATCCTTACTTTTAATGAATACAGTTTATTATTCAGTCACTATACTATTTTTATTCATTTTCATCAACCCGAGAGAAAAACACGACCGCCATGTTTCACGCATGTGCATATGGTTACGAATGGTTTCTACTTCCGTATACCGTCCCATGACTGATCATATTCACTCTCCGCGCATGCGCTCACATCAAAGGCTGATAACATACAACACATTAAAAATTGTTAAACGTGACTGGTTAGGACGTCATATTGCGGAATATGCCACGTGGTACAGCAAGCACCTGATTCGGGAAAACGTGCATTTACGATTAAAATCGTGCAATGTAACCTGCACTTACCGAGTTTATTTGTAAGAAAACAAAGTCTTCACCAAAATTAACGAACGAGGAGTAGAAAATCTACCAATCAGCTGTGAACGACTGGCTTTAATTTGCTACGACAGGAAAGTGCAAATTTCAGTTTTACTATGATATACAATCAAGAAAGTAAACGCAATTAATTTACTATGGTGACTTGCAAACTGTCCAGGTAACGGAAAACTGGGTCTTGCGTATAGCATCATTATTTGAAATGTTATTATGCTGAAATTTTACACCGCGATGGAATAATATTTCATTAGCAATTACCGTAGCTACCGTAGTGGTCCAGTGATAGCGATACTGAATTGCAGATCTGACGGTTGTGTGTTCGAATCCCTTTTTGGACAAGGACTGCTCATGACATTCCAGACTAGAAGCACAGGCACAACACAGGCTCCGACGAGAGGGATAAATATAAGTTTTAGGAACTTGTTTCCCCAACTATTAATTAATATGTTAAAATATAAAACAATAAATACTTATTTTGACATTGACAAGAGGATGTGCATTTCATATGAATATCAAATACCAATACATCAGTATGGATGACTTGCTGCAAGCAATGTGTGTATGAGAATGAACTTAAGCAATGCGGAAACAACAAAACATATGGATAACATCAAAGCTTTTGGATAATGATGCAATCGACAACGATAAATATGTAACTAGTAATACATTCCTGTTTCTTTCAAAAACGAACAAGAATATTTTAATGATATAATCATTTAGTAATATCTATTGTGAAATTTACATAATTTCGTTTACAATAATGCTTGCAGTTGTATTTTGGCACACCATTTTGTATAGTTATATACAGGTTTAACCTATATGAAATTTAAGGATTTGTTGGCATCTTTTGTGGTAATTGATGTAATTTAATGTTCTGCACGAACACCAGTTTCTTACTGCCTTTTTCAGGGTCTCAATGGCAAATATACGATCAGTGTTTGAATTCATCTCATTCCATGCCCCGAATAAATAAGATTGTATATTGTGCAACTGACAGGTATATAAACTACAATTTATCTGTCCGTAAATACGCTTATTTTACATCTCTGTATGCCACCACTTTTTTCTCGTTCTTTTGAATGACCCCACGAATTTCCAAGACATCTGAAGGTTGGTTACTAGACAAGATCATGGTTGATTCTATTTATATTTAAACACAACACTTTATGGTGCCGCGTTTTCTTTTTCTTTGCAAACTCGTCAGAAATGTCGTTCGTCTCTATCTCATAATATCGACGTTTCTTACAAACCCTTTATTTAACATTCAGTGTTTCTGAAAATAGAAGAAATAAATATCACCATTCAGTATAATCATCGAGTAATTTCTCAAGAAAGGCATTACAAACTATAAAACATACTATTTGGATTTTAATCTTTTGAAATGTAATTACCTCTGGGATGAAGAACCTTTACCAGAAATAGACGTAGAATTACTCAAATTGCAGTCATAAAGAAAATTGGATCTCAAATATAAACTGAAGCTCTATACATACATGCGTTTTGGAAAAGAGCACACGCTTATTGATATTTTCAAATGATAACTCGTGGTGACAGTTGGTATATTGGTAATATTGCAATGTATCTCACTGAAAGCTTTTATCTTTAGGTGAAGTGGAGGCATCGGGTTTAGCTAGTAATAAAACAATATCATAATCGGTGCTTGATTGAATAAAACCAATTAGATATTTACAAAGCTGAAACACAACGCTTGTGCTTTGTGCTAATTGCAGGAATCATTCTGGGCTAGACTTCGAGAGATTTGTAATATTTTCTTTTGCTCAACCTCTTTCTGAAGTATGCCAACTGAACGAACAATCCCTTGTAATATATATCATATTTATAGATTATCCCATATTATTTCTCCGAGGCAGAACCGTCTTTGTCAAAAGTTTAAATTTATCAAAAAAGCAAAGATTCGAGATTGTTTATAATTACGATGCACGTTTGGGTAAACACAATGCATTATAAATAGCTCTAATAGGCAACGTAATTGAAATATATGGAAAAAAGGAGTGATGCGTTTCTATCGAAAATAAGTTTTACATTAACTTAGCATTGTTTGTGGAATTCGAAACATGACAATAGTGAGTAAAAAGCTGCTCATTATATCGCTGACGATTTCATCAGAACTTTTTAAATTTTTGCATTGTCAATTTCGAGAGGCAATTTGGCCTTGGATGTAATAATAAGATTTACGAAACAATAAAATACATCACATTCATGGTAAATAATCATGACAATAAAATACATCACATTCATGGTAAATAATCATGACAATAAAATACATCACATTCATGGTAAATAATCATGACAAGCTATTTTACCATTCTTATTTTGTCTAAATGAACATAGATTCAAAAACAAATCAACAAATATCTTCTATATCAATAAGATGAAATCAAGAGCAAAATATCTGTATAAAATGGATGCGAATTTCAACGGTAGAATATGCATCGCCGGTTTTCAAAAGCGACTGAACGTTGATTAGAAACGAATCATTAAAGTCAATTATGAGAGACGTTCATCTAAGTATTCTCTTTTAATTGAACGTGGGCAATCTTAGTACATGTACTTAAAACTTAAATATTATTTAGACGGTTATAATACTCGTCCTCACAAAATAAACTAGGTGTAGCGTTGCTTAGCCAGTTTGTATTGTGTATTAATACCGTCTGATTTAAACCGCCAACACATGAAGTATGACAACATTCAGCGCTCTCTTACTAAAACTATAAAATATTTTTCCTGCATAACTAGCAGAACAGATATATAGCAATTATGGTATTTTTTAATGTTTCATGTGCACAATACAGGCGCCCTCAGTTATCAAATCTACTTTATCAAAATTAAGGACCTTTGACATTTAAAAATGGAAACGTAATCGAATTTATTGCGTTCATGACTCTGAAAAGGCAATTGAGAAATATTGAGGTCTGACTTGACATAGTTAATAGAATTTTTTTTATAAAAACAGTTGTGTAATGTTGGGTCTAATAAATTGCGGATATTGATTTTAATTTCCCTGACACAATTTAAATCAGCTCGTTCACAGTTGATCGGCAGAAATAAATGTTTTCTACTTTTCCTCGCTAATGTTGACGTTCTTGTTCCTTGATAAATAAACTCGTCAAGTGTAGGTCACATTCCACGAGAAAACATTATTTTTCGAAAAGCACTTCTGGGAATTTCAGTTGATTATAGAATACGGTAACCCCGAAGCTGTTGCTGTACCAGGTGGTACATTCCGTAACATGACATCTTTACCAGGACAGGATAGCGAATTCGTGAAAACATATGAATTTGGTCAGTCATATGACGAGACACGACACAGAATCGCTAAAGACTTAATTGAGCAACCACCTATTTTTTTACATTTATTACAGCATTTGGTGTATTGATAGAGGTAATACACATGAATAGTTTAATATCAAATTCTTAGTCAATGATCATATGTGAATGAGCTGCTTTAAAAACTTCTTCGATTAATAACAGATGAAATAAAATACGGCACGAGGAGTGACTTTGGGAAAATATTTTAGGCATTAAATGGATTGAACGTTAGGAGACAGATAATCTCTAACTGGTGAGAGACACATCGCATCTGTCCGTATCATGTACTAGGATTGTTATTTATGTTTGTAGACTTTACCCCTGATTTTCTTTTTGCGGCAATTATCCAATATTAAACGTGATATTATAAAGAAGTAAAGCCTTCTTGATTCTAATCTGCCTCATCTTTTAAGAAATTCCGCAAATCTTGCTTAAAAAAGACCTCCTTAGTAACCTAGGTTGCGCTATCTTATTTGCACGTCTTATTTTGAATACTCGCGAAGTTATAAGGCTTTGAAAAACAAGTTAGAAATTACAATTTTATAGATCAGAATTGGCGTAAAATCTGATAATTTTGTAGTGACGTCATGGTGCTCTCTTCGTTTAAATTTTAGAACGTTACGTTAAAAATATAAAATTGCACTGTAAATCGCATTTCCTTGGGGTAAAGTGACGTCAATGGGCGGCCTACAGACACATTTAATCTGATTAGGAGTTTAAAGGAAACTGCATTCGTGTTTTAGTGTTTAAATGGCATGGACGATTTCGGGAAGGAGAGAGTTCAATTGAAGACGATGAAAGATGCGGTCGCTTTCCATCACCACGGCCAACATTCGTAAATAAAGTTTAAAACGTAATTTAAAGTCAGATGGTTAACAGTAAACAGAGCTATTCATATCTCCATTTTCACAGTGCTAGGTTGAGTAAGAATAAATTGAGCACTAGGCCCCGTGTTCTCAAAAAAAAAAAAAAAAAAAAAAAAAAAAAAAATGATACTTAAGTATGATTTTCAAACTCAGACTCAAACTATGCCCATTAGTTTCAATAGGAATTTGAGTATGGTATTCAAATTTGAGTCCGAGATCGTGCTAGAGTTATGTTGCATGTGACATTTATTGATGTTTTGACGTCGATTTTGCTGTACCGTGCCCAAGGTGAAAGAAGGAAGTTGGGTTCTATGTATTGTTACGTTGTAACCATTCACTTAAGTATTGTGCTATATAGATCATGTGATAGGAATACCTACATATTTTCAAATGATATAGCTTTTATTTCTCTTTTAAGACACCTGATCTGCTATAACACATATTACAAAGTTCGTATAGTGGAAAATAGCGAGAGATGGTACATAGTGGGAAATAGCATATTCTTACTCGCATATCGTATGAAGCAAGAAGAAACAGGATATGTACATATTATGTGTAATGGATAATGCCGACATATTATCTGTAACGAGTAACAGAACAGATAAACCAACAGATCTGTAGTGGGTAAAACATAGAAAACCTCTACACATGTATAACATTCACGCTTGTTACTTTACTGCACTGTAACAACCAAAATACTTAAAAAGCGTCACAATTCTAAACAAATACAGCTTGAGGTCATTCAAATGATACATTTTGTTTTTATTGACTGTAAGGAGAAACGCTGAAGTTCTTTTATAAAGTCTGTATTTTTAACTTCAGTAAGGGTAAAATCACATACAATGGTAGACAGACAGGCAGTCAGGTAATTTGTTTTGATATTACATGTAATTTCTCCCTGCTCTTAATACACTATAAAACACAAAACGGAGTGAAAATTGTAATACATTAATATTGGGCGTATTCGACCGGGGATCTTGTTGACTTTTTTTAGTTACTTTTTTTTCTTCATTCGACTTGTTGAGATTGTGACGTCAGAGCGTTAAGCACTTACTCAAGGAAGAAAATTCCCCGTTAATAATCTCTAACCTTTTTTCAAGATTAAAAACAATTACACGTAAGGAATATATACTTGCTTAAATAACTTGTTTATTTTGCTAAACAAAACTCATTAGGTCTTTTCGACTGAGAGCTTTCGTGAAGCAGGATCATCTAATAAAGCATTATTTTCTATTCGACTGACACTGTGACGTCATAAACTGAAACCGACAATTCACGCCGGAAAACCCTCGTGAAGTTAGATCACGTGACCAAGAATCATTGCGGCAAACGATCTACTAAAAAGGTAAAGACTTAATTGAGCAACCTGCTATTTTTTTACATTTATTACAGAATTTGGTGTATTGATAGAGGTAATACACATGAATAGTTTAATATCAAATTCTTAGTTAATGATCATCTGTGAATGAGCTGCTTTAAAAACTTCTTCGATTAATAACAGATGAAATAAAATACGGCACGAGGAGTGACTCTGGGAAAATATTTTAGGCATTAAATGGATTGAGCGTTAGGAGACAGATAATCTCTACTTGGCGAGAGACACATCGCATCTGTCGGTATCATGTACTAGCATTGTTATTTATGCTTGTAGACTTTACCCTGTTTTTTCTTTTTGCGGCAATTATCCAGTATTAAAGGTGACATTATGAAGAAGTAAATCCTTCTTGATTCTAGTCTGCCTCATCTTTTAAGGACTTCCACAAATCTTGCTTAAAAATGACCTCCTTAGTAACCTAGGTTGCGCTATCTTAATTGCACGTCTTATTTTGAATAATCGCGAAGTTATAAGGCTTTGAAAAACAAGTTAGTAATTACCATATTATAGATTAGAATTGGCGTTAAATCTAATATTTTGTAGTGACGCCATGATGCTCTCTTCATTTAAATTTTAGAATGTTACGTTAAAAATAGAAAACTGCACCTCTAAATCGCAATTCCTTTGGGGTAAAGTGACGTCAATGGGCGACGTCGAAACAAGAGCCGTGTTAAAATTCTGTGTAGGTTAAGAAAAACGCCTACAGACATATTTAATATGATCATGAGTTTAAAGGAAACTGCAATCGTGCTTTAGTGTTTAAATGGCATGGACGATTTGGGGAAGAAGAGAGTTCAGTTGAAGACGATGAAAGATGCGATCACTTACCATCACTATGGCCAACATTCGTAAATAAAGTTTAAAACGTGCTTGATAGTCAGACGGTTAACAGTAAACAGAGCTATTCACATCTCCACTTTCACAGTGCTAGGTTGAGTAAGAATAAATTGAGCACTAGGCCCCGTGTCTGAAAACAAAAAAACTTAAGTATGATTTTCAAACTCAGACTCAAACTATGCCCATTAGTTTCAATAGGAATTTGAGTATGGTATTCAAATTTGAGTCCGAGATCGTGCTAGAGTTATGTTGCATGTGACATTTATTGATGTTTTGACGTCGATTTTGCTGTACCGTGCCCAAGGTGAAAGAAGGAAGTTGGGTTCTATGTATTGTTACGTTGTAACCATTCACTTAAGTATTGTGCTATATAGATCATGTGATAGGAATACCTACATATTTTCAAATGATATAGCTTTTATTTCTCTTTTAAGACACCTGATCTGCTATAACACATATTACAAAGTTCGTATAGTGGAAAATAGCGAGAGATGGTACATAGTGGGAAATAGCATATTCTTACTCGCATATCGTATGAAGCAAGAAGAAACAGGATATGTACATATTATGTGTAATGGATAATGCCGACATATTATCTGTAACGAGTAACAGAAACAGATAAACCAACAGATCTGTAGTGGGTAAAACATAGAAAACCTCTACACATGTATAACATTCACGCTTGTTACTTTACTGCACTGTAACAACCAAAATACTTAAAAAGCGTCACAATTCTAAACAAATACAGCTTGAGGTCATTCAAATGATACATTTTGTTTTTATTGACTGTAAGGAGAAACGCTGAAGTTCTTTTATAAAGTCTGTATTTTTAACTTCAGTAAGGGTAAAATCACATACAATGGTAGACAGACAGGCAGTCAAGTAATTTGTTTTGATATTACATGTAATTTCTCCCTGCTCTTAATACACTATAAAACACAAAACGGAGTGAAAATTGTAATACATTAATATTGGGCGTATTCGACCGGGGATCTTGTTGACTTTTTTTAGTTACTTTTTTTTCTTCATTCGACTTGTTGAGATTGTGACGTCAGAGCGTTAAGCACTTACTCAAGGAAGAAAATTCCCCGTTAATAATCTCTAACCTTTTTTCAAGATTAAAAACAATTACACGTAAGGAATATATACTTGCTTAAATAACTTGTTTATTTTGCTAAACAAAACTCATTAGGTCTTTTCGACTGAGAGCTTTCGTGAAGCAGGATCATCTAATAAAGCATTATTTTCTATTCGACTGACACTGTGACGTCATAAACTGAAACCGACAATTCACGCCGGAAAACCCTCGTGAAGTTAGATCACGTGACCAAGAATCATTGCGGCAAACGATCTACTAAAAAGGTAAAGACTTAATTGAGCAACCTGCTATTTTTTTACATTTATTACAGAATTTGGTGTATTGATAGAGGTAATACACATGAATAGTTTAATATCAAATTCTTAGTTAATGATCATCTGTGAATGAGCTGCTTTAAAAACTTCTTCGATTAATAACAGATGAAATAAAATACGGCACGAGGAGTGACTCTGGGAAAATATTTTAGGCATTAAATGGATTGAGCGTTAGGAGACAGATAATCTCTACTTGGCGAGAGACACATCGCATCTGTCGGTATCATGTACTAGCATTGTTATTTATGCTTGTAGACTTTACCCCTGTTTTTTCTTTTTGCGGCAATTATCCAGTATTAAAGGTGACATTATGAAGAAGTAAATCCTTCTTGATTCTAGTCTGCCTCATCTTTTAAGGACTTCCACAAATCTTGCTTAAAAATGACCTCCTTAGTAACCTAGGTTGCGCTATCTTAATTGCACGTCTTATTTTGAATAATCGCGAAGTTATAAGGCTTTGAAAAACAAGTTAGTAATTACCATATTATAGATTAGAATTGGCGTTAAATCTAATATTTTGTAGTGACGCCATGATGCTCTCTTCATTTAAATTTTAGAATGTTACGTTAAAAATAGAAAACTGCACCTCTAAATCGCAATTCCTTTGGGGTAAAGTGACGTCAATGGGCGACGTCGAAACAAGAGCCGTGTTAAAATTCTGTGTAGGTTAAGAAAAACGCCTACAGACATATTTAATATGATCATGAGTTTAAAGGAAACTGCAATCGTGCTTTAGTGTTTAAATGGCATGGACGATTTGGGGAAGAAGAGAGTTCAGTTGAAGACGATGAAAGATGCGATCACTTACCATCACTATGGCCAACATTCGTAAATAAAGTTTAAAACGTGCTTGATAGTCAGACGGTTAACAGTAAACAGAGCTATTCACATCTCCACTTTCACAGTGCTAGGTTGAGTAAGAATAAATTGAGCACTAGGCCCCGTGTCTGAAAACAAAAAAACTTAAGTATGATTTTCAAACTCAGACTCAAACTATGCCCATTAGTTTCAATAGGAATTTGAGTATGGTATTCAAATTTGAGTCCGAGATCGTGCTAGAGTTATGTTGCATGTGACATTTATTGATGTTTTGACGTCGATTTTGCTGTACCGTGCCCAAGGTGAAAGAAGGAAGTTGGGTTCTATGTATTGTTACGTTGTAACCATTCACTTAAGTATTGTGCTATATAGATCATGTGATAGGAATACCTACATATTTTCAAATGATATAGCTTTTATTTCTCTTTTAAGACACCTGATCTGCTATAACACATATTACAAAGTTCGTATAGTGGAAAATAGCGAGAGATGGTACATAGTGGGAAATAGCATATTCTTACTCGCATATCGTATGAAGCAAGAAGAAACAGGATATGTACATATTATGTGTAATGGATAATGCCGACATATTATCTGTAACGAGTAACAGAAACAGATAAACCAACAGATCTGTAGTGGGTAAAACATAGAAAACCTCTACACATGTATAACATTCACGCTTGTTACTTTACTGCACTGTAACAACCAAAATACTTAAAAAGCGAATACAGCTTGAGGTCATTCAAATGATACATTTTGTTTTTATTGACTGTAAGGAGAAACGCTGAAGTTCTTTTATAAAGTCTGTATTTTTAACTTCAGTAAGGGTAAAATCACATACAATGGTAGACAGACAGGCAGTCAAGTAATTTGTTTTGATATTACATGTAATTTCTCCCTGCTCTTAATACACTATAAAACACAAAACGGAGTGAAAATTGTAATACATTAATATTGGGCGTATTCGACCGGGGATCTTGTTGACTTTTTTTAGTTACTTTTTTTTCTTCATTCGACTTGTTGAGATTGTGACGTCAGAGCGTTAAGCACTTACTCAAGGAAGAAAATTCCCCGTTAATAATCTCTAACCTTTTTTCAAGATTAAAAACAATTACACGTAAGGAATATATACTTGCTTAAATAACTTGTTTATTTTGCTAAACAAAACTCATTAGGTCTTTTCGACTGAGAGCTTTCGTGAAGCAGGATCATCTAATAAAGCATTATTTTCTATTCGACTGACACTGTGACGTCATAAACTGAAACCGACAATTCACGCCGGAAAACCCTCGTGAAGTTAGATCACGTGACCAAGAATCATTGCGGCAAACGATCTACTAAAAAGGTAAAGACTTAATTGAGCAACCTGCTATTTTTTTACATTTATTACAGAATTTGGTGTATTGATAGAGGTAATACACATGAATAGTTTAATATCAAATTCTTAGTTAATGATCATCTGTGAATGAGCTGCTTTAAAAACTTCTTCGATTAATAACAGATGAAATAAAATACGGCACGAGGAGTGACTCTGGGAAAATATTTTAGGCATTAAATGGATTGAGCGTTAGGAGACAGATAATCTCTACTTGGCGAGAGACACATCGCATCTGTCGGTATCATGTACTAGCATTGTTATTTATGCTTGTAGACTTTACCCTGTTTTTTCTTTTTGCGGCAATTATCCAGTATTAAAGGTGACATTATGAAGAAGTAAATCCTTCTTGATTCTAGTCTGCCTCATCTTTTAAGGACTTCCACAAATCTTGCTTAAAAATGACCTCCTTAGTAACCTAGGTTGCGCTATCTTAATTGCACGTCTTATTTTGAATAATCGCGAAGTTATAAGGCTTTGAAAAACAAGTTAGTAATTACCATATTATAGATTAGAATTGGCGTTAAATCTAATATTTTGTAGTGACGCCATGATGCTCTCTTCATTTAAATTTTAGAATGTTACGTTAAAAATAGAAAACTGCACCTCTAAATCGCAATTCCTTTGGGGTAAAGTGACGTCAATGGGCGACGTCGAAACAAGAGCCGTGTTAAAATTCTGTGTAGGTTAAGAAAAACGCCTACAGACATATTTAATATGATCATGAGTTTAAAGGAAACTGCAATCGTGCTTTAGTGTTTAAATGGCATGGACGATTTGGGGAAGAAGAGAGTTCAGTTGAAGACGATGAAAGATGCGATCACTTACCATCACTATGGCCAACATTCGTAAATAAAGTTTAAAACGTGCTTGATAGTCAGACGGTTAACAGTAAACAGAGCTATTCACATCTCCACTTTCACAGTGCTAGGTTGAGTAAGAATAAATTGAGCACTAGGCCCCGTGTCTGAAAACAAAAAAACTTAAGTATGATTTTCAAACTTAGGCTCGAACTATGCCCATTAGTTTCAATAGGAATTTGAGTATGGTATTCAAATTTGAGTCCGAGATCGTGCTAAAGTTATATTGCATATGACATTTATTGATGTTTTGACGTCGACTTTGCTGTACCGTGCCCAAGGTGAAAGAAAGAAGTTGGGTTCTATGTATTGTTACGTTGTAACCATTCACTTAAGTATTGTGCTATATAGATCATGTGATAGGAATACTTACATATTTTCAAATAATATAGCTTTTATTTCTCTGTTTAAGACACCTGATCTGCTATAACACATATTACAAAGTTCGTATAGTGGATAATAGCGAGAGATGATACATTTACATAGTGGGAAATAGCATTATTCTTACTCGCATATCGTATGAAGCAAGTAGAAACAGGATATGTACATATAATGTGTAATGGATAATGCCGACATATTATCTGTAACGAGTAACAGATAAACCAACAGATCTGTAGTGAGTAAAACATAGAAAACCTCTACACATGTATAGAATTAACGCTTGTTACTTTACTTTACTACCTAACAACAAAAATACTTAAAAAGCGTCACAATTTTGTAAACAAATACAGCTTGAGGTCATTCAAAAGATACAATTTGTTTTTATTGACTGTAAAGAGAAACGCTGAAGTCCTTTATGAAGTCTGTATTTTTAACTTAAGTAAGGGTAAAATCACATACAGTGGTAGACAGACAGGCAGTCGGGAATTTTGTTTTGATATTAATTTCTCCCTGCTCTTAATACAACATAAAACACAAAACGGAGTGAAAATTGTAATACATTAATATTGGGCGTATTCGACCGGGGGTTTTGTTGACTAACATGTTTTAGTTACTTTTTTTTTCATTCGACTTGTTGAGTGTTGAAATTGTGACGTCAGAGCGTTAAGCACTTACTCAACGAAGAAAATGCCCCGTTAATAATCTTATTTTCAAGATTAAAAACTAGTACACGTAAGGAATATATACTTGCTTAAATAACTCGTTTATTTTGCTAAACAAAACTCATTAGGTCTTTTCGACTGAGAGCATTCGTGAAGCAGGTTCATCTAATAAAGCATTATTTTCTATTCGACTGACACTGTGACGTCACAAACTGAAACCGACACTTCACGCCGGAAAACCTTCGTGAAGTTAGATCACGTGACCAAGAATCATTGCTGTAAACGATCTACTAAAAAGGTAAAATTACTTATTAGGCTTAATTATTAAGCTCTCTCATTCAACTTACATCTTGTAAGGTGGCAAATGGTGCTTAATCATCCCCATCAGTAGAAGTCTACATATGGGTTTATATTTTAGTTCGAGCGAAAATGGGTTGCTTATACATTCAGTTGTTTCATACCCATTTACTTTCGTATCTGAGCAGTTTCTTACCACTAAAGAACAATAAGTGAATAACAAGTGTTCTGTTACTGATTTCTACTACCCGTACTCTTAAAGTGTCAATCAATTCTGAGTTCATTAAGTAGCTTGTGTGTCTTTTCAATTCACCCTTGGTTTAGAATTTACTGCTTACTATTTTGATGGTATTCTTTGCATTTTCCACCAGGCCACGTGTTCTCGAAAATACTTAAATACGATCTCAAACTCAAATTTGAGTATCATGCTCAAATCCATATTTAAACTGATGGACATAGTTTGAGTATGAGTATGAAAATCATACTGATGTACCATTTTTGTTTACGAAAACACAGGTCCAGAACTTGTAATGATAAGATTCAAGGGATATGGCCAGATGAGAGCATATAGTTACCGCTTTGTCCGTCCCTCATAATTTTGTCAGGGGCATAACACAAAAAGAGTATCGACATGGACTTCATAGGTAGATAGATCTCAATAAGGAGATGTGCAGTGTACAAGAACCTAACTCTGTTTTGCATAATTTTGGAGTTATTGCCCTTTGTTGATTTTCATACTTAAATTTTGTCCGGATCATAGCACAAAAACTGTAAGAGACTTTGAAACTTCATAGGCAGATAGATCTAAATGAGGAGAAGTGCAGTGTACACAAAACCAAAACTCTGTTTTGCATAATTCTAAAGTTATTGCCCTTTGTTATTTTAAACTAAATTTTGTCCGGAGCATATCAAAAAATATGAGAGGCATCAGTATGAACCTTCACAAGTAGATAGATCTCAATAAGGAGAAGAGCAGTGTACAAGAATCACAACTCTGTTTTGCATAATTTTTGAGTTACTGTCCTTTGTTATATAGCTTTTATCCATCGGTTCTACCGAATCTCTTGTCTGAGTACTATGGCCTTGCGTGTACCAATAACTTGCTTGACAGCCAAAATGTTTTAACAGGAGTTAAAATAAATCGATAAACAGGATGAAATTTTATTTCAGACATTGGGAACTTGTAACGTTAAATTATAACGATGGGGTGGAGATGACAAGTGTCTTGATGCACCACAAGATTTAGAAAAGGGAGTTAAATAAACTCTTAAAACTTAGATGAACACGTATAATTAATAATTTTCAGGAAATGAACAATATTTCTTTGAATATTTTCTGCAAGTCAGTTACTTTGCATGTAGAATATTGTTGTCGGCCTATCAATCATTAAGACATCACATCACCGTGAATATATTTGAAGTAAAGAATCATATCCCAGTTTATTCCTAAGTAAAAGTTAAATAAATTGACAATTTTGGAGGTACCGACTTACCTCGTGTGTGACTGCCACCACTTAGCACGTAGTCGCAGTCACACAACATTAAATCAGTCAAACCGGGCTGTTGAGGCAAATCATGTAGTAGCACAAATAACTGGTATGTACTAAAATAAAGGAATAAATATGCTGCACCAAAAGCTCTGTTGTTAATATACCTGTATGTAAAATTGTGCTGGAATCAGCTTGTCTATATATCTGTAAACACAATCTTGTTTGGACTTCATCTCTCAAACCACTTGCTGGACTTAAACTTCACAGGATTGATTGGTACCATGTGACCCAGTCCAGTTGTTCATATTGTTGGCACGTTTTGATGAGATGATTTATCACAGGGTTAGTGCCATTAGTTTTACACATTTCAAGATAGATGAAAGAAACCAGAGGGGCATGGGGACATGTAGGTGTTTGCTGATGCTGCTGGACCATCTATCCATATACAGTTTTTTAATGAATTTTTATCTGAAACTGGTCACATCTTTTCAGAAGATATCTGAGAATTATTGAGCCCGCTGTAATGCAACTGCTTTGTTCCTTTTTGAATATGTCATGAGTTTTTATACCCTCCCCCCCCCCCGCACAACGAAGTTGTAAGCGGGATATACTGGATTCAGCTTGTCTGTCCATCCGGCGGCCGTCTGTCAGATTTTCTTCCAGGCCATAACTCAAAAAGTATAATAGGTATCAAGATGAAATTTCATATGGCCTAAAAAAAGGTTTGTTTTCGGTCACCCGACCGACCGTATATCTTACCTGCCGGCTCAAATAAGTTTTTATATAAAAACAATCGGCATCCGAATGGATATTTTCGTCAGAATTTAGCATGTCAATCGTAATTTTACGATTGGATAGTTTTTACGCACCGTGGCGGGAAATCGTCTGCATCAATTGGACGATTGGTTCAATGCCATATTGATCAGATGCATACTTTTAATTGATAGAGACCATCTGTGCAACCCGGTGCGGAAATGAATTGTACAATAAAAACAACGCCGTCATGATGTAGCAAAATAGAAAGCTCGCTGATTGCAATTAGATTGGACAAGTGCAAACAAAGCAAATGGACCCATTGCTATCAAATCTTTACATCATAATTCTGCAATTGTTGAAATATTTAATGACAGCGACGTCCATGGTGACATTGAACGATGTCACGTAGTAGCGAACGTCTCGGTAAGAAATTTGATAAACGTGATTTGTCTTTTTTTCTGAATTGCTGTATTTGACAGTGTATAGATTGGTTTACGAGATAACCTCCGCTTTCATATTTTAAGTCGGATAATTTTGCCAGAGAGACACCGATTGATTGAGATAGCAATTAATCCTAAATCACTTTTCAATATGCATTTTTTTCTTAATTTTTTTAATACTGATTTTGACTTGAAAGTCAACTGAAATTAAAGAAGTTTGAGACTTAATCTATTTTTTTTGGAACACTATTCATACATAAACACACGCATATATACTCGACACATGAAGATGCACATAACTCGTGTCTGAACTTTGGAAGGTCCCTCTGAATAAAAGTCCTGGTTCCGTATACTGTATTTAAACAATAAAATCAAGTAATTTTGCAGACAAGCCTCAGCGATGGATACCTGTACTCAGTACACTCTGCCATGACCATTTGGGATCTCAAGGAGTTTTATTCAGCAATACAGACACTGCCAAGCTTTTGATCCTGAGAAAACAGAAACACAAAAACCAGGTGCTGCACTTACAATGAATGCATTCAAAATACTGATGTCAGGCCAGAAAGTTCACCCGAAGAAAAAAAAATGGTATGAAAACCTAATGACCACCAATAAACTGTATAAAGCCAGCTTTAGCAAAATACTTTTTATATAGATAGATATGTATAGGTTAGTTTTCAATAAATCTACAATTGTTTGTAATAAATTAGTGTTGAATGTAATTAAAAAGCAAATGCATATGCTGCGGACTTTTTATACAATGATATTTTCATTTCAGTAACAATCGAAAGGATGAACTGTACAATGATGTGGTGTCTGACATGATTGACCGAGACTTGATGTTCCATAAATGTGTTGTTGATGACGAGGGTGCATACATTATTCAGATGAATTAAATGCAGAGATTTAAACATTTCACATCTACAAATGTAGATGTCGAGTTTTAACATGTTACATTTTCTCAAAAGATACAAAAAATGACAATATGAACAATTGGAAAGTGTAGTTTTAGTGTCACCTTCTGTAAGCAGATGTGACACATAGGGATCACTTCTCAGTCTGTCTGTCAGTCCGTCTGTCTCGCTTTTATCTCAACACTTCTTTCAGCAGGTGACGTGTGTTTCAAGGAACATTTCTCGTTGAAATATTTTGGAGGGAAATATAGAAATTGTTGTTTTTTTTCTGTCTGGCTATTAAATGTCTGGGGAACAAGCATGTGCTAGCTCTCTAGTTTAAAACAGTTTTTTTTACTAATATAACATGACCAGACTTGCTGAAAATGTTTATGGACATAAATAGTTTCATATTTCTTTACTAACAGGTGATAACAAATGCCCTGTGGTATCTTACCAATCATTATCTCACCATCATCGAAGTTGCCCAGAGAAGCAAGGATGTCTATTTAGTACCAGCAGCTTTCGATAAGTGTGAAGGATAGGACGACTACAAACGAAAAAAAGTGTCAGCCTCTCAGTGGTCTTCAGTGTCAATCTCATGCTGATGCACTGTTCAGCATTAGTTGTAGACCTATGTTCCAAAGTAGTAACAAATGTTTACTTTAAAAAGTTCCATTAAATTTTTTTTGTTTCTTTTTGTATGTCCAATTAAAATGGGTTTGCACTTCCGTTTGCGCATGTGCAAAATTGAAATTGCAGTCGAATGTAAAGTTGTGATAGTAATAGTTTTCAGTGACCGATATTTTTCTATGTGATTTGTAAGGGGTTTCAAATACGTGATTTGTGTTTGTTTTTAATAGTTTCCAGTGTAATTATCATGTTTGGTAGATTGTTAGTCAGTAGATGTAGGTATTTTAATGATGTTTACATACATATCGGTCATGACCTACTTATCGCTTCGCTAGTCGGCCTAGACATTGCACATTTCATATCCTCAGTATTGAGCTTGTAAGTATACATAGTAGTTAATTATTACATGATGGGTGGGAGAAGTAATGCGTAATGTTTATCTTGTTAATATGTAACCGTAATATAAAGGACGCATGGTGTAGATATCAATACAGTACAATTGTTTGTGCAGTGCTAGTCATGCTGTTTTAATCAAGTTGATTATCTATAGCCTTATTTACACACGTCTTTTACACTTGTAGAAATAGCTCAATTGGTAAGAGCGTCGATCGGTACTTTTATTCCCTTTAAGAGGTCATGAGTTATATTCCAGCTGGGACCCTTTTTTTCTAAATTCTTATTTTTTGGAAATTGTTCAGTTATATTTGTATAGTTTGTTTTAAATAGTAATTTTATATTTTATATATAATTCTTTATTTAAATATATATATAAGCCTCTGTATGTAAAATAATATATATGGTGGTCGATTTTTTTAAAATTTTGATTACTAGTATAGAAAAAAGTTTAAAAAATGACCACTCCAATGATTTTTTTACCTATGCACTTTTCATCTTAGATGTAATGTTTTCGCAGTCTGAATTCAAAGTTTAAATTTCAAAGCATCCACAATATGCCTTAAAATATATGGAAAATGCTACTTAATTGGGAGTCATATTTTTTAAGCCTAGAGAAATTCGTGACTCGTGCAGAAAAATTATAATTTAATAACTGCCTCCCCATATATAAATAATATTAATATCAAAAGAGATCATTATAATCATTTTTTTAATTTCATATTTAATACTAGATGTCATTCGTCTAAACGAATGATAGGACTTTCTGTAACCTGTGTTAATGCAAAAAGCAGGAGATAGAAGTTTCATGTAATGTATCACCTCTGGTAGTATTTCATGTTCATGGTGATTAATTGACATTATATTATAAATAAGCGTTTAGTTACGAAGAAAAAAAAGAAAGTAGCAGTAGTAGTAGTATGCTTATGACGTCATATGACGTCACGACTCAAAATATATTAAGAAATTCTGCATAACTGCAAACTGTGTAAGTTTCAACTTTCTATCTCATCCCGAAGTTCTTTAGCCCTAAAATGAAATTTTTGGTCCTATGTTCGAATCTTACTTCAGCCACAATACTTCGGTTTTTCGGAATTAAGGTTAGCTGACAAAATATTCACACCTTAGTTTCAAGATGTACCATCTGTAAAAATTTGAAGAAAATCTGATCATAAATGGCGGCTGTAGAGCGCGAACACCATTTTTCACTATTTTTAGCTCTGACGTCACGTGACGTCATAGGGTGTTGAAAATGCTGTTGCTTAAAAGCGCATACTTTACTGCAATAACTCTGAAATTTTCATTATTCTGAACAATTGGCATCATGTCGAAATCATTGCCCCAAATTAAAAATAAGTGGTATGCTTATGACGTCCTCTGACGTCACGATTCAAAATATTTGTAGAAATAATGCAGAACTGCAAACTGTGCAAGTTTCAACTTTCTATCTCATCCTGAAGCTCTTCAATCCCAAAATGAAATTTTTGGTCCTATGTTCGAATATTACTTCAGCCACAGAACTTCGGTTTTTCGGAATTTCGGTAAGCTGGCAGGATATGTACACCTTAGTTTCAAGTTGTACCATCTGTGAAAATTACAAGAAAATCCGACCATAAATGGCGGCAGTAGAGCGCGAACACCATTGTTCAATATTTTTAGCTCTGACGTCACATGACGTCATAGGGTGCTGAAGATGCTTTTGTTCAAAAACGCATACTTTACAGTCATAACTCTAAAATCTTCATTATTCTGAACAACTGGCATCATGTCGAAATCATTGCCCTAAAATGAAAATTAAGAAGTATGCTTATGACGTCACATGACGTCATATGACGTCACGACTCAAAATATGTATAGAAATTCTGCAGAACTGCAAACTGTGTAAGATTCAACTTTCTATCTCATCCTGAAGCTCTTTTATCCTAAAATGAAATTTTCGGTCCTATGTTCGAATCTTATTTCAGCCACAGAACTTCGGTCTTTCGGAAATTCGGTTAGCTGACAGGATATGCACACCTTAGTTTCAAGATGTACCATCTGTGAAAGTAAGAAGAAAATCCGACCATAAATGGCGGCTGTAGAGCGTGAACACCATTTTTCACTATTTTTAGCTCTGACGTCATATGACGATATAGGGTGCTGAAGATGCTTTTGTTCTAAAGCGCATACTTTACTGTCATAACTCTGAAATTTTCATTATTCTTAACAACTGGCATCATGTCGAAATCATTGCCCTAAAATAAAAATTAAGAAGTATGCTTATGACGTCATATGACGTCATATGACGTCAGGAATCAAAATATATGTAGAAATTCTGCAGAACTGCAAACTGTGTAAGTTTCAACTTTCTATCTCATCCTGAAGCTCTTTAATCCTAAAATGAAATTTTCGGTCCTATGTTCGAATCTTATTTAAGCCACAGAACTTCGGTCTTTCGGAATTTCTGTTAGCTGACAGGATATGCACACCTTAGTTTCAAGATGTTCCATCTGTGAAAATTTGAAGAAAATCCGACTATAAATGACGGCTGTAGAGCGCAAACACCATTTTTCACTATTTTTAGCTGTGACGTCATGTGACGTCATAGGCTGCTGACAATCATTGAAATCAAAATTTCCTCACGTGACTAATAACCCATAAAAATTTCATGATCCTAGGACTATTGCAACATATTAAAATAAGCGTTTAGTTAGGAAGAAGAAAAGAATAATAATAATAAAAAAATGACGTCACGTGACGTCATATGACGTTTATTTTCACATAATTATTAGACACCAAGAGACCTACTAACTGACAAAATTTCAACTTTCTATCTCAAATAGGACAGTTTTTATAAGCATTTAAAAATTTACGTCCTTGGTTCGAATCTTGGATCCGCCATAGATGCTTGGACTTTTCGAATTTTGAAAAACGGACACCGGTATACACAATAAGAACGTAATATACACATTCTGTGAAAATTTGATAAAAATCAGCCCATTAATAATGGCTCTGGACCGTGTACAAACTTTCGTAGTCAATTTCAAATGTGACGTCATATGACGTCATAGGCATATGAAAATCATTGAAATCGAAATTTCAGCATCTGAATTATTTGTCATTAAATTTTCATTGCCCTTCAACAATTTTAACATATAGAAATACTCTTATTAATATTAGAAATACATTATCATATAATGACGTCAAGTGACGTCATGTGACGTTTATTTTCACAAAATGTTTAAGACTCCCAGAGACCTATATACTGACCAAATATCACTTTTCTATCTCAAATAAATCCGATTTTATAAGCATTTAAAAATTTACGACCTTGGTTCGAATCTTGAATTCGCTATAGAACCATGGACTTTTCGAATTTTGAAAAACGGACACCGAGATGCACAACTAGAACTAAATATACACCTTCTGTGAAAATTTGATGAAAATCGGTTCATAAACAATGGCTGTAGACCGCGTACAAACTTTTGTTGCATATTTCAAGTGTGACGTCATATGACGTCATAGGCATATGAAAATCATAGAAATCAAAATTTCCGCCTTTGAAGCATGTGTCATTAAATTTTCATTGCCCTTCGACAATTTCAACATATAGAAATATTCTTGTTAATATTGGAAATACATTATCATATAATGACGTCACGTGACGTCATATGACATTTATTTTCACAAAATCTTTAAAACTTCTAGAGACCTATATACTGACTAAATATCAACTTTCTATCTTAAATAGGACAGATTTTATAAGCATTTTAAAATTTACGACATTGGTTCGAATCTTGGATTCGCTATAGAACCATGGACTTTTCGAATTTTGAAAAACGGACACAGGGATGCACAACTAGAGCCTAACATACACATTCTGTGAAATTTTGATGAAAATCGGTCCAGAAATAATGGCTGTAGACCGCGTACAAACTTTTTCACCTGACGTCAAATCTGACGTCATATGACGTCGTATGAATATAAAATTCATTGCATCCGAAAGCTCATGGTTTGAAATATATGCCATAAAATTTTCATTGTTCTGAGTCAATGGCAACACCTCGAAATTAACACAAATATAAGAGGAAGAAAAAAAGGATAACTAGAGGTCATTCGTCTAAACGAATGATAGGACTTTCTGTAACCTGTGTTAATGCAAAAAGCAGGAGATAGAAGTTTCATGTAATGTATCACCTCTGGTAATATTTCATGTTCATGGTGATAAATTGACATTATATTATAAATAAGCGTTTAGTTACGAAGAAAAAAAAGAAAGTAGCAGTAGTAGTAGTATGCTTATGACGTCATATGACGTCACGACTCAAAATATATTAAGAAATTCTGCATAACTGCAAACTGTGTAAGTTTCAACTTTCTATCTCATCCCGAAGTTCTTTAGCCCTAAAATGAAATTTTTGGTCCTATGTTCGAATCTTACTTCAGCCACAATACTTCGGTCTTTCGGAATTAAGGTTAGCTGACAAAATATTCACACCTTAGTTTCAAGATGTACCATCTGTAAAAAATTGAAGAAAATCTGATCATAAATGGCGGCTGTAGAGCGCGAACACCATTTTTCACTATTTTTAGCTCTGACGTCACGTGACGTCATAGGGTGTTGAAAATGCTGTTGCTTAAAAGCGCATACTTTACTGCAATAACTCTGAAATTTTCATTATTCTGAACAATTGGCATCATGTCGAAATCATTGCCCCAAATTAAAAATAAGTGGTATGCTTATGACGTCCTCTGACGTCACGATTCAAAATATTTGTAGAAATAATGCAGAACTGCAAACTGTGCAAGTTTCAACTTTCTATCTCATCCTGAAACTCTTCAATCCTAAAATGAAATTTTTGGTCCTATGTTCGAATATTACTTCAGCCACAGAACTTCGGTTTTTCAGAATTTCGGTAAGCTGGCAGGATATGTACACCTTAGTTTCAAGTTGTACCATCTGTGAAAATAACAAGAAAATCCGACCATAAATGGCGGCAGTAGAGCGCGAACACCATTGTTCAATATTTTTAGCTCTGACGTCACATGACGTCATAGGGTGCTGAAGATGCTTTTGTTCAAAAACGCATACTTTACAGTCATAACTCTAAAATCTTCATTATTCTGAACAACTGGCATCATGTCGAAATCATTGCCCTAAAATGAAAATTAAGAAGTATGCTTATGACGTCACATGACGTCATATGACGTCACGACTCAAAATATGTATAGAAATTCTGCAGAACTGCAAACTGTGTAAGTTTCAAGTTTCTATCTCATCCTGAAGCTCTTTTATCCTAAAATGAAATTTTTGGTCCTATGTTCGAATCTTATTTCAGCCACAGAACTTCGGTCTTTCGGAAATTCGGTTAGCTGACAGGATATGCACACCTTAGTTTCAAGATGTACCATCTGTGAAAATTTGAAGAAAATCCGACCATAAATGGCGGCTGTAGAGCGTGAACACCATTTTTCACTATTTTTAGCTCTGACGTCATATGACGACATAGGGTGCTGACGATCCTTTTGTTCAAAAGAGCATACTTTACTGTCATAACTCTGAAATTTTCATTATTCTGAACAACTGGCATCATGTCGAAATCATTGCCCTAAAATAAAAATTAAGAAGTAGGCTTATGACGTCATATGACGTTATATGACGTCACGACTCAAAATATTTGCAGAAATTCTGCAGAACTGCAAACTGTGTAAGTTTCAACTTTCTATCTCATCCTGAAGCTCTTTAATCCTAAAATGAAATTTTCGGTCCTATGTTCGAATCTTATTTCAGCCACAGAACTTTGGTCTTTCGGAATTTCGGTTAGCTGACAAGATATGCACACCTTTGATTCAAGATGTACCATCTAAATTTAAGAAAATGAATCGAACCATTTTTTTTTTATTGACGTGGGTGCTGAAAATATTGAAAAAAATTCCGACAAAACCAAAAATTTCCGGACTTTAAAAAAAAAAAGAATAATAATAATAATTTTTTTATACGAATGATAGGACTTTCTGCTAAAATTGAAAAATATTAAGATTAATTCCGTTAGAAAGAATATATATTCAATTCTCTACCTTTTACATTTTTTTCGAATGGACTTCTTTTAGCTTTGACGTCACATGACGTCATAGGGTGCTGAAAATTCTTTTGTTCAAAAGCGCATACTTTACTCTCGTAACTCTGAAATTTTCATTATTCTGAACAACTGGCATCATGTCAAAATCATTGCCCTAAAATGAAAATTAAGAAGTATGCTTATGACGTCACATGAAGTCATATGACGTCACGACTCAAAATATATGTAGAAATTCTGCAGAACTGCAAACTATGTAAGTTTTAACTTTCTATCCCATCCTGAAGCTCTTCAATCCTAAAATGAAATTTTTGGTCCTATGTTCGAATATTACTTAAGCCACAGAACTTCGGTTTTTCGGAATTTCGATAAGCTGGCAGGATATGTACACCTTAGTTTTAAGGTGTACCATCTGTGAAAATTAGAAGAAAATCCGACCATAAATGGTGGGTGTAGCGCGTGAACACCATTTTTCACTATTTTTAGCTCTGACGTCACATAACGTCATAGGGTGCTGAAGATGCTTTTGTTCAAAAGCGCATACTTTACTGTCATAACTCTAAAATCTTCATTATTCTGAACAACTGGCATCATGTCGAAATCATTGCCCTAAAATGAAAATTAAGAAGTATGCTTATGACGTCACATGACGACATTTGACGCCACGACTCAAAATATATTAAGAAATTCTGCAGAACTGCAAACTGTGTAAGTTTCAACTTTCTATCTTACCTGAAGTTCTTTAATCCTAAAATGAAATTTTCGGTCCTACGTTCGAATCTAATTTCAGCCAAAGAACTTCGGTCTTTCGGAATTTCAGTTAGCTTACAGGATATGCACACCTTAGTTTCAAGATGTACCATCTGTGAAAATTTGAAGAAAATCCGACCATAAATGGCGGCTGTAGAGCGTGAACACGGTGAGCGGAAACCATTTTTCACTATTTTTAGCTCTGACGTCACATGACGTCAAAGGGTGCTGAAGATGCTTTTTTTGTTCAAAAGCGCATACGTTACTGTCATACTCTCAAATTCTCATTATTCTGAACAACTGGCATCATGTCGAAATCATTGCCCTAAAATGAAAATTATGAAGTATGCTTATGACGTCACGACTCAAAATATATGTAGAAATTCTGCAAAACGGCAAACTGTGTAATTTTCAATCTTCTATCTCATCCTGAAGCTCTTTAATTCTAAAATGAAATTTTCGGTCCTATGTTCGAATCTAATTTCAGCCAAAGAACTTCGGTCTTTCGGAATTTCGGTTAGCTGACAGGATATGCACACCTCAGTTTCAAGATGTACCATCTGTGAAAATTTGAAGAAAATCCGACCATAAATGACGGCTGTAGAGCGCGAACACCATTCTTCACTATTTTTAGCTTGGACGTCATGTGACGTAATAGGGTGCTGAAAATCATTGAAATCAAAATTTCCTCACGTGACTAATAACCCATAAAACTTTCATCGTCCTAGGACTATTGCAACATATTAAAATAAGCGTTTAGTTAGGGAGAAGAAAATAATAATAATAATAAAATGACGTCACGTGACGTCATATGACGTTTATTTTTACATAATTGTTAAGACACCCAGAGACCTACCAACTGACAAAATGTCAACTTTCTATCTCCAATAGGACAGTTTTTATCAGCATTTAAAAATTGACGTCCTTGGTTCGAATCATGGATCCGCCATAGATGCTTGGACTTTTCGAATTTTGTAAAACGGACACAGGTATACACAATAAGAACGTAATATACACATTCTGTGAAAATTTGATGAAAATCGGCCCATTAATAATGGCTCTGGACCGTGTACAAACTTTCGTAGTCAATTTCAAATGTGACGTCATATGACGTCATAGGCTTCTGAAAATCATTGAAATCGAAATTTCAGCGTCTCAATTTTGTCATTAAATTTTCATTGCCCTTCGACAATTTCAACATATAGAAATACTCTTGTTAATATTAGAAATACATTATCATATAATGACGTCACGTAACGTCATATGACGTTTATTTTCACAAAATGTTTAAGACTCCCAGAGACCTATATACTGACCCAATATCATCTTTCTATCTCCAATAGGACAGTTTTTATCAGCATTTAAAAATTGACGTCCTTGGTTCGAATCTTGGATCCGCCATAGATGCTTGGACTTTTCGAATTTTGAAAAACGGACACAGGTATACACAATAAGAACGTAATATACACATTCTGTGAAAATTTGATGAAAATCGGTTGATTAATAATGGCTCTGGACCGCGTACAAACTTTTGTAGCTTATTTCACGTGTGGCGTCATATGACGTCATAGAGATATGGAAATCATAGGAATCAAAATTTCAGCATTTGAAGCATGTGTTATTAAATTTTCATTGCCCTTCGACAATTTCAACATATAGAAATTTTCTTGTTAATATTAGAAATACATTATCATATAATGACGTCACGTGACGTCATATGACATTTATTTTCATAAAATGTTTAAAACTTCTAG
>CM037777.1:87193374-87243374 GCA_021229015.1 Solen grandis
CCACGCGCGCGCAAAAAATATCTCACTACAGCCGTTATCAGGAGAGCCTGTAAACAAAACGTAACTCCGGTAGGGTCTTCTTTATGATGGAGGTCCCAGTATGTTGTGGAATCGGTTACTAGACGTGTGGAGTCGCGTCATCAGGTGCACTGCTGTCGTTGAATGAATGAAATGTAATTATCAAAGCCCGCTCTCATTAGTTGCCTGGACTATTGCAAAGATTGTGTTTGTCGATTACTTGAAATGAAATTAAATGCTAATTTCAATGTCTTTGGTCACTTAGCGATTGTAATCGACTTGTTGCTAGGTGTACTAGTTCTGGAGGTAATGTGTCTGCAATCAGCAGACGACTTTCACGCTAAAATCATAGTCAATGTCGAGACCGTCTCAAACCAGTGACGTTCAGATGACGATGCTAGTGCTTTACCATTGCGTAACAGATGGCGTCATCCAATCAAGATATCCTGAAACTGCAGGCTTTGGGCCTCGAACTAGAATGCCATATCACTGTATGATGTATAATGTATAATGTCATATCACTGTTCAGTACTGTGTCATGTATCACTTGTCACACATATTTCGAAAATAGAACGCAGCAATGTCTAACTGTTCTCGTCATTCATTCCATCGTGTAAACCAATATATCGCACGTGTTATGTTGTTGTTGTTTTTTACACTATCTTGTCTAAGCGATATGTGAAGTCGTTTAAGCACAATATTAACTTCTTTTTATCCACTTCAAACCACAGCTGTGGCTTGACAAATTATCTTTTTAACTGGCAAGACAAACCTCATACACATGTATATATTTTTGTCTTATTGAATGTAATTTACATGTTTTGAATTAAAAAAAAATGTTTTATCAAAATTATTGATTAAATCTTAAACAACATTGTACCTGCATATATAAACTTTCTAATTTGTCAGTTTTGTTATGTCGACGCATTGAAAATAAATATATAACAAAATTAAGAGTTCCAAACCGCGAACGGTCACAATAGATCAGAGGACAAATGAAGGATAAAACACATTTCCTTATAAAACGTGGATATCTATCAGACACCGATTCAGAAAGATAACATTAAGAACAAAGAAAGATTGCTCAAGTCGTTATATTTGATAGCAAGATCAAATTGACAGTCAGATCATTATTATTTCAAACCTTTTCTCATGAAAGTGATGAACCGTGTTTACGTGAGAGTATATAATGTTAAATATAATCAAGACTCCATAGAGTGCAATGTCATGACCGATTTCACAAGGCATGTCTCTATATTCTAGTTACTGGGAATAAAACAAGTCTACTGGACTTTAAAACATCAGAGGAATCGCTAAACTAGGGCCAAAGTGTCTGCTTCTCACGCCGTGTCGATCATTATCACTATTAAAAAAGCATTAAAATTGAAAATTCGATTCCGGACTGATTAAAAAAGCAGTATAATTATATCCGGATTTTAATGTGCATTTCCTCAGGGAAAACGATTAAAAATGCATCCGTACTTTTATTATCAGGGTCAAATTAGTGGAAAGTGAACTTATCCTGGAAATATAGGGTGTCCATCTTGTTCTAAAGTTTGCGATCAGCAGATAACATTTGTAACGAAGATGGCGAAATAACGGTAAATGTGGAAACCAGTGCTAAATAACTGCAGCACATCTCAAGTTAGTTATATATAACATTTACCCTACCATGTCCGGCAATGTCGGATTGACACTTTACCGTACATCTTGTTCCTTTGAGTAAATAACACAAAACGAGTATTACATTTTTTTATCTTAGAATTGGATGCTGATTTTATGGGACAAACCTGGATTATACGCTCAAGCATACAAGTATACGATAAACCACACATTAAAATTGTATTAATAAATAATATATGTATTATCTCAGCAAGAAAGTTGGGGCGGGGTTACTGGATTCAAACTGTTTGTTCCAGCAGGCTTGCGGTAGGTCGGTGGTTCTACCCGAATGCCTCCGTGCATTCGTGGTCTTCCTCCACCTCTAATTAGCTGGACGTCGCTATATGACTGAAATACTGTCGAAGCGACGGAAATAGTTAAGTCAAGTCAAGTTTGTTTGTCGTTCTGTCTATTTGTGCATACTTCATCTCAAGGACCAGTACACTGAATTCAACGAAACTTCACAAAAAGGTTTCATACCACATTTAATTGTGCATACTCTCGCCAGGTTAATTTCGGATTATTTTCACATAGTTATTACCCTTGTTTCCTATCCAGTTCCCATGGAGATTAAGCCCCAACTGGCCTTTAGGTGTATGTGTCACCCAGTCGGCCCCCTGTCCATAGTGCTCGCACGTATAACTGCTCCTTAAACGTTGGAATGATTTCCAGAATACTTTACACAAAGTTGGTACATCATAATGATATGTTCAGGACCGTCCGACGTTTCCAGTGGGAGATAATTAGGGTTTTCGCGTGCAATTAAAAAAATGTTGTACAGAGGGTATTTATCACCTAAATGATTAACTCTAGTTTTCGCAAGTGGTGTCAATAATATGAGAAGCTGGGGGACACTGTGGTGTAGTGGTTATAGTCACACTGCTTGTCATCATTACTGCCTGAAGCTAATTAGCTGTACGAAACACATGCACCGAACATTGTTGCTTACAATAATATCGGTATTTCATTCAAGTTGTCGCATGTAGCTATTACATTCTGTTTGTGTGAATTTTAAGAAAGCAACGGCATAAAATGGACTTCTGTCTATTTTCCTGTTCGGTTTCCAGGAAACAAGATTCGTATTATTTAATTATTTAGGTCACATTCATATAACAAAAGTATAGTGTCCTGAGCTTAAAAAAAATCAGTTTAAAATGTTTCCACAAAGTGATAAATTGTTGATTTTATTTTGCTTTGATGTAACAGGACGTCTATGGAACGAATTTTATCCGAGAAATAAATAGAACATTAACATATTTCATCATGATTTGATTTTATAATAATAATTTCTCTCAGATAGTTAATGAATAATTTAATTGGTACGTTCACAGGATTTAATCTTTGCTTCAGGAATTTGCCCGATTTCCTGGATCAATGTGCGCGCTTTAATATAACATCACATAAATGTTAGTTCATTAACAGCCTTAGGAAATTCAAGATTTAATACTTTAGCTAATAATGTTTGTATTATAGAAATAGTTCCTTATTCAAGGAGAGTTTTTCTTTCAATGAAAAACAAAATTGAACTTAATGTCTCATGGTGAAACAATCGGGATACACGCAGTGTAAGCATAATGTGTTTCAATATGTATTCAAGCATAAAGTCGATAAATCCAGTAATCTCATTAAAAGGTAAGAATGTACTTAATGTCAAATCACCCAAATATTGTCTATACTTCTAGACCTATATACCGAAAAATTTTCCCCTAGTTAGGTGCTAGATTTTATAAGTCCACGATAATAAACAATATTTTCAATGTCCCAAATGGAAAGCTCGTCTTACTAATTGCCTTTTTACAGACTTTAAGATGCCAAGTCAATCCCGTGGGGGCGACTTATATTACCATATCGCTTCGTCTTGTGTACCAAAAACTTACAGTTTGGGCGACACACTTGTTAACTGATGGACAAGTGAGCATCTTGTGGCAATAAATCTAGTTTATCTTTCTGTCTAAACCATTCAGATCAATTAGGAAATAAATAAGAAATTCACAATCAATGATCAATTTTCCACGATTAACGAGCCTAACACTCATCATCTGGCAGACAGAATCTTCAGTCTGTGCTTAGAGATTCCTCAGAATGTCCCGGATTTACCAAAAGAATTAAAGTTTCCCAGCAAGTCAATAGAATTTTATGTCTTTTCTAGCAGCCGAATTGAATATAGAATCTTGATACATTTTCTTATGCATACTTATATATTGTATATAAATATTCATTTTTTATATCATGGCAGGATTTCGGTTGCTACCCATACAGCAATAAAAAGGACAAAATTCAAAATCGACAATTTTCGTTAAGTACAAAATATTTCAATATGAAGATATAACAGATATGGAAATAATCTATCTTATCAGTTTTATAATCAAGCTTTCTAGAAACAGTCCTGTTTTTAATATCAATCTCTACATGTATACGTTTATACTCGTACGTTTTTGGCTGAATGTTTAACGTCCTTTTCCATCGCATGGTCAAAAATGAACTATTCTGTAGAAATAGCATTTATCTGTAACTTGTCAGAAGTAATATAGGCGATTTTATCCAGTCAGATCCAAGACCACCAAATTCTGAACAATAGACATGGGTTCATATACAGTCACAGAATAGGTGTGGATTGAAAAACAATTAGTAATGGTTGATTTATCTAGAAATATAGGTGTAATGTCAGTAATTCTAACATAAGTATACTTAATACTATTCCAAATACTCTTTAGGCGTAGATGTAAATCAGCAGGTTAAATATGCATTCTAAGAGGAGTGTGAACCAGTTTTTTTTTCTTCCGACATATATCATGCATCTTCTTTTAATGCCACTATACTGAAATAAGGTGAATGACAACTGATTCCTTTATACATTTTGATCCTTGTTCCAGCCTTTATCTGTGAAAATATAAGCCCCACCTTTCTCATTCATGGCTAGGTCTACTGTTTATAATCATTATCACAGACAAAACCATTATTTTGTGTAAACCAGGTCAGCCATTGACTTTCCATTATTCAATTGCTGCTATATGGCAGTCTTCAAGCTAATTTAGATAAATCCATGTAATCTTTTGTGTAAACCAGGTCAACAATTGACTTCCCATTATTCAAGCGCAGCTATGCTAATTAGATAAATCTGTAAGCACTAAAATTATCCATAGCAGCTGACCATTGTGATGTTCAGACTGGTAAAAATTCTAAACATGTGTTGGAAGGCTTGTGTAGTGTTATTCGTTTAAAATATGGAAGAGACATTGATTGAAAATATACATGATACTGAGTGTTTAGTTCCATTGACAAACACAAATAAAAGCCTCGTGCGGGATGCAATTTAATTCCAATTTTATGTTAGCTTCGAAAAGTTTTTTTTCGTTCCTATAAAGAGTTTGCTCCTTTCTAAAAGAAGCCAAATTCGTGTGTTTAATTTGTGTAAACTGTGTTAATCATCTTCACTCATCTGCAAGTCAAGTCGGGAATTTGATTATGTTAAATCTATAAACATTTGAAGAGCCCATTAAGTGACATGCGCAGATTATCATGCTATCATTAAATACAATGTAACTATTTCCCTATACGAGTATTTGTCGGCAAATTGTAGAGATTAAATCACACAAATCATCCAAACATAACTGACAGCACAGTCGGGAATGATGGACTAGTTCCTATACGCAAGTACTGCTTATATTTCAAAATGTCTGTGCAACAGTCAACGGAAATGAAGAGGATTGTGGGAAGGTATTTCGGCTTAGTGTCTGGTGCGTTGTAGAGTGGTCGTTACTTCCTCTCTACCCGGATTACATCCCACTTGTAACTTGATATCCGCTGATGAATCCGCCCCCTGTTGACAAACAACACACTGCAAGCATACATTGATTTTTGAGTGGTCAATCCACCTTTGTGCTAATAGGTCTTTGAAAGAAATCAAACTATCACAATATAGATACAATGCGAATTTATTCAGCAGAGCAAAATACATACTGTTTAATGGAAATAACTGGAGATTTAAAGAGTCGATGCCTTCAATATTTAATTTTTTAGTTACATTGTATGAATGTCGTACGAGTGTGTTAAATTGTCGTATGTCTGCATGTTTAATATGTCAATTAAACTAATTTGATTAAAAAACAAACGACATCCATGTTCTATCATAATTAAAGTTGTTTTATCACTTTCATTCGTAAAATTTATTTTCTCTTTTTGCATTACAGATCATTTATTGTAATTGATATATTAGCAAATGCACAATTTTGAGTTGTGTTTGAATTTATTACCGTACCAATATATGTAAAAGCTGTCGGTCAGGTTTGATAATGGATATCGATATAGGGTCAGAATGAGTCCACATTAACCATAAACACCGTTTGCTTCTTTCATCTTTGAAAACAAATAATTCCAATACTATATCGATGTTTTACAAGTCTTATATATATCTAGCCGATATAAGTTTCATTACTAAAACATACCTTTGTGGACGAACAAACATAAAAGGATCTTATGACACGAGTAAGAATGTAATTTTCTAAAATCAATACAAAACATATTTGCACTCACAAAAACATTATATTTAACAAAGAGGGATATATTTTACTTATTGATGACTTCCGATCTAAAGTAATGGACGCACTTTTTTGCCAGTGTGGAATTGTGGTTATATTCGGCTATAATTCAATTAATCATTGTTGAATTTTGAATCTTAAAAAGTGAAAATCTTGGATAAAGTGAATATGAACGAAAATGTGAGCGATCATTACAACTGTGATTATAATACGACATCGCTACGATCCGCTCTCGACAAAAAAAAATGGCGGCCATGTTTTCCTACAGCAGAAAGATATTGATAATCCTGAGTGGTCTAAGATGGTCAACGATTGAAAACGTCAACGCACTAGCACAGGCAGTCAAACTTGAGGTAGTACACATTTTCAAACTCCAATTTTTGAAGATTGCAGAATGATGTCTGCCGATGATAAGTTACCAGTTACGTTTCTTCAACCAATGTTTGAGTATTCATAGTAAGGTACACGACATCGAACGACAGATGAATGAACACATGAATAGATTGACTCTGTTAGAATAATATGAACTAAGGCAAAGCCTCAGAGCGGGCGAAGCACGATTGCCTTATTCAGGAGTACTTGATCTATTTAGTTGCTATATGCATGTCCTAAGTAGATAAGAACACACTCATTAATTCTATGGCTCATTATAAATATACAACAACTTCCATGAATGCTAGGCGAAAAAGAAAAACAATGTTTCAGACGGTTAGAAAATTAAATAACGCTACATATTGGGGCAACAAAGTTAAATTATTCATTTCATCATAATTATATTTAAATTCAAAACAAGCATTTGTAAACTAACAATACAGTGTCGTTTGTTGCTGTCTATAAATATAGGCATGCATCGTCCTGCCTCCAGTCACTTTTAAAACAAAAATACTGACAACAACAACAAGCAGAAATAAAAAACAATCCTAGAATATCTCAAAATTCATCAATGTGGTTCTATATCCAATTTTTTCTGTATAGATAAAATTGTTTGTATGTATATTTATTTCAAATCTGGCAGTGCCCTAGTGAAATTATTAACCAATTTGTATATATGAATACAGCATAACACAAGAATTTATCACAAGAGTTCACTATAATATTTGCCATCGAAATTCCAATGGGGAAACCAAAAAATCCCTATATCTATTACCAATGGCAGAATCACTGCAATTTAACCTTATCAGAGTATGAATTTAATGGTTGGACTGGGGTTGTTGTCACTACCAAGTTTATTTACTGGGTTAAACGTCCAGGCGACAGTATTTCAGTCATTAGAAGATTATGTTTACTTGAGGTCACACTGCAGTATCCCGCCATAGACAAGTGGCATAATGCCACACCCAGTCACATTATCCTGACACCAGGCCAACCAGCACTGGAACTACCCTGCATTTATTCTGAGCACCAAGCAGAAGACCTAAACCAGTACATTTTTTACGACTTTGTTTAGTATGTCGCAGCCAAGAATCAAACATCCAAGAATCAAACATTCTGGGGCAGATGCTCTTACCACTTGGCCTTCTTGACCGGTCATTTTGAAAAGATTATGTCCAAAATGGTACAATTTCTAGTGTACCTCTTGTTTAGAGCAGATCACGAGTATCACAAAAAGAGGAGAAATAAAACGTGTTATCTTTGAAAGGAGAAGAAATGGAAAGATAAAATAACAAAATTGTCATCTCTGAAATCAGTTTTAACTATTTATAAGCATTTAACTACAAGATGTACAATCATACAGTTTTAAATCGGTCTTTCTTAATAAATTCTATCCTATACATAGCAGTTAATAAAATGAGGACTGGTCCGATCCTAAATAAAAAAAATGAATAAAAAATAAAGAAAGAAAATTAAATAAATAAACGATAGATAATTAGATATGTAGATCTAGGTATACTGTACATAAATAAATCTTGACCTTTCAAATAAAAATCATCTTTTTCTGTTTTGGCTATAGTAAACATACATTATAAGTGAATTGCAATTATTTATTAGATAAAAAATATTTTAAAAAATGTTCAGAGAGAAATATAGAAGGAAGAAAGATTTTTTACACATAGGGCATTCTCAGAGAGATGGAGAGAAAGATTGAGAGTGAGAGAGAGATTATGCAAAAAAAATCATAACTTAATTTCATGTTTAGTTTTATTCTTTATGTAGAAAAAGCAGAGTGTCATCACTATACTTCTATTTTCCAAGTTCCCCGTTTATAACGATACATATTGCATACCAGTGACGTAGGCGTGTGTTAGTTTCTTCAAAAGATCGAATGATTTTGATTACTTTATTTCGCGTCTAATTTCAGACAGACTTCATAGAAAGGTCGAGAAAATTATTAAAAAAATTTTATTTTTTTTTCACATTTGGTACTTTTTTCTGAGATATACTTTATGCATAAAAGCACCGTGTTAAGTGATATTCCAAGTAGAATCGTGTGTTAAATCATTGAAGTCCGAAACGTGCGATTGAAAAATAGTGTTGCAATCGTAACCGAATGATAGCGTTGGTGTCATGGCGCCTCCCACAAGGTAGATTTTTTTAACGGATTTCGGAAACTAATTCACATGTTAAAAGTGAGTTGAATTATTTTTGTTAATCATATATCTTATAACGAAGCACATTTGTAATTTTCAAATGCAAAAGCAAAGCTTAACAACAAAATTTGAATCAGACGAACACCCGAATATGGACTGGATCCAGTTCAATCAGACGGTTTTTACCGACTGTGGAGAACGTGTTTTAAGTTTGTGAACAAAATGGCGCTGACCATACGATAAACGGCTGTGACGAAAAAAATAAAATCCATAGTGCTCTGAAATGTTGATCCAAATAGAAGTCTACGCGATACCGTAGGGCGAGCTACGCTGCTCGCCGGATTCGCCGACGAGCGAGCTTGGCTCGCTATAAATCTATAGATATTGAGGCTCGTAGCCGACGCAATAATCTTATTTTGGTGGGATCTTGGAGGAGAGAAATGAAAACTGTTTTGGTAAATATAATTCACACAGATGCTCTCTTTTCCGTCGGACATAATGCTCTACACTAAACAATATTCGTCCCTGATATTTAATACGCACGTGACAATAGGTATACCAATACTTTTGTTGAAAATATTGACTTAGAGCAGATAAATACACTTACCAATCAGCTACGCTCAAATTGGGCAGATCCTCAAACAATTGAATATGCTACAAACCAACTGCAAAATATATTTCAGTGTACATCAGCTCAGACTTTTTGTGCAAGGATATAACGGTGTTTAACGTATAAATGTATATGATAAACCATGGTTTAATTCTAAATGTTTTCAGGCTAGGAAAAATTATCATAACGCTAGAGATGAATATAGGCACGCAAAGTTCCAAACCTCTCACAAGGGAAATTTAAAGAAAATGTAAACTAGGAATGAAAGCTATTTCAATAAATTGGAAGAGAAATATTATATTAACCTCATCAAACTAAGAACCGCAAACGATGCATTTCCTGTTGAGACTGGTAGATATGACGGGACACTTTTTGAAATAAGATTATGCACTTTGTGTGACAGTGACCAGGTTGGTACTGAGAAATCTTTATTAAACTGTGATTACTTTCAAGAGGAGAGACAAACATTCCTTGATCTTATTATTACTAATATCCAGAGACATTATTTAACATTTAAAAAACCCTGATTCAATCAAAGTCAAAAATCATTTTAGAAAAAATCAGTAAGTTTGCTATAGTCATTCTTAATAAATTTAGATAGAAGTAAATGCCTCTACCTCCTCGATTTTCTGTCCATCTCCATTTTCCTTTATTACTAAGTGTCCCACTTGTTGACTGGAAGCAGTAGCCTCATATTTATTCTACATAGCTATTTTTTAGAATCTAGACATGATAAAACTCAATAATTATTACTAATCTACTTTAAAATATCTCAAATGTAGCTGTTTTTTTGTTGCTGTTTTTTTTTTTTTTTTTTTTTTTTTCATACCCGAAGAGAGCAAAAGCTCACTTGCCATAATATCTCCCAGACATCATTAGAAATTCACGAATCTCCGTTTCATGAAGTAAACACGATTTTATTTTAAAATAGGCTTTACACGGCTACGAGAGTTTAAGGTTTGTTTGTAAATATCACCGGCTGTTGTTTAGTTTTATCGAACTATCTTTTTAGAGATCTCCTTTTCTCGCCATTTTTCTGTACTTTCTACACCCACCTTCATTAATTACAGTGTTGATATATTTCTCAAAATAACTGAAATACTGTTGGTTGGACGCTAAACGCAACAAACAAACAAACAAACTTGTAATCATACACCTCTCTCTCTCTCTCTCTCTCTCTCTGCAGTTTCTAAAACCGGTATCCGATGTTAATGTGACTAGAGGGCGTGAACTGGTTCCTTGTATTCTTAAGATTTTTCGTTTTTCGTCAATAAAACATCATAAAATTCCACATTCCTCTCTCTCTCTCTCTCTCTCTCTCTCTCTCTCTATCTATCTGCATCCCTCACCGCAACTATACAGAACATAGATCAGAACATAATTTTATTGGCGTAAAATATCATACACATATTTATAGCCAAAACATTACATCAATAGACATGGATGCATGAGTAATTAATAGATAGTTGCATAACATGAACATTTTCAGGGAAGTATATAACTATATACATTATATACATGTACTTTCCTAATTTAAATTATCCACAAAACCGAAACTATTGTTTATTTATTTAATTTTTCACACCTCCTCATGCTGTTTATTTTGTATGTTCATGGAAGTAATTAAGTGTTAAACATAGATAACTATTTATGTTACTTGCTGGGCAAATTGACCATCCAACAACTTCAGTTTATTACATTTTAATATTCGATAGATAGATATACGCCCTGAAACATACATACACAATATATAACGTACATACTATTAGTTTCAGTTTTATCAGTATTTACCAGAACCAAATATTAACATACGTTTAACAATGATAAATATCACCGCCGCAATATAATAATATGTATAATAGTTCTCTTTAATTAATTAAAAATATATATAATATAACAGCCATGGTTCTACATGCCGACCGCAGAATACCGAAAACAATGGCAGTGATCAAGTCTCGCGTGTATTGTATTTACCAATTAATTTGTTTATATATATATATATATATATATATATATATATATATATATTCTAGCAACTATGCCTCCGTGAATTCGGGGTCTTCCTCCACCTGTAATTAGCTGAACGTGGCTATATGACTGAAATACTGTCGAAGCGACGGTAAATTCAAATAGTCAAGTCATATTCTAGCAACTATTAAACACGTGTTCATTATTTATCTATAAAAATCACAAGATGTTATCCCCACCCCCCTACACTACTCTTTTGATCTAAATGACCGGATGTAAAACTTGATAATAATGTTTGTATGTCTTATACCCATGTTGTATCATATGTACCTGGGTGAATAAAAGATATGTTCTGTTCTTATGGTAAAACTTTACAGAGCAAGATCATTGGTATTCGAAGGACAAAGAAAGACATTTAACCTGTTGACAGACACATTAATACACGTGGTGTGTGTGTAATTGACGGTGTCCAGGACTACCATCGGAGTTTATTCGACAATCAATTCCCTCGAATTATCCGCCTCTAGAGTCCGACGGCTAATAAACACAGCGGCCATCTGAGAAGAGTCGTTACAGCTGACAGCTCTCGAGGCTGCGATAAGTCAAAGAAACGCGGAGCAAGATTCCCGATGGCCGTAAATGGACATTAACGGTGATAAAGTGAGGTGACTACCACGGTAGACGTGGCAGGATGTTGCATCTTTACACCGGACAGGATAAACTGCAAGCTTCCAGCAGGATCTGTGGCATCCAATCTGTGATTGGCCTTCTCTGGCTTTCGTTTCCTTCGAGACCTCTTCATCTAGATTACTACTACTGACATAAGTTGCTCTTTGCATTCATTACTTACTAACAGTGAGCATATTTAATCACAGCATAAAATAGTCTGCAATGAAATTCCTAACATATAATAAACCAAATATTTTCTATCTTTTCCACAATCGTTTACTCACTTTACATTTATTTGTTAATGATATTAACATCGGACTTTCGATGTCGTGTACAATTATGACTTGGAATTGAACTTTTTTCCCCAGCGAATATGTCCTAACATACCTTATCACTTTTTACTGGCGCCATCCATGAGAACGGCATATGTTGTGGCGTCGAGAAAACTTGCCATTGATTAGAGTAGTAATTAATGTCTACATTATTTTTAACTCATCTTATATCGTTTATTTATTTATTTATTTATTTATTTATTTATTTATTTATTTATTATACTGTGCTACATTGATGACTTCATATATTTTCTAATATAGCACCCCAGGGTAGCTCTACTCGGTGAAAAGCCCTCAAACTGTTTACGAAAAAGAAAGCATATTCAAAGTCGAGTACAGTTCCCATACTCTTTGATCAAATTGATGATATAACAGAAGTCATACGAAAACTAAATATCCGGATGTGAGTAATTTGGGTTAGGCGTTAAGCCGTATTCCATGCTGAATGGTCAGCCAGCAAGGTATTCGATATTGAAAGTTCAAACAGCCACTCTGGAAAATCATATTAACCATATGTATAGTCCCCGTAACGTTCTGTTACAACTGAAATACGGTTAAATAGGACATCAACACCAACACCTTCACCATAATCATCTAACCAACCCCCGAAGCTGATCATCACCATCAAATACCATTACCAGTAGACTTCATCAATCATCACCGATTAGTAGACATCATCTTCGATCATTATTTAAGAACTTGATAACTGAATGAACAACGTAAAACTGTTTTAAAGAATATTTTTTTATCAGAATCACCACACAAAAGTATAGTTTCATCAAGTAGCACTAATGACACAGGTTTATAAACAGTGTGTATCATATATGATGAATATTTCCTCATCATAATAAATTTAAAATAATGTAACATCAATGGCGACATCGTGTTAACCCAGAAACCACCAAGAGCAACGTCATACGTAGTAAACACAAGAAACGTCATCGTAGTGTTAACCCAGAAATCACAAGAACAACGTCATACGTAGTGTTAACCCAGAAATCACCAAGAGCAACGTCATACGTAGTGTTAACCCAGAAACTACCAAGAGCAACGTCATGCGTAGTGTTAACCCAGAAATCACCAAGAACAACGTCATACGTAGTGTTAACCCAGAAATCACCAAGAGCAACGTCATACGTAGTGTTAACCCAGAAACTACCAAGAGCAACGTCATGCGTAGTGTTAACCCAGAAATCACCAAGAACAACGTCATACGTAGTGTTAACCCAGAAATCACCAAGAACAACGTCATACGTAGTGTTAACCCAGAAATCACCAAGAGCAACGTCATACGTAGTGTTAACCCAGAAATCACCAAGAGCAACGTCATACGTAGTGTTAACCCAGAAACCACCAAGAGCAACGTCATGCGTAGTGTTAACCCAGAAATCACCAAGAACAACGTCATACGTAGTGTTAACCCAGAAATCACAACATGTCGTCAGGAATCACCAGGAAGAACAGTAACCATAACGCCATATTAGTCAAAAACACCGTCATCGCAACAACTACTAATACCAATTATCACGAGTAACGTCATGGCGTATGTACAAATGTGTGGTTAATGTTGGTTTACTATAAAATAATGTCATGGTTTAACTTATATCCGCCCATACAGGCTGAAAAAAACAATTACTATACATAGCTACTGAATCCTGAAACTTGTCGGCGTGTTTTGTATATACCACGCATTTTAAATGAATTTCGTCTGGCATCAGATTGCTGGGGAGCGCTATCCGGAAAAAAAAGCAACAAGTGCCCTGAATATAACTCCTCATTTAGTACGAGAGCTATATTCTACGAAAAGAGCTAACCAGGAAAGCTGTAAACGAAAACGAATTCGAATACAGCTACCCGGGGAGTTATATTCGAAGTAAACTGTATGGGATGCGACAACTCAATGTCTATTGGTGTTCGAACGGTTGACCTTGAACACGCAATGCAAATTTTTTGGCGCAATGCACTTTGTCATTGATTTCATTTAAATGAGTTTTTCTGCCTAAGTTGTCTTATTAATTAATGAGCTATTCATTTCAAACATATTGAAATTGTAAGTATCTGTAACTCGCCAACCATTTTTTTTTCTTTTAAAACACGCATTTTAACTAATTTCATAGTTCGTTTATCATAAGCTGAATTTTAAATACAAACATTTCATAGAAATAGTAAAACTAAAGAATTATATATGAATACTGTAAAAAACATGGACTTGAGTCATTATCCTGGATCACACCATATTTTGCTCAGTTAACTTGACAATAATTATATTGTTATATAATGTCTATTCACGACTCCAATTACTAAGTTCAATGGTTAGAGATCCTGGTTCTCTTATGAGAATTCGGTATTTGACAATGCATTAAGATTATGAGTCGAAACCCACTGACAGCATTGATCTTTCCGTAATCCTACAATGTGCATGTTTATCAAGACAAGACTAGACTTGACTATTTGAGTTTACCGTCGCTTCGACAGCATTCCAGTCATATAACGACGTCCAGCTAATTCCAGATGGAGGAAGATCCCAAATGCACGGGTTACCGCAAGCCGCAATGACCCTGCTGGGATTCGAACCCATGCGGTGAGGAGCTGAGTGAGTATTAAAGTCAGCGACTTTACCCTCTCGGCCACTGAAGAATTAAGATTAATCATTGCCTTGTAACAGTAATTATATATTAATTCAATTTCATCAAAACATGCTACCATGTATGGACACCTCTATTAAAAGATTAAAATGAATTCTGTGGTTTGTACGAGATTCATTTATGATACCATTCTATTCAATGACATATACGAGGGGTTATCCAAAAATACGTTGACGTTTTACGTAGCATAAAAACCATTTGGAACTACAATCGGGCCACTTTGGAGTCATTTCAGGAAATGACTTAAGTGGTACATAAGTGGTTATTGACGTCATCAACGTCACGCGGCGATGCGTCATACGTTAAGCGGCCGTCACGCGGCGATGCGTCATACGTTAAGTGTATAGGGTCGAGTACCGACGCCGATTCAAAACTGACGGTTACGTTTTGAAACGAACTCCAGTGTACCAAATTTTGGATTGAATACATCAGCAACGCCATTGATATTTTAACTGTTAATAAACTGCGTTATTTCGACGTCACGTTTGCGCGTGTGTGGTGAAGGAATTACAAGAAGGAAAATACACATATTTTGTTAATAAAATTGGTTCAACGTATTTTTGAACGATTTGTTTACTGTTTACAAAGATATACACTCATTTACGTTTAAAGTTGCCTTAGGAACACTCCACTTTTACTTTTCTTCAAACGGGAAATGATCTGAGGACTTATACCGCCAGACCGGAATTGTACAATACAGAGCACTCGTATAAACATTCACCAATAGAGTATTGAACAACATCAGCCACCCCATTCAAAATTAAGTTTGTCCGAATTCAAAATAAAGTTTTAACCTTTTTTTTTCACCCTAGTTTTAGTTTTTTCTATATATACCCAATCAAGTGATACTATTCTATTTTTTTAAATAGAAAAAAAATACCTGTCTGTGAACACACATCCGCTGTATTAAGCGATTCTTGTATTACTCTCAGTCTGTTAGACTCCGAGAACATATTATTTAAGAACAGAAATATATTAATCCCAGATATTAATAGAGAAAATGTTTTAAGACAAATTAATTATAACATTATAGCTTTGTGTTTAAGCAATAAATAAAAGTATATGGAGAAGCTACACTGACTGTAGGCGTGTCCATATTCGCATTTTTCCACTTATTTTGTTTTATTTATTTGTAATATTTGTTCTCTATAAAAAGCTAAAAAAAAATTTTTTACATATTTTTAACGATTGTTGATGCCCAAAGATGTACACTTTTTAGGTTTAAAGTAGCCTTAAGTACTCCTCACTTTGATTTTCTACAAACGGGAAATGATCTGAGGACTTATACCGCCAGAACGGAAACATATAATACTGAGTACTTGATTGTGTATATCATAACAACTCTAATAATTTTTAAAGTAAAAATCGCAACACAGCTTATTGATAACGGTTTATTGAACTATATACTCAACATCAAATTACAATGTTTATAGCAAAACTATATGGTAAATATTATAATTATAAAGTAGGCTACAATTTGTAATTGAAAAATTACATAAAAACAACAAAGACATTCATAAATCGAAGTTGCAGTAACAATTCATTTTCACTGGTCTGTATCCTGTAATCACTCAAGTAGACTTTGAACTAAATACGAGGTAAGAGTCTATACCGCCAGAACGGAAATATAATTAAGTAGACCGTAATACTGTATTATCGACGTACTTAATGATTTTTAGGAATTGCAATATTCACATGATTCTTTAGCAGAAATAATCTTAACAATGATTCACAAAATTCTTTTTACTATAAATTGACATGTAACATAATACTTATTGAATGTTTATTTATTCTGTTTCACGTTTGGTATAACTATTGTGATCGTCTGCCACAACAAAATTACTGTTGAATTATATTTGCAGCGAGAAAATATTGAACGAGTATAGTAGAAAAGTGGTTGGTTTTGTAAATATTTTAATATTTTGATAAAATATGTTCAAATAAATGTAACTTGAATTCGGCAAAACATCGTAGTGTAACATAGAGCTATCATTTATTATGATTGTTAAACAACTTTTAAGCTGAAATATGGCGCCAATATTAGAAAATCACCCGATTTTACAATACGTCGATAATAAAGTTACGTCAATAACAATACACATTTAAAACATATTATAAAACGACCAATGTCAAAACTGTCAGTCATCCCAGCATGAATTTTACAAAATGTTGTACAGAATGTACACAAGTAAAAAAAAAATGCAACAGACATACCTTTTTTTTTTTCAACAGAACAAAACATAAGAAATCGATCATTATATATGTTTTTGTTTTTTTTGTTATTAAATTTCTATATGACCCTGTATTTTGTCAAGAGTCAACCACCAGGGAGATTTCTGACCCTTAGTATATCACTTTGTACTTGTTAATACATACGGACTTGCGATGTTTAAATGTATGGCTGCATGGTTAACTTTACACCCAATATTACCTCGTATTTGTTAACACAGGACCATGTCAGTTATCATGAAGATGAAAGAAGACATCCTCGGTATGATATTCTATTCTGGTTCAATGTCAATCAAGTTCAGGTCACTTTCTGCATGTCCTTCAACAAATCATGTCTCTTTTTTTTTTTCTTCTAGATAAAAGTATGATTTAAGTATTTAACATTTATAAATATTACGAGCTATTGTGAAGATGATTCGTTGTTTTTTTCCTAAGATTATTTAATATGTTATTTTTCAATTAAGATTAAATGTGACATCATATACATAAGTATTGTTTGTCGACCTCTCTTTAAGCTACCGAAAGGCTAAAATTAATAGGTTGTAAATATTTAATAATCTCACTCTAAACTTAATTTAAAAAAACTTTATTTCAATGTTTCAATGATTTTAAAATTAATTCAGAGATCCTACATTTCTTCAAACGAATATTGAAATTGTATAAATGTATCATTGATTCCATTCAGTTCTAATCGATGTTCGAATATGAGTTTGAATTGATTTTTCTTGTAATGATGATTGCAATTATATATAAACTAGTAATTCGCCTTGTAGGTTTCAGAAGAGTATAAAAGAAACTCGAGAATGTTAACGCTGTTAAGATACAGTTCGGAAATCGCATTCAGTAGGTTTGCATAATATATTTTGTTCAAGAAAATAAATATATTAAACATATTACTATGTTGGATAGCTTGCTTGATGAAGAAACTTAGGGCTCAACGATGAACATGACACGTCGCCGCATGTATTCTTACATGACACGCCGCCGCCGCCGCATGTAAACTTACATGACACGCCACCGCCGCCGCCGCCGCATGTATACTTACATGACACGCCGCAGCCGCCGCATGTATACTTACATAAAACGCGGCGGCGGCGGTGGCGTGTCATGTAAGTATACATGCGGCGGCGGCGGCTGCTGCGGCGGGGCGGCGGCTGCTGCGGCGGCGGCTGCTGCGGCGGCGTGTCATGTAAGTATACATGCGGCGGCGGCGGCGTGTCATGTAAGTATGACACGCCGCCGCCGCGTTTCATGTAAGTATTTACATGCGGCGGCGGCGTGTCTGTCAGTCTCCATGCGGCGGCGGCGGCGGCTGCTGCTGCGGCGGGGCGGCGGCGGCTGCTGCGGCGGCGTGTCATGTAAGTATACATGCGGCGGCGGCGGCGGCGTGTCATGTAAGTATACATGCGGCGGCGGCGGCGGCTGCTGCGGCGGGGCGGCGGCGGCTGCTGCGGCGGCGTGTCATGTAAGTATACAAGCGGCGGCGGCGGCGGCGTGTCATGTAAGTATACATGCGGCGGCGGCGTGTCATGTAAGTATACATGCGGCGGCGGCGGCGGCGGCGGTGGCGTGTCATGTAAGTTTACATGCGGCGACGGCGGCGGTGGCGTGTCATGTAAGTTTACATGCGGCGGCGGCGGCGTGTCATGTAAGAATACATGCGGCGACGTGTCATGTTCATCGTTGAGCCCTAAGTTTCTTCATCAAGCAAGCTATCCAACATAGTAATATGTTTAATATATTTATTTTCTTGAACAAAATATATTATGCAAACCTACTGAATGCGATTTCCGAACTGTATCTTAACAGCGTTAACATTCTCGAGTTTCTTTTATACTCTTCTGAAACCTACAAGGCGAATTACTAGTTTATATATAATTGCAATCATCATTACAAGAAAAATCAATTCAAACTCATATTCGAACATCGATTAGAACTGAATGGAATCAATGATACATTTATACAATTTCAATATTCGTTTGAAGAAATGTAGGATCTCTAATTAATTTTAAAATCATTGAAACATTGAAATAAAGTTTTTTTAAATTAAGTTTAGAGTGAGATTATTAAATATTTACAACCTATTAATTTTAGCCTTTCGGTAGCTTAAAGAGAGGTCGACAAACAATACTTATGTATATGATGTCACATTTAATCTTAATTGAAAAATAACATATTAAATAATCTTAGGAAAAAAATTTATAAATGTTAAATACTTAAATCATACTTTTATCTAGAAGAAAAAAAAAAAAAGACATGATTTGTTGAAGGACATGCAGAAAGTGACCTGAACTTGATTGACATTGAACCAGAATAGAATATCATACCGAGGATGTCTTCTTTCATCTTAGAAATGGACATGTCTTAACAAATACGAGGTAATATTGGGTGTAAAGTTAACCATGCAGCCATACATTTAAACATCGCAAGTCCGTATGTATTAACAAGTACAAAGTGATATACTAAGGGTCAGAAATCTCCCTGGTGGTTGACTCTTGACAAAATACAGGGTCATATAGAAATTTAATAACAAAAAAAACAAAAACATATATAATGATCGATTTCTTATGTTTTGTTCTGTTGAAAAAAAAAAAGGTATGTCTGTTGCATTTTTTTTTTACTTGTGTACATTCTGTACAACATTTTGTAAAATTCATGCTGGGATGACTGACAGTTTTGACATTGGTCGTTTTATAATATGTTTTAAATGTGTATTGTTATTGACGTAACTTTATTATCGACGTATTGTAAAATCGGGTGATTTTCTAATATTGGCGCCATATTTCAGCTTAAAAGTTGTTTAACAATCATAATAAATGATAGCTCTATGTTACACTACGATGTTTTGCCGAATTCAAGTTACATTTATTTGAACATATTTTATCAAAATATTAAAATATTTACAAAACCAACCACTTTTCTACTATACTCGTTCAATATTTTCTCGCTGCAAATATAATTCAACAGTAATTTTGTTGTGGCAGACGATCACAATAGTTATACCAAACGTGAAACAGAATAAATAAACATTCAATAAGTATTATGTTACATGTCAATTTATAGTAAAAAGAATTTTGTGAATCATTGTTAAGATTATTTCTGCTAAAGAATCATGTGAATATTGCAATTCCTAAAAATCATTAAGTACGTCGATAATACAGTATTACGGTCTACTTAATTATATTTCCGTTCTGGCGGTATAGACTCTTACCTCGTATTTAGTTCAAAGTCTACTTGAGTGATTACAGGATACAGACCAGTGAAAATGAATTGTTACTGCAACTTCGATTTATGAATGTCTTTGTTGTTTTTATGTAATTTTTCAATTACAAATTGTAGCCTACTTTATAATTATAATATTTACCATATAGTTTTGCTATAAACATTGTAATTTGATGTTGAGTATATAGTTCAATAAACCGTTATCAATAAGCTGTGTTGCGATTTCTACTTTAAAAATTATTAGAGTTGTTATGATATACACAATCAAGTACTCAGTATTATATGTTTCCGTTCTGGCGGTATAAGTCCTCAGATCATTTCCCGTTTGTAGAAAATCAAAGTGAGGAGTACTTAAGGCTACTTTAAACCTAAAAAGTGTACATCTTTGGGCATCAACAATCGTTAAAAATATGTAAAAAAAATTTTTTTAGCTTTTTATAGAGAACAAATATTACAAATAAATAAAACAAAATAAGTGGAAAAATGCGAATATGGACACGCCTACAGTCAGTGTAGCTTCTCCATATACTTTTATTTATTGCTTAAACACAAAGCTATAATGTTATAATTAATTTGTCTTAAAACATTTTCTCTATTAATATCTGGGATTAATATATTTCTGTTCTTAAATAATATGTTCTCGGAGTCTAACAGACTGAGAGTAATACAAGAATCGCTTAATACAGCGGATGTGTGTTCACAGACAGGTATTTTTTTTCTATTTAAAAAAATAGAATAGTATCACTTGATTGGGTATATATAGAAAAAACTAAAACTAGGGTGAAAAAAAAAGGTTAAAACTTTATTTTGAATTCGGACAAACTTAATTTTGAATGGGGTGGCTGATGTTGTTCAATACTCTATTGGTGAATGTTTATACGAGTGCTCTGTATTGTACAATTCCGGTCTGGCGGTATAAGTCCTCAGATCATTTCCCGTTTGAAGAAAAGTAAAAGTGGAGTGTTCCTAAGGCAACTTTAAACGTAAATGAGTGTATATCTTTGTAAACAGTAAACAAATCGTTCAAAAATACGTTGAACCAATTTTATTAACAAAATATGTGTATTTTCCTTCTTGTAATTCCTTCACCACACACGCGCAAACGTGACGTCGAAATAACGCAGTTTATTAACAGTTAAAATATCAATGGCGTTGCTGATGTATTCAATCCAAAATTTGGTACACTGGAGTTCGTTTCAAAACGTAACCGTCAGTTTTGAATCGGCGTCGGTACTCGACCCTATACACTTAACGTATGACGCATCGCCGCGTGACGGCCGCTTAACGTATGACGCATCGCCGCGTGACGTTGATGACGTCAATAACCACTTATGTACCACTTAAGTCATTTCCTGAAATGACTCCAAAGTGGCCCGATTGTAGTTTTGGAATATAAGTCGAAAGTTTTGGAACATATAATCAAACAGCTCTGAAAATCTCGTGCATATATCTCCATGCATATTAATAAATAAGGTTTGACAAAAACACATCATCGCGCTCCTGGCGCAGTCTACAAATACGACGTCAATGTCAACTTTTTTGTCAAAGTCAGAAACGTCAAAAGTAACAGCAAGATACCCTCGCGTTATTTACTGTTTTTTTTTTTAAATAATCACTACTGTCTTCCATACATCGCTTGTGACGGTGAATCATGTGCCCGTGCACGTTATAGAACCACGTCCCGCCAAGGTTTGTTGTGTGCTGTTGAGAAAGTCAGCCTCTGACTCGAACCGTGTACCCCGCAACTCGCCTTTCAACTTTCAGTCGAAATAATATTATTCTATTATTATTATTTATTATTACAGTTATTGATATTATTATAATTATTATTATTGCGGTTGTTTATTTCTTATAATTAATAACAATAATTTAAACCCGTATGGTTGAGAGAAAATATCCGGGAATATGGCGGAGTCCATAGAGGAGCAAGGTCCGGGGAATACAGAAGATGGGGTAATGACCCTAACTTCATCAGCGATAGCTATAGGACAGTGTGCGCAGGCGAGTTGTCCTCATGAGGAAAACATGGCTAATTGGATGTCCGGGCCTCCTCTCGTCCGACGGACAGACGAAATAACGTTTATACATGCTTGAGGCACGTCTTGACGTCGTTAATTAACTTGACGTTCGTCCCGCGGACTCGCCATTTAATGTCTTCGTGCAGATCTTCTCGCCCCCGCCATTATATAACGTATACTTTGATGTACAAATCCTGGCTTAATTGGATTATTAATATCAATTGTTATTAATATTATTACAATAATCATAATTGTTTTTGAAAGGGCATCCATTCACGTTTCAGAACGGTTGAATTTCTATCGCCACTGGCCAGTCTTGGGCATCTTCAAAACAATTGGACATCTATTTGTTCTTAATAAACTTTTTACATGTATCTGGCATCCTTTAAGCGACCCACACGACATCTTCCAGACCATTTAAGTATCAAAAAGAAATTAAACTTGATATTTAATCACCGGTTCGTCTTTTACACTTCCGACGACACGGAAAAAATCTCAGTGAACGGGATAACCGCGATATCCAGTGGACAGGTCCGTTATCTGAACCATCGGCCTCGATATCCAGAGCCGCAAGGCGTCAGTATAGACACATCAAAATCAGTCACGCGATGTCACAAGATTGGGTGACTTCAAAGGCCCAAACATGACAGGGAAAATACCCAGTTCTCACACCATCTAAATCTTGCTAAAAACAATATTGCGTTAGTCATTTCCAATTACAGCAGGCAAAGGTTTTAAGGCTCTAGAAGTCTTAAGTGTAAGTCCTGAAAATCAATAAAAAATCCCGATGGTGTAATTTAGTTTATAGATATATATGAAGACAGTTTCTGTTTTCATTGACGGTTTCTTTGATAAAAGAACAAATTATGTTGATGAACTTTATCTTGAAACTGACCATGCGATAATTTGTATCAATATTATCTAGTGTATGTTAGCTCATTTTTATTCAAAGGTCGTTTAAAAGTTAGCTAGATTTACTATATTGTACTCAGCAACACTGCAATTCTGCGTAGTATGAAGATGAAGATATGTGTCATGCCATTCGTGCGTGAATTTTAAGAAGATTAGAAGCGAAATGAACATTTACCTGTAATCTAGGATAGTTAACTTCCAGAAATGAGTACAATTGCCTGTAGTCAGTGTCATGTCAACAGTATCGCCGCCTAGACCTTTCGTACTTTCTTCTCCGATTTATCAGCATTTCTTTTTACTCATTATTCACATTTGATAAGAAACTAAGCCAAACCTGTTACTATATGAGTTACTTTGCAGTAGTAGAGATAACTTTCTATTTGATCTTTTTAATTGAGATCAGATTGAGTTGGGAATCTCAAACCTTATGTACAAAGAAATGTCCTTATTTTTTAATGATACGTAAATCATGACTCTTAATCGGGCTGGAAAGATACGCATGTAGTTACGCAACCTAATAGTGCCTGGATAGAGTAAAGGTAATTAATGCGTTTCACCCCCACCTATGCGCGCCGGGTTCAACTTCCGGTCAATCACGTGAGATGTTACAATGATCGCCCATCTAGACACATGGGTACTGTTGAATGGCCATGTTTGCAGCCATCCACGCCATCGAGGGTAAAAACAAAAACTAGCCTAAATCTCACAAAAGCATGTATTACAGTAACAAATTGTCCAATTCTTGCAAAGTCACGTTTTCAAATATCTCCTTTTTTTTTTTTCCATTACCTTATGTATTAAAATAAGTCAAAAAAATAAAAAATATTTCATGTAACATAGAAAAGTATCTGCATGGTTATAACTATGCAAAATGTGTTGTTTTCTGCTAGACTGAACTTAAATCATTAATCAAAAGATAAAATAAAATAAATCAATTTGAAAAAAATCTTTGTAGTAGAGAAATTATTATTTCATAATATGGTTACATTTTCATCTGTGTTTTTTCCATACCTTTTTTTAATTTTTTTACATGATTTTACAGGAGCTTCCTATCTCTGTTTGGGGGCCTCCGTGACCGAGAGGGTAAAGTCGCTGACTTTAACACTCACTCAGCCCCTCACCGAGTGGGTTCGAATCCCAGCAGGGTCATTCGGATTTTCATGTGAGGAAGCCTTCCAACTGACTTGCGGTAGGTCGGTGGTTCTACCCGGATGCCTCCGTGCATTCGGGGTCTTCCTCCACCTGTAATTAGCTGGACGTCGCTATATGACTGAAATACTGTCGAAGCGACGGTAAACTCAAATAGTCAAGTCCTATCTCTGTTTAATATGTCTTTGGGATAATTAACATATATATGTTGTGTAAAATTGTGACATAAATTCACATAAACTTATAAGAAGAAACAAAAAGCATCGTATCAGCAGGTCTTTGGACAAAATGGGAGAAAACTCGGGTTTCGTGTGACATGAAAATGTTTCAAGAGATTTGATAGCATACTGTTTCGAATATGTGATATCAATAAAATAGAAACAAAACATACGGTTTTGCGAAAGAACCCTAAAGAACACGTTTTTAACTGAATAGTCAACTGATGAACTAATCGCACTCTTCAGTGACATTGATAAAATGGTGCGAGTCAATTGGCAATATAGATATTATTCGGATTTTGCAATTCACGTTTATCCCAAGCTTGCTGGAGATGGCCGCGTAGAGTTACGAAGGAAAAATTGTGTCTTAATGTTGGCCAATTATGCCATTAATATACATGCATTTCTATTCGATACAAGCATAAACGGTTTGTCCAAACACAAATCAAGTCTTTATTCATAGAGAGATTGTCATTACCTAGATACAATGTATCTTAGTGGTTCTTACATCAAATCCTTCATAGACACCGTATGACGTCTTTCGTCTGTTGAGGTGTCTCTAAATCTATATTCTATTCTATTCAAATCCTTTATATTCCTACCAACGGGTTATTCTGTCCATAAGGACATATCGTACGTCCCCATATTCCGTCGTAAGTGAATCATTTTTATCTTCTTCAACCAGATCAGATTGGCGGAAAATGTGCAGATCCGATCTGATTATTTCTGTAGGGCCAATCTTTCTTTCTCCTGATCACAAGGAATGATTGTAATTAATTTTATCTCTAATTAGTGTATATTTTAGATAACAATTGTTAAAGACTGTCCCTTAATACGCTTAAACCACTTACCACAATAATCATCAAACCCAATCAGATGATTTGATGAAAATACAGGGCACGTTCGACCAGGCAGAAATCCAGTATGAAAAGAGACCTAATTTTTTCTGCTCTTTTTTCCAATAACAGAATGCAAGTATAGCCAAATAAATACGTTACTTGGAGATGTTCAAATAATGAATAAGCCAGGCTGTTTATATAGTGTAGAATACGGGCATATCCGAGATCAAGGATTGGAGTAATTCCAGACGAACTTTCAAAATACAATCAGATATTATATATTTCAAATTTGTTGAAAAAAATAAAAGTAAGGAATAGTGGTAGTTGTAAAACGCTGCATGTATTAAAGTGGCAGAGATAGTCAAGAGGTTTGGCTAAGATAGAGGTAATGATTTAATCCCCGGTGGGGCGAGAACCTGGCACCTTAGCGTACAGAAGCAGGAGTTATCTACATGTAAATTGATGGTCTAATGCTACTAAACTTTTATGAAGTTTCAATAAAATCCAATGACTGATTGCGGAGATATAAATATGAGTGTATGCTGCATACGGAAATTTAATCATTTTTTTATGTCCAGGAAAGGGAGATACATTTTTAAAAACAAGTAGGAGTTATCTGGCCTTGCATAGTGACCTTGACCAATGGCTCAAACCCACGCATTAAGTTTCCAAAACGGTATCTCCATTGATTCGCTATTCTTCATAATTAAGACACACCTAATTAATCAAGATATACCGAGTATTCGTACACATGTATATGAATAATTGTATTTGTCAAATTGTCGCAGTTTGAAAAATAATTTTAGTTTTGTCCTTGACATATTAAAGATGAACCGGAAGTCATTGGTTCCACGTCTAGTTATCAAGATACAGGCAGTCTTATGATAAAAACGGAACCAGCTGTTGCCATAGTACAATGAGATGTAGGCCAAATTCATTCCGTGGTCTGTGGTAATTGTATGGTCGTTCGGCAGATAGCAGTATTTTATTTGTTCTTGTAACCAAATTATTTTGGTCCACTTCAAAAGTATCCAGATAAATTGCTTGATCAAATTATTGGAAAAAAGTATGTAGATTTCGTCTCTCCGTCGAATGGATGAATTTTAAACGAGTTGTTGAAAGAAAATGTCCACATCAAAGTAAAAGAAAAGTTACGATGTATGTGTAAAAGAGTTCATAGGATCTAATTCGTGGATGAATATTTAATTTATGGGATTTTGGACCATATGAAGTACATGTTTTGTTGTTTTTGGAGTGAACCGTCACAGTAAATAAGTAATGTTGAAACGTAAAACTAACTGTAGGTGAAGTGCGCAGAGGTACCCTAGAATCAATCTCAACCCCTCTTCGAGGATTCCTTACACAAGACATCCGAGTGACCAGGGACCGGAAGTAATGAAAACCGTACTTGCACTCAACCTCTAGACTGGTTATCAAGTTTAGCTACGTTTGATCAGTGAGCCGTGTTCACGTCGTATTCTAAGCACAATCTCAGGTAACTCAAAGTTCGTACTCAGTTATGTTTGTGACAGTGTTTGAGATCACTCCGTATAACTCAAACTTAAGCGTGATTTTTAAGTAAGATTTTTTTTATATATTCGAGAACATCGCTCAACTAGCATACGTAGACTTAAACTTAAATTTGAGCAGATACTTGAGTATAAGCCTGAGATCTTACTAAATAATGTTCGAGAACACGATGTGGGTACTCGACACGATAACGGTGATACTATAAGGTAGTGTACCAGCGACACAGCCATTTATATAGCACAGTATATACTATCTATACGACGAAGGTTATAATCTAATAATCGAACCCGGTTGACGCATACTTACAGCCTTTACTCATCCATCACGACGGTGCCTGGGTTGGACCAGTACTTTATGCAAGGGAAGGTCAGGAAAGACCCTTGCCTTAACCATTAACGGGGATCGAGCCTACAATGATGTCTTGAGTATCTAAACAACTACGGGGTTAATATAAAGGAAACAAGAGACGCTTTTCTTGACACATTTTATATTGCCGTACAGATGGCGCTGTATAACAATGTGAACAGAAGCGGTATCGGTCAGTCACCACCATAAATCAAGTTCCTCTACACATGTACATCATAAAACTGGTTATCAATACTTTAAACAGTGTCACCTACATGTACCCATTCATAAACCTTGTGACAAGTTAAAATAGAATACAACAGATTGAAACATTTTAAAATTACAGCCATAAAAATCCTGTTTATGTCAAATGCAGAATAGTATTAATGATACTTGAAGCTGATTATACATACAATGAACTTAAATTCTCTATCCATTCTTTAATCATCAACATATCATGATATTATAACGTGAAGATATTAAAATGGCGTCAACGTAAACAGGCTGAAAACATTAAAAATTCGAATTTATATTGCAACGAAAGATTGTGTGAATTTTGTAATGCAATTCAATAAAAGAATTCAAAATATTGAAGAGTACAATGATTTGAATAGGAATATTTCATGTTATAATGTTCCTTTTAGACGTATTTTATTTCCAATCTCTTGGTATCTGTGTTACGTTTTAATCTCTACTGAACGGATCTCAGTAGAGATTATATTACGTTTATACACACAGCATACAATAATCTTAACTGTGTTAACCATCTCCCTCATAGAGGACACCATGAAAAGACCTATGCGAACAACATAAAACCTGATCAGCCTGCGAGTAACTCGCAGGCTGATCAGGTTTTATGCTGTTCGCTGCTCCTCAGTGGCCTGGAAATGAGGATTTTGTAATTAAATTTGGTGAGGTTCAACTGTGGTTTTCTCCAGATCAGGCTTTATGTGATACCTATTGAGTGCGTCAATATGAGTCTATATGAGGGAAAGGGTTAAATGTATATTACTGACTGTATATTACTAACTTGCTGAAAACTTTTCAGCAAATAAACCTCTGTTACAAACTTTTAAGGGCTTCAAAACGGTGCAACATCATGATGTCTCTTAAATTTTTAGACAATTCCCAAACAAACTTAGCTTTCCCGGTCTTGGTTTGTGAATTCAATTTCTTCCTCTAATGTCAAAAAGTATACCTTTACAAAATTAATTGTTTACTGCATGCCCTAAAACATTCTGACCATACAACAGAAGGCTTAAGTTTAAACCCCTAGATAGCTTCATCAGACAAGCTAGCACAGTACAATGATTTCTGTTGTTTCAATGATCACATGACTGAATTAGTGAGTAAAATCTATCTAGTCAAGAAGGAATGTGATCGGTGTGAGAGAAGTCTAAAAATAAACGATTGATACAAATCATTGCATTAAAAATATCAATAGAAGTATATTGATAAGAAAATTTTAAATACATTCTATATTTTGATTAAAAATACCCCGAAGTTAAAATGTGCTTATCAAATACTACAGTATATTTCTCTGGAAAGTTAATATACAAAGAAAGATACAGTATGGTCACTCTTCAAAATTAGATCCAGTTTCTTGGCCATGTTTCTGATCTCCCAAAAGGGTTTGAGGAATTTTACGAGAGCACGGCACGACGATGACAACGCCCGTATGTTCAATGTCATATAAAAGGTCAAGGTCAAAACAATAATATCACTATATCACTGTATAGTACTGGTGTAAGAGAGACATTCTTGAGAGTGTGGATATTTAACTTCACAAAATATATGTGTAAACATTTGACCTTGAATGTAAACATCTATACCGGAAATCAAGTATTTGTGGGTGTCTGAATATGAACCAATGCATGAATAGTCTGGTAAAAAAAAAGTGTATTTGCGCAATTGGAAACTACACTACTGGTCTTAAGTATATCTCAGACCTACAGAATTAAGAAGTAATACATGTATAAATCTAAAATTATTAGATAAAAAAAGTCAAAGCTCTTCCGACTAGTGGACCAACTAGACCTTATTCTTAAATTGACTCATGAAATATGCTGACGTGCAACTATTTCTCAGTACATCTGAAAGAAGTTTATATATTCAAAATGTTTTTGAAGTAAACTGCATCTCACTGGTAGACATGAAATAACAGGAGATTCACATTCACGGTTATTACTCCTAAGTTCTCATAAAAGAAAACCCCAGTCTCCTTAAGAAATAAAACACAAGCTCATTTTCATGCCAATCATTAATTATCCTTACTTAATTAGGTTCTGGAGTAAAATCGAGGCACTGAATAAAATAAGACCTGAGACAAATTAATTACGAAGAGACAGCAAGCTTCAATTACAAATTTATGCTATCTAGTTTACTTCATTATCAATAAAAAGAAACAGTAAAAGCATCAAAGTTTCTTGTTACACAAAGGAGCACTTGACTATCACAAACGTAGACAATTTTATTGCTATTTATCTATCAATCTTTGGAACGTTGCCAAGAAACCCGGACATGACGTCACACACGGCCCTATTCTGACACAAACTAAATCCACAGGCAGCGAAATGACCAGTGAACATATTTGCACTTTTGAAACTCGTATGTAAAGAATCATTTTAAAAGAACGAAATATTTGTTGCAAATGAATTAATGCTAATAACATAATTATTCCTAGAGATCTAAACTATTTTGGACATGACTTGTTATTTGATGTTTTATAAGGATATTTGACTTTGTATTTATGTACAAATTGTGTTTATTATGTTGATAAAATCAATGTGAGCACCATTAGAGAACAAACTGAAGTTTGAAGTAGCATCCTCAATGAAAAGAGGCAAAAGAAAATATTACTTTCGAAACTTTCAAGTCTTTTTTTCTTTATCTATAAAAACAAGTTACAGATATGATGTGTATTTGTGTCTACAAAACATTTTGTTCATCTAGCAAAATAAATAAGTACCTAAACGCCTTTGTAGATTTTAACACTAAGTTAGTCTTCAATTAACAATACTACATTAATGAACACATTTCTAACAATTGCCTTTATTGTATAATCTAAATACCAATTAAGATAAATATTAACAAAGAACTGAAGTTCAAAACACAGACACTAAAAGATTACAACTTAATTATAATAAAATGTCAAATCACAAACATATCTTGTATTTCACAAGGACTCGGAATAAACTGAGTACAGATGTCAACATGTGTTAAGGAAATATTATCAAGTACATGTCGTGAGGTATTCTATCACGTGACAAACAGTCATTACAGAAATGAATAACTTCATGTAAAGTGAGTGATGTGTACCTTTGGCTCAGTTAAAATTTAAATCTTTTGACATGAAATTGTCCAAAGGTACTTGGGTATATATAAATTTTTACGTGGAAAAAAAACAGATGACAGAAAAATATTTTGATTTTGACTCCAGCCACAAGGCCTGTACGTACACCTTGGAATATAGTGTATTTACACATTGGGACATAGGGTACTTACACCTTGGGATATAGCCGCACACCAACTTGAGTAATATGTTCACCTTCTGTAAAACTAGATTTATGTATATTTCTGATTTACTATAGACTAAAGTTTGATAAAATATGTCTTTAATGGTATATATTTGTCCCATCCATCTAGTAAATTAGAAGAATGGATTGAGTATGTGATATTTCAGGGGAAAAAAGTTTTATAAAACATTTCCAAAGTTGAAAATATTTTAAGCTATATCCCAGCTACAACTTAAAGTGTATCCCCTCTCATACCTTAACTACAGACAGTCAATTCCTGTCCAATATAGACTGTGTTCTCATATTTCCTTATAAAGTAAAACTTAATATTTGTTCATTGGGTACTTCTAATCACACATTTTGTACCTATTTTTAAAATATTAATATATCATTTAAGAAGAAAAAAAAGAAAAACCAATTTATCACTGCAAGAGATAAATATCCCTGCATTTCATGTGTCCGTGTAATTAGCAAGAATGGAACAGGACAGGATGGGTGATACACAATTTGCTGTTTCCCATATAACCCTCAGTTCTGTGATGTGGAGTATCACAAAACTGATAACCCTAAAATTTTGAATTATGTCTGAACCATCCATTTAAGTACCAGCAACAATTAACATCACTTACGCTCTATCTTTTCTAAAACCATGAATTCATTGCTGTGAATCATGTCTTCATTAAACAAGGGTCGTATCTGAACAGAAAAGTCACAACAAATCATTTCAGGATATTCTTTTATATATTTAGTATTAGAGATAAAATGTGAGCTTACTTAAGTAGTATACATACAAGCACTTTACAGTGGTTATAAATCATATCAGAAACATTAGAAATGGTCACCCAAAGGTGGCAAGCCTTTTGGCAAATATCAATGGCTTGAAGGATAATAAAAATGATAGGTCTTTAAAAATAATGTGCTACTTACAGTAATTAAATTAATTTAAAATATCTAAACTTTACTCGATATATTACTGATCTCAAAGACAGAAAAGGATAAACAATAAGAGATCGAGAGAAAGAGAGAGAGAAAAAGAGAATGCACTTGTTTAACATGATTATTGATTTTGCTTTATAGGTCAGCAGATATAAATTTCTATCTACTTGTCCTACTAAAAACATGAAAATAGTGAGTATATCTGAGAAAAAATAAGGACAACAATGCAGGAATCAATATAAGAACTTTTCAAGTTCAGGTCCAGATTATTGTAAAGATCTTCCTCAGCAAGACTCACTGGTCTGCAATAGCTGAAGTTCTGCAGGTCTCCAAGAGTATTTCCACTAAGATATTCATTTCCTATTTCTTATTATTGTCAACAATTATCAAAGAAACAACCTTATGGAACAGTCGCGGACACATAAATTCATGACTAGACCAATTAAACATGGCCATTCTATAAAATGTTATTAATGTGAATAACCAGGTCGAGAAAAATAGCAACGTAAAGACCAGGGCATCTCAGTGATCTTATTTATTGTATAATTTGACAATGCCCTGCAGAATATTTGCCTTAAACTAAACAGTCATTGTAATTTCTTAATCGTCTAACAGACAAGCCTTTATTTTCTGAGAATTTGCCAAATTCTACACTTGAAGCAGTGTTCACACAGCCATTCAAGATATTACTATACTGATGACGACAGATATAGCATGACTACTGGAAAGTTTTCTCACAGAACCAGATTGTGTGAATCTCATAATTCATTAGGTAGTTGTTAATTTCCCCAATTACAAGGGCTGTTATTGGATTCATTTATATACGATACATTTAGATAATAAACCATTATTTACTTTGCAGAATAATGTTGTAACAGAGAACTAAAATAGTTTCTTTTATTACAAAAGACGAATCTAACATGAAAGCAGAATATGCAAATATGCTAATAATCAAAAAGTATCAATTTTAACACAAACTTAATGGAAGCCCTCCAAAATAAAGGTATGTTTCATCTAATGATATACAAGAGGAACAGAAGTGCAAGCCACTTTTGAATGAAAAATTATTTAAACTATTTCCTTTCTATTTTTAAAACAGAAATATTCCATTTATTTTCAAATGTTAAAACTGTCATTTATTTCAACCTGTTCTTAAGTGCCTCAATATAGTATTACAGGTTATTAAAAACTAGACTTATCAGTGAAATGTAACGCTGCCTTGTCCTGTATCACTACCCAACCTTGATAAACATGTAGCTATTAAAGTCTAATCTTCTATTTTTAGTAACAGTGACCTTAATCCATCGCACAACTACACTAAGTAACTGTTCCAAGGTCACTGGAGTAACTCTCAGACAAATGCACTGTAAAGGATGGATTTGTACAAGACAAAATCTGATGAAACACCCCATAGGACAATACAGCCCCTATTCCACCAAGAGAGGGATTAAAACTGCTTAAAAGTTATGAAAGAATTCAAATTAATCAACTGAAAGAATTAAGTTCTACATGGCATGGTTCAAGAAATAAGATGATGCTTTATACATAATTCTTTCTACTTTACAAAAGCAGGGTAGTGTGTGACTGAAATAATCTCATATCTTATCCAGGGCTTGGTGGAAAACTTTGGTGAGTACATATAAATAAAGACACACATTTAGTCTTGCAGAAAACCCTTGATATGTATACTAATATACTGTGCAGCAAAGCATTCTACACCATTAAAGCATGACATAAAACTAGCTTCATACCAATAACCACAGTATATCTGTCCATAACTAGATTATCATGTCTAGCATTGTTGAAAATATATTTAATTGATATCATTTGCGATATACTATCCTTTTTCATAAGACTTAATTTAATTTCCTTCATAAAATGGCAATTTCATTAACATTAACTTCATTATGATATATATTTTTGTTACATGAACTTATATAGATGGTAGTTATTACAAATACTTTATTGTAGAAAATCATATAAAGTTTTGTATTTAGATATGGGAAGGGTGAAAGCACTATATATAACCATGTAATGTGTGGCACTATTTTGTTAGTGGAAACATAACAACACAATTCCTTTGAGGCAGTTCAAGCTTTCATCTTGACAACTTAAAAACTAGATGTACGAGAATATGACAAGCCAGATCCCCAGCTACTGTAATCACATTTAGTCAAATACACTTGTATGATATTTTTTCTTAATTTACAGCCATGACTGTGGTAATAATGTAATATGATGGAACAAAACAATCTAGAGATGATCCTCCTATTATTTTCTAGATATTCAATCATGCAGGGACTAAACTTTTAACTGTAGATCAATTAATCATTATCAGGTAAGACAATAGTTTATAAAATGCTGAATGATAAATAAATTAGCGATAAAAATGAAATATACAACATTCAATAAAGAATAGCTGGCTCACATATTGAAGAGATCAATAAAGAATAGCTGGCTCACATATTGAAGAGATAAAACTAAATGATAACAGAATGCAGCATTTTTTAAACACTTCTATAAATCACCAGTAAAATATTCATAATTCTAAATTTACAAGTATATACAAAATCACAGATTAGCAGTTTTATATCAATATGCCATTCTTTTATACATACCATATATATTCATTCTGAGTCAATGAAAGCTTTCACTATTTGATTATATATATTATAATAATACATGAATTGAAAACTATAAAACTATAAAAACCATCCTCCAAGCATAACATTTTACTAAATGTCAAAGCTATACATTGCACTTAATTTTTAGTTTTATTTTTTTTTATACTGTGAAACTAGTATATGTATTTACATTTTAGACGAAAAGTTACCATGCAAAAAATGAAGAAATAGAATCATTGATTACTAAATCAGTTATAGAGTAGGGTTCCATAATTTCTTTGATAACTCTTGGAAAAAAACAACAACAAAAACAATAATACATTAAGTTGATATTTTCTTTTACCTTATCATGGAATGAACATACATATTAACCTCATATAAAAAAAAAATATAACAAAATCTACACCCCTCTCTCACTGATCAACAAGATATCAAAGCTTAGATAACAATTTCTTAAATAAATACTATAGAAGTCCTACAGTGGTGAATGTATATGTTACTCATCAATGATCTTGAGACATAATTGATTACAAAAAGAAATTTGCATTTACAAACATGATATCATTTTACCAGAAAAAAAAAAACCCAAAATATTTGTCTAGCACAATGTAACTTAAATTCTAGCTTTTTCTAGCAATGAAACACTATATATGAAAGGAAAAGTGTTCACCTTAAAAAGATTTTTCTAGCGTCATGAAAATAAAAAACACATTCTATAAGATCCAGTTACACTATGAATAATAAATGTAACTGCCGATAGGTTCAACAAGCCCAAAAAGCCAGCAGATATGTCATTCTACCACTATTGCTGTTTTTTACTGCAGTGATTTTTCTTCTTTGTTTCTAAACATTTAATTTTATAGCAATAATTTTTTGTTTTTAAAAATACTTTAATCAGTAAGTTGATTGGCAAATCCTGTGAATGCATACAAGCTGACTGACACAAAATGCTGTATGACAAAAAAAAGACTCTATCATTTTGTAAAATGACACAGCTGTGCTACATTTCTAAGGTTATTTAGATTGATATTTTTTCTAAGGATCTTTGTCCAATTTGTTACTTTATGATGGAAGTGTGCTGAATCTGATGACGACACCCAGAGTGATACAAAATCTACCACAACACCTCATAAATATATCTTGTGAAAGAAAGGTGTGTCAAGCGATGTTTCAAATGAAATCAAGAGAGATCACACATTCAATCAAAGTCAATAAAGCCAATTATGCTTAGATGAACCATTTCAGGCCAACAGAAACAAAGCACAGGAATTCTATGATACAACCTCAATTGAAACTATTCATTTACACTAGATCATATACTTTTGTTCATACATCATAGCCTGTTTTCTTCAAAATAAATACTTAAGTATGATTTTTATACTTATACTCAAACTAAGCCCATTAGTTTCAATAGGAATTTGATTATCAGATTAATACTCGGGTATTTTCAAGAACACAGGGCCTGGCCTTAGGTGACTGTATGAAAACTAAAAGCATCAGCTGTTAAAAAATGTTATAGACTAGCAGTAATTGCCTGGATATTATATAGAAGTTTAAAGTATCAATGAAACTAAAATAAAAGTATTTACTGTATAAATAAAACAAAGATATGTGCTGAATACAATGATATAAAGCATTGTTTATGCCATGAAATAAATAGGTCAAGTAGACACATTTTCATTAAGCAGGTCAGCTAATCCTGCACAAGTCAAATTGGCTTATCAGCTGTATTATCACAACCATTAACATCGAATGAAACATTTAAGGCAATAAATTTAAATGTTTTTGAGCTGTCAACCTAGACATGAAAGAAAATAATCATTTGACAATGGGTTTGATTTAAGCTTAAATTTTTACAGCAAATTCTTAAGATCCAGGGAGGAAGAGGAAAGTCAGTTTTTTCTTCCAAACATATTAGACAGAAATAATGCACCTTTGAACAGCCCATACACAAAAAAAGCTGTATGTTGAATAGATTCAGTACATAGGAACTTGATATGGAGTAAGGTTTCTGATCATTGCACTTGGAAAATATTGTGTTCACATGTAAAACGTATTTCAAACTTAATCATTTCTCACATACACACCCAATCATATAGCATATAGGTGAATTCTGACTTGACAGACACACAAAAAAATGCCAAATTCACAAAGAAAAGGGATTAATAATATAACAGTATAATATTAACAGGTATTTATCAAATTTATGTTTAAATATGAAATGCAAAACATACTTAGTGGAAACTTAATATAAAAATCTGCATGGAAAATTAAAAATTAATATTGCAAGACAAACTCTTAGAAAATAAAACTGGTGCTTATAGGATAATTTTTCCATAAAAGACAAATTTTATACTGTTGAGAAAGTGTTGAGAAAAAGACCTATACCACTACAGCATGTACCATGCAGACTATTCACCAATTAATCAGTTCATCATTAACCACTGCCTTGAGTTGATAAGACTATGCGGAAATAACTTGTAATGGCATAAATGTATGGCAAAGGAATAAAACAACAGTTGCGATTTCATAAAATTATAAATAAAATTATGAATGAAAACTTCAGACATCCTATCCTTATTTCAATCTATTGTTATTTTAGACATAAAACTTTTAACGCTAAAAATATTGTTTTCTTAAAAATGGAATATGTGTTTTATGTAATGCTTTGCCACACAAGCGCGCTATCAAGGAAAATGAACAATACCACTGGTATAAACCAAGGCAATCTGGCTCGTAACGCATTAACTAACTTGGTTTTATTCATTTCTTTAATCCTCAGACTCTACGATATAGGAGGGGACACCATAAATCACATTTAGAATGGAAATGTTTCCAGCTGATCTGGTTATGCTATGATAAACTCTTATGTACTTGTAAAATATAATAACTGAGTGGCAAAGAGTTAAATTAAAACAACACAGAATAAAACCCTACATCCATTTTAAACTATCCATTGACTAGAATTTATTGGACTTTATTATAAACAATGAAACAATCATTATTATCTGATGCCAGAGCAAAAAACAGGACTTCAAAATACCAGCTTTATAAACATTTGTCAAAGTCAGAAACATCATTTCAATTTTCTATTAAAACACATGTTGTTTTTTCACCAACATTCCTAAATATGTATGTTTCAAGCAAAAACAGCAGGAAAAAAAAGGTTTTCCTTTCTTTTGTTTAATAAAGTTTCAAGCAAATTTCTAATTGGGATAACCATTTCATAAAATTATGAACAATAAGAATACTGCAAAACCTATAATACATTTTTACAAAAAAACTTCTTGTTTTGCAATATAAATTAAGTTTAAATTAAGTTTCCAGTTTAAAAAAAATCAGTCAAGCAGAGGTTTATAACTGGCCTTTATGAGAGTTGGGTTTACTGAAGGTGAATATTAACACTGGCTTAACTCTAGGAGTATATAAATATCTGGAATAATTTCTCAATCCTTATCACCATCTGCATGTAACCATACATTCTAAACTTTTATTAGTGATCGGTGCAAGGAAACTGAACAGTGGTTGTTCAGCACAGGGGACTATTGAAGAACATTCTATGCATACTATACTGCTAGTTTTGAAATCTGCAAGCTGCCCGCTTAAAAGAAATCGACTGCAAAATACAGGTGAACACTAAAGGTAAACTGAATGTAGGTACATAAATATACGAATCTTGTGAAGGGTGTTTATAAAATGCCAAGCTTAACACAACACAAATCTCAAGCCTTTTAATATCGCCGTAATAAAAATTTCAGTAAAATAATCAGTGTCATTATTCGAGGAATAAAATGCCAGAAGAGGGAGTTGCCCATGGCCAAACAAAGGAGAAGACCTTGCAAGTGTCACTCTTTCTTTAGATACAGCACAGTATGTTCCTGTGTAAGTGCGGCAAGCTCTTTTACAAACTCCTCAAGGACAATGGCACAGTAGACGGCGTGTCTTGTCTTCAGTGACTCTTGCTGACTGTCCCTCTTGTCCTCTCTCTTATTGATGTATCTCATCCCCTTGTTCCCTGCAAGTATCTCAAGTTTCGTTCCCTTTCCACCCTGGTTTCCGGCTTTTCGTTCATTCGGGGTACGGCGAAACAGAAGTTCTGATAAAGTTCTGTGACGTTTTTCTGAAATTTTCATGGCAACTTTTGAAAGTTATATTACTCGTGACAATGATACTGGCCACATCTTTTTTTTTCAAAACAATTTTCCATTACTTCAGACCTCAATTACATGTACATCTTTTTAAATATTTTTCTTCTTGTGCTTCATTTCTTTCCATTTATAAATGATTTTTACATATGCCTCTTTGGTGCTAATATGATGTAAGGTTATCCAACTATATGGGGTAATTGGTCCAATGGTTTGTCTATAAAATGGATTAAATTGCAAATATGCAAGTAATATGTAATCGTATTCTTATAACATTTTTCTTTTTTTTTCAAGGCCTTCATGTTAATTTAGTGCTATTATGAGTCCAACTAGTATTTCAGAATTATTACAACACTTTTCATGTAAGTTAATATCCTTTGCACACCAGATCAATCTTTAAAGCGAATGCCTTTAGCATATTGAAATGGATAAAAAAAATCATTGCCTCAGAAATGAGCCAATCTTTACAGCGATTCCCTGCAACGTTATGAGACGGGTGCTTTTTTATCAGAACCAGACGCGAAAAATAGACATACTTTTAGTAAAAAATAGGTTTGACAACGTTAAAATTAACCCAAATATGTTTTTTCCAGTTGTCGCTGTTTTTCAGCACTGAACATGTTAACTTTCATTTATGGACACAATTTAACTACTGCAGCGTATGAAAATGTATGTAACAGCTATAATTCACCATACAGGACACTTACAAATAATAAATATTTTGTTATAACAAACTAGATGTGGGTGTTCCTCGGAACACTTGTGTCGCCTGCATTTAAGCATGTTTGATGAAAGAATTGACTAGAAAATCGATCTTTTGACAAATTATTGATAAAGCATAATCTATTTTGTGAGGTACAAAATAACACCAAATCACACACACACACACACATATATATATATATATATATATATATATATATTTTTTTTTTTTTTGGGGGGGGGGAATAAAATATTCAAACAGTGCAATATGTAATAATTTTCCCGAGCACTTTCGACTATACAGTCTTCATCAGAGGAGTGTCAGAATGACTATGAATTCAAAACATTAACTGTAAGAAAAATTATGACGTCATTAAGCACTTATGACGTTAATTATATATATGTTGCAAGTTTGTAGTCATCATTATCATTATTGAGTTATCATTCTTGTGTACTGCAACTTCAAATACTTTACAAGTTATGCACTAACAAGAATTAAATCCAAAAAAATAAACAAAGGGAAATAACTCCAAAAATACAACAGTTATCATTCTTGCACAATGCACTGCCTCAATGTGATCTATCCATGTTTTAAGTTTCAAGGTGATACCTCAAATACTTTTTGAGTTATGGTCCGGACAAAAATAAAACTAAATCAACAAAGGGTAATAACTCAGAAAATACGAAAGTCAGAGTTATCATTCTTGTGCACTGCACTCCACCTCAATGTGATCTATCCATGTTTTAAGTTTCAAGGTGATACCTCAAATACTTTTCGAGTTATGCTCCGGACAAGAAAGTGTGACGCCGACGACACCAACGACGACGCCGACGACGACGGACAAAGTGATCCCTATGTGTCTGCCATGCTATGCAGGCGACACAAAAATAAGATTCACATTGAAAATGGTTAAAAATGTTTTTCAATGATACAGATGTGTAGTTCAGTACAGCATGTAATCAGTTTTTTTAAATATCAAAACACTTATATATGTGTAAAATAAGACAATCAATAATGATCAATAATTCAAAGATAATTAATACAATCAATTAGTTTTATTCGTTTATTCTAATTATCTATCAAATGGTAATCCACGACAATAAAAAAACAAGTAACCGGCTCCACCTTGACTCAATATGGTAATCAATCCCATTTTTTGCCATATTTTCACTATTTCCATTACTTTAGCAACCACATTTTTAGTCGAAGAACAAAAATAAAATGACGTGCATAATCTACACATTGCCATCTAGTCATATACCAAGTTTCATCAAGTTAGCTTGCTTAGTTATCGCGGGATCCCATTTTTTGCCATATTTTCATTATTTCCGTTACCATAACAACCACAATTTAAGTCGAAGAACAAAAATAAAATGACGTGCATAATCTACACATTGCCATCTAGTCATATACCAAGTTTCATCAAGTTAGCTTACTTAGTTATCGTGGGATCCCATTTTTTGCCATATTTTCACTATTTCTGTTACCATAGCAACCACAATTTTAGTCAAAGAACAAAAATAAAATGACGTGCATAATCTACACATTGCCATCTAGTCATATACCAAGTTTCATCAAGTTAGCTTGCTTAGTTATCGCGGGATCCCATTTTTTGCCATATTTTCACTATTTCCGTTACCATAGCAACCACAATTTTAGTCGAAGAACAAAAATAAAATGACGTGCATAATCTACACATTGCCATCTAGTCATATACCAAGTTTCATCAAGTTAGCTTGCTTAGTTATCGCGGGATCCCATTTTTTGCCATATTTTCACTATTTCCGTTACCATAGCAACCACAATTTTAGTCGAAGAACAAAAATAAAATGACGTGCATAATCTACACATTGCCATCTAGTCATATACCAAGTTTCATCAAGTTAGCTTGCTTAGTTATCGCGGGATCCCATTTTTTGCCATATAAGTTAGCTTGCTTAGTTATGAAGTTATCCTGGGATCCAGATTTGAGCGGACAGACAGACGGACGGACGCACGGACTGACAGATGGACGGACAGACGGAGAGAAAACCTATAGTCCCCTCCGTTGTGAACACCGCTAGGGGACTAATAAACAAACTCACTAAAAGTGATTTTATTCAATTTAAAATATCAGGTAATTTGAATTTAGAGATTAAAATTTGCATATTTACGTTTTTATTGATTTTTTTCCTGATTAAATTCAATATACCCTATATCTCCAGAAAACTGAAACTTTATATAAACAAATGCTAACACTTATATAACCCGAATATCAAATTACATTTTCAGTCATTTTAATAAAACTTTTTAAATATATCAATTTGGCGATTATTTTTCTAATATTAATTATTTTCAGGGTTCCTACGCTAAAATGGGGTCAGGTTTTGAGGAGAGAAAAATGTTACCTGTTTAAATCCTTAATTTACTAATTACAGGATCTTAGTATTGGCCAATTTCTGAGGCAACAATTTTTTACCCATTTCACTACATTACAGGTGCGCAATGGATATAAAGTAACATACCAAATATTAAACAAACCCTAACTGACAAAGCCTAAACTGACCTTTGGACGGGATGTCCAACACAGAATTGGCCTTCATCCTGGTGTGGACCATCTCAGGACTGGGTGACAGGGAGCTGCCTCGTTCCGGCAGGAGACCCTCCCGTTGGGCCAGTGTCCGCCTCGCTCGTAGCAGCAGGGCCTCAAAGTTCTGCACCGTGTACGAGTAGTGATCAACTTTCTGTCGGACTGTTGTTAACACCTGAAACAGTTGTAATGTGTTACAGTGCAGATGTTTGGTTTACTGGCATCTCCTGTTAGAAACAACTAAACCAATAGTAACACTACACAGCAGAACTATTTGTTTACTGGATTAAACATCTTTTCAACAACATAAAAAATATTTCTTACAATGTACTTTGTACATTTCACAGGTACGGTGCTTCCTCACTGCAATTCTACACCACTGACACAGAGCTGAGCTGAGAACCAGGACTGAAGCTACCCTTATATGTGAGACACCAAACAAATGTGTCTTACTGGGACCATTTTTAACCACTCTAGTATACTGCATCACTCACCCTGTCAAGCCCTTCTGATATTTGAGATTGTAAATTCAAGAAAATTACAAATAAATGTTCTGATTTTCACTTGCGCTGCACTGATTTTCACTGAAAAGGGAAAGTGAACAATTTTACACCCCTGCAGGATAACTTCATGCTGGGCCATGGATGAAATAAATGACCTCAGTAACCCTAGGTGGTAATTAAAATTTTAACCACTTAAACTTTTTATTTAGAGAGAGAGGCAAATATAACATTACATTTAAATACAAGTATATCATTAAAAATGTATGAGGATATTAAATCAACACTAAGTTGCTAGACACAGCCAAATTTCATAAATATTTCTTGTTACAAAATTTAATAATAACTTATCCAAATGCAATGAGAAAGGCAGATAATATGCCCAATAAAAAATCAAAACCTGCCCAATTCTTTAAGTATCATCTTGATACCAAGTTAAACTGATCTGTTACCATAACAATATTGAAAGGAGAATAAAAATAGGCCAAATTTAGAGTTCCCACGGACACTAGGTGAAATGGTGTTGAACATGGTCAATAAAATGGGTGTAAATTTGTATTTTCATACCTTCATCTATCATACATACATTTAATGTCTTAATTTACAGGGTTTTCCCTGGCATACCAATGTGCCCATTTTGACCTTCAAATTTTGTAAATGACCCCAAAATATTTTAAAATTTGTATCATTATCTATAAATCAAGGGGTAATTTGTCCCCTAATTAAAGAAAACACTGAATAAATTCATTAAAGACAGAAGTGAATACAGTTAACAATGTTAACTGACGTTACCTGGACAAGTGACTTTACGGTGGGTTGGAACACAAGGGTGTGGTTGAGCAGGAAGGACCGCAGGAGAGGCTGGGGAAATACAGCCAGGCGGGCAATCAGGCCTGTCAACATCAGATTGATGCTGAGCGAATTCTGCATCATCCCGTCCAGTTTGGTCATTAGTGCAGTCAAGAACGGACCTGCAAACATTGATTCATCATTTTCTGGTATAAAAAATATTTGTGCTATGTTCAAGTGAACGTCAGCATGCCAGATATATGATCTACACTTATGATATAGAAAGGATATAGAATATTTCATATTGAAGTGATACCTTATGAAGAAATACTTGAAATTTACAATTAAAAATAATCTAAATGAATATGTGCATCTATAAATATAAAGTTCAAACACTAAACAATAACTTTTTTTTTTTCATTTCAAAATGACATTAATTAATAATCTATGCAGTTTGTTTAAATATTGTAGTGTTCACATGCTACCAAAAATCCTCATTTCCAGACCACTGAGGAGCAGCGAACAGCATAAAACCTGATCAGCCTGCGAGTTACTCGCAGGCTGATCTGGTTTTATACTGTTCGCATAGGTCTTTTCATGGTTTTTTCTATGAGGGAAAGGGTTAAAAAGTTATTTTTATCTATGAAGGTCAAAATCTGGACCTTAAATTTACATCATTAGCATTAATCTATGTTCCAAGGTTATCTTTACTAAATTTCTACAAAACTTAATATGACATGATATACACAATCATGAGCATAAGAACAACGCAGTGTATTTAAAAGATAACAAACTATTACAAGAGACTCCTTAATATTATCTTGTAGAATGGAATAAGTTAGGAAAAGATCCTTCCTAACCCTGTGCAATACAAGCTATCAGAGAGTTGACTTATCTAACCAGCATAAGTCCAAATCAGCCTCGTACTGTTCAATCATCTTTTACAACTTTGATATATTAAGACTGAAAATTGCTTTTATCAGCTTGAAACAGGATTTTCTCAAGTTGACTATGTTGTAAAATGTATGTATGTGAAGTACCCTGTAACCTGAGGTTAAACACACTCACCTATACTGGGAGAGCTTGGCTGCTTGCTGAAGGTTGACCCTACAGCAACAGGAGAAAATGCCTCTGGAGGCCCTGCTGCAAATCTAACAGACTTATCTCCCTTCACACGCTCTGACTTGGGCTTCTCTTCTCCTGAGTTCTCTTCAGGTTTATCCCCAGATTGAGCAGATGTTTCACTGGCCAGATCAATTCTTTCTACGACCACAACACTGTCCCCAACTATTTCATGTTGTTCACAAGATTTTGAGACTTGCTGAGATGTCTGAGCAGATATGTCTACAAAGGAGGTCAAATTGTTTGCAGTTTTACCTTGTAATTCTGTATTGTTTGTTACTGAACTTTGTTGGCTATCAAGAATTTCAAACTCAGTTGCATTCGTTGTTTTCGATTTAGCTTGGGTTGCTATGAGTTCAAAGGATGTATCATTGACAGATTTAAATGTTTCATTATCACAGTCAAAGCGAGAAGTTTCACAATCATAGTAAACAGTGCTTAGTTCACTTTCGTCTCCAAAATCCGATGGAAATTCCTGGTATCCTTCATCATCACCATCCTGACTAACGTCTTTTCGTGGCGTCGACGTTCGTGACTTGGACAAAGACAGAGAAGACAATAGCACATCAAGTGTTTTCAAACTTTCTTCCACATTTACTGACTTATCTGTTGGACTGTCACTTTCTTCTAACATGGAAATGAAGTCTTTCTCTGTTGTGAACGTTATATTAACACCCACTCCATCCCCTACTGGCCGCGATATATCATTTGCATAAATCTCACTATTGTCAATTGCACTAACCCCGATCCTGAAACTATCACATATTCTCACTTTTGCATCGCTGCTGGGTCTTCCCAGCGGAGAAGACCTACAATCTTTATCAACAATAACAATAGTTGTATCTTCTCTTGGTGAATATTCACTGTTCTCAGAGGTTTTATCAACAGTATCATCCAGTTGATCGTCAAACTTATTAGCATCTTTGTCAAGACATGTAGGTTTGGGGTTTTCACCATCATACGGGTACTCCCAGACCTGACAAGCACGTGCACATTTCTGTTGCCGCGTGTGTGCATCCCGTAAATATTCCAGATAGCTTGTCTCAAAGTGTTCCAACTTACTGCCAAATGACCCGGATGGGAAACCTGTAAGTGTTGGCTCAACTTTGGCATCACCAGAACTAAAACATAAAACAAGAATAAAAGCAAACCCATTTAAATGGGATACGTTCAACACATTTAATATATTAGATTTATTTTTATTAAAGATGAACTTAAGTTTCTCTAAATATACTTTCAATATGTAAGTTCTATCACATATTTTCAAGTTTTTCACGCTCTGTTAATGAGATACATAACACTTATTCTTCAAAGTCACAAGGACATCATCAAGATTTAACCCCTGTAAGTTAAATTTAAATATATATCAAGTTTTTTTAGGAGTATCTATTTTATTATCATCAATCCCAATCAGAAGCTTCATTTGGTCTCAAAAGCACAGTTGTTTAAGAGATTATCATATACTGTAAAATCATTATTATTCAAATCATTATTATTCTTTGATTTAAAATTTTCTTATATCTGTAATAACAGAAATTTTACTGTTCGTTTACTTGTAAATACATATTATAGAAAACATAAAGTCTACTAAATGAATAATTGTTTGCTAGGTTTGATATTGGATGATAAAACCATCTACACAATCTATGGTAATGTGTCCCCCCATAAAAATCAATGATAATATAGTAGAAAAAGAGAAATCACTGCATGGTAAGTAAACCAGTATGATTTACTGGTTTATAGATTTGAATAAGCTATTCATAAAGGTCAATGTAACATAAGGGTCAAGGAAACAGGTTTACAAGTCAACATGATATCTACAGGAAATATTCTGAAGGAAATAAAGACCAAATCTGTAAATACATGTATATATAATCATTATGATAATTAAGAGCTTGTGGCACAAGATGCAACTAATCTGTTTATAGATAAAATAGTAATAGTTATTTACAAGATATCTACAAAAGTACAAAATGCAACTAGACAAAGGGGTTTATATGTGAAACCAGGTCAAGAGCAACCTGTATTGTTTAATTTATAAGGTTTAAGTCTCTAAGCCATTAAAGCTCCTTGGGTGGGTGAAGACATTTAATGTGTATTATGTTTTGATGAAGGCCCTACCCTTTTAAATGGTCCCTGAACATGGTGTGAAATGGCATAAATGAGAGATGATTAAAGGTTAAAAAGAAGTATCCTTCATAAACCTGTGATTTTATGCAAAAGATGGGAATGTTGAAAGATATTTTACTGCTAGAGACTGAATCAAAGTCTATGATAAAGACATTGTTAAAGAAAGTAGAGAATATTTCAAGTTTATGATGACATACATAAATTCAATGACACCTAGCTTTGCCTTGTAATGACAGCAATGACAGCGAAATTGACAATTTTTTCTTGAGGGCAGTAAATATGATGCATGTTGTTTCAATGACTCCATTCTCACAGAAAGAAAACAACACCTAATTAGCTAGGACAACAACTCCCAAATTTCCACCATCTATAAAGTGAATGTATGCAAGCTGAACTGCAGTTGAAAGGCAAGAGCGAGTCTTGTTACTAAGCTATTTATAGATTCCGTAAGGTAAAGAAATACCAGTACTCCTAAAGGTCAATGACCGTCTATGAATTCATGTTTTAAATCCCTAATATGGACATGATATATCTTATTCACTCTGTCCTATCAAACTATATTTATACAGAAAGCCACTGAGTTCTAGGTATGAAACTACATACTATTACATACCCATGCATATTTTATCCATTAAAAACACATTGGAAATTGTTTTTGTTGTTGTTTTCAAATATAATATTTATTAAGAAAGACATTTTATGCCAGTATCTACTTTTCCTTTCTTTATTCATGCACAAGTTTGTATTAAGCTGTACAACCACCTATGTCAAATGAGAATTAAAATAGAACTAGCTCTTTATTCCATATCATTTAGCAAACAAATTAAAATTATTAAAAATTTTGCAGTCAGTCTTTAGTCTGTTGTATTCACTACTTGGTGCTAAAATACTCTTTTGAGATTTACTTTTGTCATTGCTATCAGATTATCAAAGGGGATAATGTATTCATTGCGTAGAATTTTGGTTTTCCTACTAAAATGACCTTTTGAAAACAGGATGAACAAAACAGATGTGATTGGTATGGAGTATCATGACTGGTGAAGGATTTAAAACCGTCCTCACCTTACTGTTGGATATCTTTATATGTGTGCAATACATTAAACAAAAATGACTTCAATAATTTTATAACCAGAATGCATCAATTACAAGTTGATGTCATATAGACTTCCCAATATCTGATACTTTCCAGGTAGGTACAAATATGTCAGTTTACAATTGTTGCAAGACATCTTGTATATGTGGTGGTCCAAAATTCATTAGAGAGAGACTTAACTCATCTTAAAATTCATACAGTAGAGAGACTTAACTTGGAATGATTACTTCCATTATTGTACAGGGGTAGATCTGGTCTCTTACTTACAACAATTAAAATACACTGCATGCATAGCATTGGGATACAAGCATTTACGTTGTCCCTATAACTTTGGGATTCATTTATTATTTGCATAGCAAGTAAGCAGCACAGGACTAGCATAGTAATGGAAGCTCTGATGTCTACAAACAAGTGCACATACATACATTCAGGAAATTAAAATGGGGAGTATGGTACAGATCTGGTTCAGATGTGACTATATTGGAGTTAGATTTTACCTTCCTGATTTTCTGTTCTTATTTCTCCGTGAGAATAGCTTAGGTTTGTTACGAGAGTTTGTCTCCTTGTTAATGAGACCAGGCAAATCCACCACACTAGAACATGCAAAACCACTGTGATAGACAACAGTTGGTACAACATCTTGGCATCCATTCCAGGTAAATCAGGCCTGACCCTTAACTTCATACTGACACACTTTGACACATAGGCAAACAGAGCAGACCCGTCTGATCAGGGTCTTCTCTGCTTGCTCATACAATATTGTAGCTCAGTTTCTACACAGTCTTTGTGACAAGGAAAAAAACATTGTTTTATATACCATTTTAAATTCAGTAAATCATTATTCATAAAGTCATAAATTTGTACATGATTTTTCATGGCGTAAAGGGTTAATAGGCTGTGTATTTAATTCATGTCACAGATTAAGTGTCAGCCAAATAACATCAACAAAATTCAACATGCACAAAAACATAAATGACAAAATAACTGGAAGAGAATCAAGTTATCCATTATATTATATGATCACTGAATATCTCTCCTGAAAAGTTACTTGAACTAAAAAAAGAGCAATTTCTATGTCATCAAGCTAGAAACTCCACTGTCAATGTTTTGCACTAAATAATACCTATAATTTTTATAAATAAAAAAAAATATATTTGTTTTATGAAATATTCAGGCTCATGTTAAGACATATAATATTATACAGGTAGTTTTATTTGAGACACAAAAATGATGAAATTTTCCCTAAAAGATGAAGTTTTCCTCAAAAGATAGAATTTGCCTCCGAGTGATTTAGTATTTCTTTTAAATATTGTTTGCAGAAGTTGAACATGGTTAAACTTGTCTTTAATGGTTTCATAACGGAATAAACAGCAGTAACATGCATAATAAATTGTCTTTCTGGAGATCTGAAAGCTGGCTGTTTGAAACAGGTAGTCATTATCACAGATTTCATTGATGGAACATTCATTTTGTATTTCAAGCAGACTGTTAAAAAAACAAGATCACTTACATATATATCAAACAGGTCTACAGGAAAGCAATAATCCAAAATGCAGCAAAAATAATACAATAACTGACCAATGTTTGGGACTTTAATTATTTAAGTGCTATCATGAAATAATACTGACTTCTTAATCACATATTTAACTTAATGACATGAAACAAAAATGAAAGAGGGAGAGTGCAATTTTGTACACAAGTTTGAACTGCCATTAAAATTTTAAATGAATGATCAGCATCTTTATTTAAAAAGATTGAACATGCTATATATGCAATAAAATCCTATGGGTAAATTTCCCCCATTTTAAAACTGAACACTGTGTTTGGCTACAAACAACAACTATGATAATGTGTACTTTAAGCTGGTGCTCAAAGTGCAAAATGTACCAAAATGACTGACCCGTGTTTTGGGCTCTCTATCTCGGGTAGACAGCAGGTGGGACGGAGAGACAGGAACTTCTCGACACTCTTACAGTAGATGTCCTGATCCTTCAGTGAACGTCTCTGGCTCACCATGACGTGCGTGCACGGGATCAGGTGCCTGTAACACACAGTGGCATTATCCTTGGATCATATTCACATGACAATTAAAGCTTTTTTTTCTTAAAACAATGTTCAGTTCAATTTTTCACTTCAAAAATAGTTTTTTTAATTAATGTACATGTATGTTACTGCCTTGCATTTCATAAATTTATACAAATAAAATGGTCCAAAAATTGCAGGTATAGTGTAATGTTTTCTTTAACTTTAAAATAATCTGTTTGTTTAAATTTACAAAACAAATATTTAGTAGTAAAATTATTTCCTTGGAAAGAAATTAAACATCAGACCTGCATTTCATTAAATATAATAAATTTGGATTTTCTAAAAATCCAAAAAAAAACAAAAAAAAAAACATCTGTGTAAACTATAAACATAGCACACCAAAGGCCAGAGAAGGGT
>CM037777.1:87243474-87293474 GCA_021229015.1 Solen grandis
ACATACATCTTCTGTGAGCAAAACCAAACGTGATAATAACTATTTTTAAATATGGACCTAGAATAAAATTGGTTTAACTGATTGTTTTGTATGCCCATTCGGCATCGTCTTCCCATGGATGTACAGTCTAATTTGGTACACTGTGAATATTTTCTGCTTTGCGGGATTGTTGAGCAAGAATTATTGTCAGTGACTGTTGCTGAAAACATACTTTTCATATTATCTGATGGTGAACATATTTCCGTATATAGAGAGAGAGACTTCGCTTACATATTGTATTAGTATAGCATACAATGGTGCCAGTCTTGTGTATGATATGAAACCTTGTGTTCCAGATCTTCATTAGAGTTTCGAATAGACACGCGTTGGTCCCTTGTTATTAAAATGTCAAAGACAGTTTCATAATATCAGATAATATCAGAGTCTAGCTTCAAATAACCGGGAATGAGTACCTGCGTCAGGATCTGCCCCATTATTATATCCTACATCAAGAATATTACTATCGATTTGCAGAAAAATGCTACGTAGGGCCCTGCTATAACAAAATAGAGAAAAGAGGTAATGAGAAAAAAATTCCAATCTCAATGGAGGGAAGATAAATTGACTTTTATGTAAGGCCGAAAAACGTGTTACAGAAAAACAAATGTACGTAACATGTACCAATTAGATGCAATGTTTATAAGAGCGTATGAATAAAGGTGTGTATCACAGCTGTTTCACATGGCGTAAAGGTGCATTTGGTTCAATATAACAGAATGTTAGTCATCTGTAATGAAACATTGCACCAGGAAATAGAGGCTGTTCGTATCATTTATGGACTAGTATAATTTGTGTTGAACATGTATACACAGGAGGTAAGAAAAGCGACCACTAACTTGACAGGTTCTGCAATAATTGATCTCTCTTTCTTATGTGTTTAATTTTTCATGCGTTATACTCAACTTTTATTTGTCCCTTATCTTTCCTGTCTATATTTCTGATCATAACTTTCTTCAGAAACATTTTACCTGGATAAGATGATTAGATATACATGATATCAACGACAATTCATTTTTTACGCCTTTTTATCTTTTTATAACAGTATTAACCCTCACAATCTTGCATCTACATATGTTTTTATTTAGACACTTCAGGTAAACATAACATCAGGGAAAAGTGCACTTAAACAATGTCAACTATAAATTGCTTCCTTGACATGATAGAATACATATTTTGAGAAATATATAGAGGATAATTGTTTGTTATGATTTAAGATCGATTAATAATTTCACTGAGTGAACATAAAAGATGCATTTTCACTCATGGCCTCCCATATAAAGTGATATTTCCACGAATGAAATTACACATCGATCTTTCACCAAAACAAGTATTTGTTTTCGTTTTATTTAATGCTTTAAAGGCCAGAACTTAGCTGTGCCCTTCACAAAAGATGACAAAATTGGCAGGATTACCCCGCGTGCGTAGCTTTATTTATGACGTCATTTCTTGCGTAAAACAAGCACAACTGATGCTCTGATCAGTTTATAACGAAAGACCGTGTTCAATTTCCTGATTCACTGTTTTCCTGATAATTTCACTGTTCAAAAGAGAGAAATTATCAGGATAATTTCACTGTTCAAAAGAGTGAAATTATCAGGATATAATCCACTGATATTTCCCTATAATCCACCAAAAAGCATTCAATAAATAATGACCTCAGATTTTGTTTTACTTATTGATTTGATGTGAGTATATTTGAGACTTATCCAGCCTATCTGTTCAATGGACATCCCATTGGTGTTATAAAGCGTTTATTATGTATACAAGTATTAGCATGCATTTGTGATACATTTCACATTGTTAACATAAATTGTATCAGTATTGGTTTGAGCTAGATTCCCGACAGTGTCACTTAGTTTCTTCTTTTCAGGAAGCCTTTCAGAACGCTTTTTTCTAGGTCGGTTGTTTTACCCGGCTACTTGTGCTAGGTCGGTTGTTTTTCAGAACGCTTTTTTCTAGGTCGGTTGTTTTACCCGGCTACTTGTGCTAGGTCGGTTGTTTTACCCGGCTACTTTTGCTAGGTCGGTTGTTTTACCCGGCTACTTGTGCTAGGTCGGTTGTTTTACCCGGCTACTTTTGCTAGGCCGGTTGTTTTACCCGGCTACTTCTAAGTAACAAGGTTCTTCCTCAGCCTGTAATTAGCTAAACGTCGCTACATGACTAAGATGTTAACATAATGAATCATATGATTTGCGATTTTGTAGTCGTATCTAAGTTGATTAATCAGTGGCCACTCATTCAAAATTAAATAATGAAACATTGATGTACTCATGATGCTGAGAATCCAATTTTCCAGATAAGTTTTCTTTAAATTATTATGCAGTGACATATTTCATTGGTTTCCCGTCGATCATGTCCTTGTCATATTCAGCTGAAGTTTCATGATTGATTGATTGCTTGATTGATTGATTTTATTCAGGTTAAAACACACACATATATAAATTTATACAAAAATTATAAAATAGTAAATTACAGCGTTTAAAGACACTTCAAAATCAACTTCAATAAAATAATTCAAAGAATTAATCAACACATTATATTGCAGTCATTGTTCACATGTCATATTACTATCACAGCTAATGCTAAAATAACTCTGTTTACAAAACCATATAATAGAAACATAAACTTTCGGAAAATATCATATATGTATGGGTCCAAAATCGTAGGGCAACATGTATATATAGGATATTAGCGTTTACTAGCCTAGGATTGCCTTAAAAGCTGTGAAGCTTATTTCCAATGGGATCCTTGGCTAAATATACTTACTATTACCATTTTAAACTAAAAGCTAATCTAAAAAAAAAACAGAGAAGAAAAGGCTTTGGAATTTGGACGCTTACCTCTTATATAGTTTCTAAAATATAGTTCACATCGAGAATTACCCTTTTTTTTTTAATAAATTACTCTTAACATTTTTTTCAAAGTCATTAATTTTCTTAAGTTTCATTATATCATCAAGCAGGGAATTCCAATCATTGATTGCACTATAATAGAAAGTTACATTTTCTTTACTATTACATTTAGGCACTCTAAAATTGTACATCTTTGCTCTAGAGGAGTAAGAATGCTTATCCGGTATTGGTGTGAAGTCTTCTTTCATGTATGAGGTAGATTCATTATTAACAATTTTAAAAACATGATTTAGGCGCAATTGTTTGTTTCTATTTTCAATATTCAATAAAGACATCTGAGCAAGGTTAGTCTGATTTACCCTTTCTTATTTTGACAAATTGCAACAGTTAATTATCTCTAAGACCCTTCAGTTGTTTAAACTTGTATACCAGGAAGAACAAGCATAATCTAAATGACATTGAATTAAAGCAGAACTAAGACATCTTCTTGTCCTCATGTCTAAAAACTTGGCTTGTCTATACAAAAGTTTAAGGCGCGAGTTAACTTTGCTAACAATACTATTAACAATAGTTTCTCCAGATAATGAGATATCCATAGTGAATCCAAGATGCTTAACATACTGTGTGGTTTCAATAATATGTTCATTGCAGAAAATTTCGAAATGTTTCACACGTTTCAGTTTTTGTTTTGAGCCAAATATAATACATTCAGTTTTTCCAAAATGCAGAAACAACGTATTACCAACAAGCCATTTAGAACAAGATTCTAAAGCACTCCCAATTTCAGAAATTAACTTTGGATCTTTATGAGCAAATAGAATGGCACTGTCATCTGTATATAAAATTAATTTACATTCAGGGTTAATGCTTATGATCATATCATTCACATAACATAAAAATAAAAGTGGGCCCAATATGCTGCATTGAGTGTTAACACAAACACTTTGTTTTCTGTCTGACAGATAAGACATAAACCAATCAATATTTTTAACACCCATAATTTTAAGTTTACCACAAAGAACTTCATGGTCAACAGTTTCAAAAGCATTTGGTAAATCTAGCATTACCATACCTGTAAATAGGCCTTTGGCATTATTGCTTCTAATATGATCCATTAAATGTAAAAGACAAGTATCAGTGGAGTAAGAGTTTCTAAAACGAGACTGAAGTTCATACAGTAAATTGTTTTCCTCTAAAAACTTCTAATTGTGTGAAAACTGATTTTTTCTAATATTTTGGACACAATACTTAAAATATTAACATACCTGTAATTGCCAACATCAAGCTTGCTAATTTTCTTATGTAAAGGTTCCAATCTTGCTATCTTCATGTCATCATGAACGTAATTCTCAGAAATTGACATATAAATAATGAAAGTAATATGTATTTTCAGAAATGTAGCAGCATTTTTCAGATATTTTGCAGGTATTTCATCTATATCAGTACTCTTTGACGAGTTAAGGTTTTTCAGTTATTTGTAAACAAATAATTCAGTAACATGTTTTAAGACAAAAGTATTATTTCTAGAATTTCTATCTTTATAAAAATCAAACGAAGTCTGAGATTTTAAGTCAAACAAGAGACTACGACATGATAGTTTATCAATAAGTTTTGATGCCACAGTAGTAAATAGTCATTAAAATGATTTCCAATTTGTTTTAAATTAGGACTATGACAATTTTCCCCTTCAATATCTAAAACAAAATTCCTTTTAAAAGATTTGTAGCCTAAATGTTTTAAAAGTTGCCTAAGATTCTTAGGTTCATGAAAACTAAAAAATAAAAAAAATAAATAAATAAAAACAGACAAAATCCTCTTGGTATTTTTATCCGTGGATGGAGACACTGTTAAAAGAGATAAATGACTAACCACACTTCTCGAATTATGTTACTTATTTGGTTACATAATTTGTTAAAGAAATGCACGTGAATTCTAAAATCTGATAAAGACAATAAAAAACAGTACCGTATTTAAGGCTACTGCGTTTCATTAGAAATAATATGATTGAAAAACGGGGAAACGCGAACGGAAAAGGAAAAGGTTAGAAAAAAGTAAAATTTGACTCCGTTTGTTTGTATTGTTTGTGTACTTGTGACATATTAAAGGATGATTATCTTTGTTCATGTTTCTCTTGACTATGACTTACATGATACTGTTTTAATCTGTCTAATATTTTTTTTGTCAAGTAACAGTACTACTAAGCACGACAGTATGATTTGAATACGTTTGACGTCCCGCTTAATGGTAGTTTAAATGCTACTTGTATATTTATTGTTTATTGTCTAGATTATGTACTACCGCCATGTTATGTAACTATATGGGTCTTATGACCTTCTGGTTTGATTGAAATAAAATCTGAACATTGAAATCTGTGAAACTTTGAACAAAACTTGCATGATAACATGCAAGTTATATATACACCAACCAGTCCTGGAACAAACCTTTTGTGCCAAGCACCAAATATAAGGGAGATAAACCTGTAAGAATTTTAACAATCTAATCTCTAGACTACTATTTAACTCCAAAGACGTGAACATGATAACATGTCCTCAAGCGACAGTCAGCTTGAAAATTTGATATTAAATAATATGATTATGTCCCATTTTCTTGAAGCATTATTTAGTATCTTCCTAGGCTGACATTTAATTGCTAGCCACGTGATGATTCCCACGTTGAGGCATGTTTTTAGGACTATCTTTGTTTGACGTAATATGTGGACGTATATGAAGTAATTGTTTAGCTCAAATAGAACTCAATTTAGCTGAGGGAAAAAGAATTGTAAGATTTCGCGGTGAAAATTAGTCCCATCCTTCTGGGCCTAATTTAGCAACATTTTTGTATGTGTAAGTGTGATTTGGGGTCGAAAAGTGGTCATTTGGGGAATGTGAAGCAAAAAAAAAATAGTTCAAGGTTTTAGATTTGACAAAATGTCGCAGAAAAATCTAGATCAAATTATTGACAACAGATCACATAATTCTATGATGAGCTGAACTTACTTTTGGGCTATGTATATTGATTGTTCATTGAGCAGGATTCAAATGTTAGGTTTTGTGTATTGATGCATCGCTTAAAGCAAGGCTATGTAATTATATTTCAGTATAAGCAATGTTTACCGATACTAAAAAATTGTGATAACTTTTTACTTACAGTCATTGGTCAGAAATGAACCGATTTTAAATACATTACATATATATATATATATTAACATTAAAAAGCATATTGTTAATTACTATACATACATGTACATGTGAAACAGGCATATTTTCTCTGAAAAAAATCCGCCAACTTAGAGTGCAGTCAACATGATTCTTTTGCTAGACAAATCTGTGATACCGTATCGTGGATGAAGCCGTAGGATACAAAATGTCAAAGATCATGTAAAATTTCAAAAACGTATTAAATATGGTCTGAGTTATTCCCCCTTAGTAATATGCGGAGTTGTCGTACTGCTGCTGCAGATTTCCCCCAGGGTTTATCGACAAATATGATTTGACGCTTCTTTAAATGGCCGTAGTCTGTTTTGGTCTGAACGATATTTCGAATTTTGATTTAGAAATAAAATATATAAGAGATTGCTAATCCCTATCGTGTTTCGTTACGCTGAATGTGGATGGGGTGGATTTTCAGCTGCATTTACGATCACTAGAAGTATGTGTAAAATGAAAATATGTCTCAATCCAGTATAATTTGATTTAATAAGTCATTTCCTCTTCGCGAGGGAATTTATAATCACGCTCCGGAATACTAGCTGCTAATCGGAACCAGATAGTGAGTTAAGGAGAGACTCGTTCTGATTGTACAGAGACGTAGAACTGTTTTGAAGCTGAAGCCGAGGTCGAAACCTGAGTTCGACATATATACGAAGAAGATTATAAAAATTATTCAGAAAATGGGCCCATTTGGAGATAACCTATTCATATACCTTTTGAATATTATAATATACAGTTTATTTTGTTTTCATATAATCGAATTGTAATGCTCGCATCAAACCGTTTAGTTGTTTCAACAGTGATTATTACATTGTCGGTCATCATTGGGTCACAGGGTAACAGATGCGAGCTTATTATACAAAAATTGCACTAAAATTCAGGCGACACGGTTCCGTTGGGTGTTTCATTATATCTTCATTACATACGACTCTCGTTGTGTCAGACCCGATTCAGATAAACACATTGCTGTATCTGATCAAATCCGTGTGTGTCAGGCCAGCTTTGAAAATGCGCGTGTAGCTTTTTAGAATAAATACAATCATTATGCAAGAATTATTCCAAACTGGATAGTGTACATGCCTTTATTATAGTAAATGCATTCATTAATACAGCATTTTAGAGGTTATTCCTCGACCTAGTGACCTTCAAGGTCGGTATATTCTCTTGTGCATACGGGGTCTCCCTCTATCTTTAATGTGCTGGACGTCGCTGTATTTCTGAAATGTCGCAATGACGGTAACCTCTTAAACAACATCAACAACATCACATTTATTATTATTTAGACAAACCGATAGTAAAGTTTTAATTAAGATAAAAGCAGATGTGCGTGAATTTTATACGATTAATACAGCAACGAAAATTGTTTGTTAGTTTATTTTGTTTAACGTCCCACCAACAGTATTTCAATCATTAAGAGACTATGTCTTCTTGAGCAGTAGCACGTCGAAGATATGTGGCATGATACCATACCCAGTCATTTTATACTGACACCGGACCTACCTGTCTTGGATCTACCTTTATATGCTGAGTGCAAAGCAGGGAGCATACAAGTTCCATATTTACGACTTATTTGTGTTGCGGCCGGTGATCTAACCCACGACCTCCCATTCCGGGCTGACGCGTTAACCATTCAGTCACAGGGATCGGTTGTAACGAAATTGAAATTAACATATACGGAACGTAATAAAACACTTCCAATCTTAATTTAATACCGGTAATTTGGTTTGAGGGGGAAAGAAGTATTAAATCAGATAAAACAAATATTTCCCCTACTTTATTGTAGCAACCTTTCCAGTTATAATCTATTTATCAGCATTGATGGACATTTGTTCTACTTCCCAGCTGAAATCAGGTATGTCACGCAACTGAGTTGACAGACTATGTGAAATTAATGCTTGCGTTTCTAACATCAATCACAAGGGGATATCAAACATGTCCATAAACTGTGATTCCAAGGCCTGGGATTGATTGTAAATGTATTCCTTACAAAAGCTTTGTTTTCAGCTAGACCAAGGATACGCTGTTTCTCTTCTTCTCTTTTGTACATTCGTTTAATATAGAAATACATATCACTCGTGTACAGGTTCCGGTAGTAGAGTGGTAAGAGCTTCGGTATATTCCTCAGACTTGGTGTTTAGAATTAACGTAGTTTCAGGAAAAGTTGGCGGTCGTATGCCAGGATAAGGTCACTGGGTGTGGTATCATGCCACTCACTATATTTGGGTCTGGTGTTATAGTAGGATACCAGAAATATTGTCAGTGGGACCTTAAAACCAAACACTCAAGCAATATTCCCTACTTTGATTTTATGCTTTTAAATGCGCAAGCATTCACTTAACAATTCAAAATACGTTTCAACATCATTAAAGGATTACATAAACACCTGAAAGAATTAGAATGAATGCATGACTGCATTTCTCCATCAAATGAGGTTAAAATGAAGTATGTTACTAAATCCCAGTCATTGTATTCTGCACGTGAATAGAACAAAGGCAGAACTTTCCATATATCGAACCAGGATTTGCATTTTGCATTCACTTCATGTCCGCGTTGTTAAGCCGTTATAATTTAGTGAAAATTTATCATCATATCTTTCTCGCTATTCCGCGTTGTTTTAGCCAAATTTATTGATTGATATGGCTTAAAAGTATAATGGGGTGATCATCTCTGTTATGTATGATACTCATATATATCCAGGCAGAGGACACCACCATTGTGGAAATTATTTTTTTTTTCACAATCGCCAGAATCGTTATCCTTGATACCATTTGCCTTCAGTCTGTTGTTGTTGTTGTTGTTGTATTGGGGTTTACCGTCGCTGCGATAGTATTTCAATCATATAGCGACGTCCAGCTAATTACAGGTGGAGGAAGACCCCGAGTACACAGAGGTATCCGGGTAGAACCACCGACCTACCGCAAGCCAGCTGGAAGGCTTCCTCACATGAAAAATCCGAAGTCCCTACCGGGATTCGAACCCACAGCGGTGAGGGGCTGAGAGATTTGAACGTTCAGTCTGTTAGCAGACATGTGTCTCGCAAAACATCATAAAAAGAGATTGTCCTCAAAGAATATTTCTTAAGATCTAGAACTTCTATGTTTATTAATCTACACGGAATGGACATACCATGTACATGACTCTACAGAAAAAGATATCCACTTACTACAATAGTCAAAATCACGAATCAAACATATAAGTCCAATATATTATGCAGGATACAGTCAATTAAATAAAAGACCATTAAATAAAATAATGAATTTGTTTTCTAAGATTATTTTCACTAAAAGATCATTCAAGGGAAATGAATATGCCATACTCGCATCTGTAATACACGTTAGTTGTTTAGATGTAAGGGTCATAATAGTAAATCAATCGTTGATGAGTTTTTTTGTAAATTTGAGACTAGACATTTACCCATTTTTAAACATGTTCGTTTTAAAGACTGGTCGTCGGCAATAGTTATTTTCTTTCTTTAATAATTTCTAATATGAAATTCTTAAAGATTATTTAATATCTATTTTTGTCATATTGCTATATGCATCCCAAATACGACAGAAACTATCTGTGTAAGACAATCAACTGGACACAGTTAATTATTTCCAAATGAAATGTACAATTACCCAGACGCGTTTTATTTTTGTTTTGTTTTTTTTAAATATTATTAGTGGTTTTCTTTTAAAAGATAAATGATTAAAGACGGACATTTTCAACATACTACCACAAAGTTCCCAAGAGGACACTGTTACGTTATTTCCAGATGGTCTGTACCACACCTACTGGCAAATCTTCTGCACCTGTCAGAAAAGCATATTCATTTTTTTTATAGCATTTCAGTAACATGTATTCCCTATCGTAAAAAACAACATATTTGGCAGTAATTCTGGACTTTATTGCACGTGCTAGCAATGTTTGACGTCAGTTACACCAATGTTGCACACAAAGAAAAAATGATGATGAATGGGTTGCCAAATTCAAACTATATCTTAAATTATACGATTAATTATCGTAGATTAATTATCCTATTTACTCTAATTATTGTTTGATGTATTAATAGATGTAGAAGATTCGCCATGTCGTAATTATCTAGCATTTTTTGTTGAGGACATAAGATTCATAATTTAATGCGCTACTGCATTTTGATTTATAGTTTATCGGACTAACATGGGGGAACACAGAGGAATCTCCTCCCAAACTTGTCTAATCAGCCTTATATCGAGGTACACCATACTATGCTCTATGTACACAATGTGTTACATATTGTCTCTGGTTTGAATCAAAATGTCTTTACTTCGTGTATATTTCTAAACTGCTCTCCTCCTGTTAGCTCATACATGATACAATCCATCATTTAAACTACACACATGATAGTGTAATTGCAAATGAGAATCCGTTTTATGTTGAGTTGAGATAAAACATCGTTTAGTTTCAGTCAATTATCTGTCCTCGTGATGCACAAAACATGCAATCTGCGTGCTTGTTGAGACAAACTTCGTCCCACTTCCTGTCGAAAACAATTGATGCAAGAGGTATTAAAATAAACGTTGATTCGGTTGTTCAGGAAACTGTCTCAACGCAGATAAAGAAAACATTTTCGGGAATTAAGTTTTAAGTAAACATGTTTTTAAACTTATCTAAAACCATTGGCAGTCTTTGACCATTTATCGGAATAAAATATTTTGGTGTAATCAAAACATATAACTTTTATATTTTTGATGAAAATTAATGCAGATTAACTATCCAGATATTATCTCTCTCCCTCTCTCTCTTTCTCTCTCTCTTTATTTATTTCACAGATTCCAGTAGCTTCTGTCACTTTTATGATGGCCTTGTCATATTAAGTTTAGATTAACTACCAGAAATATCAAAGCATCAAGATAGGTCGACTATCCATACCCCTTTGCATAAAGGAAAACTAAATAACTAAATCACATATACATTGAAAGCTGAAAGATCAACAACTAACTGCAGGTGCCTTTTTCCAACATCTATAAATTACAAGTTTCACCAGCGCAATCAGGAAATTGAACTGTTTTGTTCAAATTACCCGCATACACAACAACGAAGACGATGCGATTCAAGGGACCTTAGATTCCCGTTTCATTATTGCTTTTCAATAATTCTCTGCGCTTTCTCTCAGACGTATATAAGATAAATTTGAATAACCTATTTATAAATATACATTTGCTTCTAAATGACGACATCGGTTGTGCGGGTGGTAGCGGTGATAGGATTTAATCCCAAAACTTGTAAAAATAAAGTGATCGAGGTTGTAGAAATTGGTCCAAGTTCTTGGTTTTGTATCTTGCCAAACTGCTTAAATGAATTTTCGTCGCATTATATTCCCACCTGAAAGGAAAGATGTAGATCCCACATTGTAAACTTTGTCTCACACGAAATAAGGAAATTAAAACTTCAATTATGTCTTACTATGTTGATTGTAAACATCGTACATGAGAGGGGATTTTTTTTATACTTCCACTAGTTCGATTCTGATACACTAGAATCCAATCCATACCTCCCAAAAATGATATTATAGAATAAATTTGCATAATAAACGTCTTGTCATTGTCCATGTATACATGTACTTTGTGAATACTGGTAGTATTAAAACTGCATTGTTATCATCCAACATTGATCGTGAACATTTCTAGTGATTAAATGCAGCATAACAAACGACTTGCATTAGTGGAACACTTTAATGTGGTAATGGTAAAGTTCGCCTGCTTATCGTGAAATCCGTTAAAACGCTTTGTGTCTTCCTTGTCAGCTATTATATACTTCGGTATGTTGTTTAGATACCGAGGGCTCATTGCAAAAGAGTTCAGCTTGTTCTTTAATACATATAAGTTACGACCCTTTTGCGCTAGGCCAACGATATCCTTGATTATAGCTCAGATAAAGTCTTTTGTAATCCGTATTCTTATTCTCCCTGATGACTTCAGTCCCGGAAAAAATAATACACAATCAATTGAATATAGTCCTTGTTTAATGTGATAATTATAATACTATTATAGTTTCTGTATGTTTACAAGACAACGTTTACAATGTCCATTAGTTATACATATTTTTTTTCTAATTAATGATCCATTTTGAGCAAAACCCGTATCGTAAAGCAAAAATCATTCATGGATAATTTTGGACGTACATGTAATTTTCATGTACATGTAATTATTAACCTAGTCTAGCGTTCAGTTCTTTGCCTTGATTTTAAAGCTGAGATCCTAAAGATGTTTCATCGTTATCGATTTATCATATAATGATTTACCTATTTATCAAAGATTAGCACAAAGCAATATTATATAGAATAAATTATAACTCTACATCACATTGTTTTATCTTATCTCCTCGTCAGTGTCTCAACCTTTTCATATCTTGACAAATTCGTTTCCTTTTTTCCTTACGTGCTTTATAGATATATCTCTACTAATAGTCGCGTTATCAAGAACGCCCGATTGCAATGTCGGGACAAATTGAGAGGCAAAGGTTACCTAACTAGTGGAAAATAGCACTTCCATGAGGATATTATAAACGACATGAAGTCAATACAAATGTCTGGGGATGTTTTTCAGTGAATGAGATGGTTTGGATGTCTTTTAAATCTAACTGCAGCTGTACTTTGACTCCAAGTATATACGTACCTTAATGAAGACAAATTGAATTCAGTCATCAATCTTAATTTTAGAAACCAGGATTAATGTCAACAGTTTAAGAAGAAAATGGTCGAAACTATAGAAGAACAATTCAGTTTGGGTGGGAAGAAATGTATTAACATATTATTCTGTCTAGCAATAACATTACTAATAAATTGAAAATGGCGTTGTCTGAATGCCATATACCGATAGCACTTACAGGTCCACAAATCACTCGATGGTCTCTACATATTACCGGTATTGGAGACTTTATAAATGAATGAATGAACGAATTAATGAATGAATGAATGAATGAATGAATGAATGAATGAATGAATGATACATACATACACACATACATACATACATACATACGTACATTGATTTCATTGCCCAACATCTATTTGCAATATGGATAAATTAACAAGGTATAAACAAAATCGCCACAATACGGCAGGTTCGTGGAAAGCCAAAAATACACGCCTTATATACAAATATAGGAGCAAATAAGGATTCAGTGTGCATTGTATATATTTTGTGCTAGCTACATATATCTATGAATCCCATCTCAAATGATTATTTAACCTGCTATTTGCAGCACCGTGGGACTTAAATTTACACAAATGTTACCCGAAAACAATTGTTCAAGCTTCTTAGTTATTGTTCGAAGTCAACAAGCGTATTAGAAGAAGAGATTATAGACAATATTTCATATAAAGTGTTGATCAATCCTACGTGCGTTGAAATATCCTTTTATTAGAGGAAAGTCTAGCCTTGTGTGACTTTATCATTTCAGTCGTTTGACGACGAGCGGCAGTTGGTACGTACCTCGGTAGGTTGGGAAGGGCGCCATGGTGAAGACCTTCAACCCGACTATGGAGCTTTTACTTATCAAATCCATGAGGCCGGAAAGGAATCTGAAAACATGATTGAATTTGCATGTAAAACGTCTAACATTATATGCAACACACGTAAGTAAAATATGTTTGCAGAAATCGTAGATCACTAAGATTTAGCAATCGTTGAAATATCCAAATGGATACGGAAATGCTGGTATGGAAACCTACTTTCGGAAATAATTACGAACAAGAAATACACTACAGACTGTCGTTAAAATTTCTATCATGAGATATGCATTTCACACAGTTATTATTGCGCCTTTCCAGTGCATTGTGAAAAAACTGAAACCAAGATAATTTTCCCTTAAAAGCATATCACTTCCCCCGTCTGGTTTTTCACACCACGACTTTGAATATACTCTGAATTATGCATGATGCTCGGAGAATAGCTCCTCTGATATTTGCAAATTTACTTTATTCATATATTTGTAGTATATGCTATAGGTGTTACCAGTGAACGAACCACATATCTTAAGACAATCTGATTGATTGATCATTTTGTTTAATTAAAAATATTGTTAAATGGCGTGTCACTGGTATCATTCAGTGATAAAAGGATATTTTGGAATTTAAGTCCACCATGTCAGAGACATATAACGTGCTCTGTGACAACATGTTATGCTGCCTATGAAGTACAGAATCAAGTCATAAGCACTACTTTATATCATTAAATTGCAATTTGCAATTCCTGTTATATGAAATTAAATCTTTAATTACTACCAGCTTGCATTATGTTTTAATGAATTTGGATTTTCTTTTCAGTATTGGTAACAGTCCTTGTGGGTCTCTCGATGACACTTCCCATTGCAATGGTCTCAGTCGGTAAGTGCTCCACAAATATATCCGATTGAAACAAACATTTTCGGGAGCATTATTCTCTGTACGGAATGATTCATTTCGTGTTTTATGAGATAATTCTGGTTTTGAAATAAAACCCCTACTCATTTATTAGTATGATTTCGAAAGAAGGTCAAGTTGCAGGATTATTTCAATCTGGTACAATAGGACTATTTATGTAATTCTCGTTACAAAAACGGAAAACATCAGATATATTTAGATATAGTTTTAATACATCAGGAATACGATCTTGTTATACATGAACAGATCGCACACAGAGCTACCAGAAGAGTTGTATGTGCAACTGTCTGGTGTAAAGGTTTAGAGATCTTGACTTTATATGCTCTGTGCGGAAAATAAGATTACAATAATAATTTGATTCGTAAAATTGTTATTTAATAAATAACAAAACGCGAATAAAGAATTGTGGTCACAATATTTCTTTCTTTGTTGCCACGGTTACATATCAGATACGTAAAAATGAATAATATGTGAATACAAAAAACAATAAATATAACTTCCGTTATCTAATTATATTATGCATTTATATGCATATCACTGTATTGTTTTTATTCTGGTTTTTAAATTAAAAATAATTGGAGGTATTTTCTGGTAAAATAATAATGAAAATTATACATTTTGTTTACCTTTTATCAAAAATCTACCAAATGGTCCATTAATATATTCAAACTCAAACTCCTTCTAGTTATCGCAAAAAAGCAATAGGACACCATAAACTATTTTCCCAAATGTAACCTTTTCAGCCAATCTTTCGTTTCAAAATTTCTTATAACGAGCGTAAACTATTTTCAGAATAAAATGTTTATCAATTTTCACACATATCTTTTTACATTCAGGTGTCAAGTACTTAGAGGACTGTCCAAAAGAGCCACGAGTACCTATTTACCTGTTGGTAGGCGGATGTTTTGGTATGATAAAGTTGTTGTCATCCCTGTGGAGGAACATACAGGCCAGGCGGTATCAAGACATCGAGGTCGTGTTTGATGACCAGGACGCTGATGGCGCGTTTGCTTCAACAACATTCAAAACCATGGACACGATTCTATTTTTGTTTTTACTGGGTTGGCAGATGGCAGGGACTTACTGGACCTTAGAAATATGGACGCCACATTTTCACCAGTTGCTCCATGAGCCGAGCAATTGGTGCGATAGAACAGTCTATATGTTCTCTGTCTATCAAATATTTGGTTGCTACGCAATCATGGCGCTCTATATTCTGGTGCTGTTTACTCTTATGTGTTCATACAAATGTTGCAAGTGCTGCCGAGTTTAATGGTGAAGATCGTTTTGTTGCAAGTAGAGTGGCAAACGTACTGGTATAAACGTCAAGCAGAGGAGCGACATTCAGCAGTGTAAGCCTACATTTTCTTGTGTTGTGTGCAATGTCCATTCCAGATTATTGAACGTTTGTTTTCAAATCTTTTTATGATATGAACATGAATATATATCCCCGACAAAGAGATTCAGGATTGTGATTGAAAGAATGCCGCTTTTACACCCAGTCGTCTGTCCTGTTGCCATGGTAAAACGTGTTTTAAGAGTCAAAAATTGAAAAGCCAGCTAGTGTTTTAGCGATGTCGGGTTGGGGTAATTAACAAGTAGAAACTTGTATGGGGAACTTATCTGATCCTTACTGCGTTCAGTGTTGCTTGCCGATTGAAATCCGATCGTTATTGTGTTAAGAGTACTGTATTTACAAGAGATGATAAAAAATAGATAAAATAACAGTGGTATATTTTCCTAAATATTTATCATTTTTATTTTTTTTTCAAATTGTAAAAGATGAAATATCATCCTTTTATGACACTACATTTTTCCTATATGCCAACTTCATAGTTATATCGCTGACTAAGCCGGTTTTAAAAGGAAATAAATGAAATAAGTTTTGGGTCCCTAATAGTATTTTCAAAAGTGCAAAAGACAGAAAAAAAGATATATTAAAGGAATAAAATGAACGTTTTTATTTAGAGTTTATTTGTTTATTGTAGTGAGAGATCTCGCGGTTTTATACTGCGACCATATCTCATCGTGTTGATTTTTATTTAATTAAGCGTTTTCTTTATCTCGAAAACATGAATTGTGTGAGCATTTTATTTTTAGAAACATCACATTCAATCATGATTGTATGATACAATTTAACAAATAGTGCCGTTGATCTAAAGTCACGTGTATGTCAAAAACGTTGTATTTAAACGTTGTAATGTATTTACAATTATTTTCTGTATATGCTTCATTTTTACAAACGATTTTTGCAATCTAGATAAACACAAAATACGGGAAATGACATTCATACTTTAATTCCAAGGAACACTTCTGTTCGAGCTTAACAATTCACTATTCCAGACACAGACACGTTTATGACATGGACAAATGTTTTAGTGTTTCAAACATGTTATACTATGGAAAGACAGCACTTTTCCAGCTCGACAATAGGGTAACTTCGTCAATAATTCATTGCGAACAATACATCTTTGCGGAAGTAAAACGGACTTTTGTCTCCAAATTTTGCAATCAGATAACAGATCGTTTGTCTCCAGACAATCTCAACTTGAAATCATTACGAACCCTTTTATTCTATCCCTTGCTGTGAAAACTCTCACAAAACTGTCTATGGCATTCGGCATGATTAAACACAGTGTTATTATCCTGGAGTTTTAGTATATTTAACTTTGGTAACCAAAGAACAGAAAAGGGAGTTAATTTAATCTTCAAAATAACAGTTAAGAAATAAATGTACTGTTGGGGAATAGTAGGTGTCTATAAAGTCCACTGGGGATAAATGGTGCAGTTGTATTACACAATCGTTTGATTAATTGCATCCGCACTGAGCCAGTCATTGATATCATATAAAGATTTAGGACAAGAGTGAAAGATTGGTCTAAAATCATTTATTAACTTAAAGAGTCTGACATAAATCACGTGTTTTATGTTTAACGAATGATTTGGGAAAATGCTTTTCTGTAAAATTCTAATCGTTTCTGTAATCTTACAAATCGTTTCTGTAATCTTACATTTGTCTTCAACTCATAAACGCTCTTTATTGGAATGCTGGTAAAATCAGTTTGAATAAAACATCAACCGACGCAGCTTACGCATCTCGTTAGTATTTGATTTTATTTTTATTCCCTTTTTAACGCCTACAAAGATGACTTTCTCCACATGTTACAACTTGTGGACGACAAACGACTGAAATATGAAATCCTGCACAACAACAACAAAGATAAATTTCATGTTCTTATTCCGTGCATTCAGAGCCTATTATTGGATGCAAAAAAAAAAAAAAAAAAAAAAAAAAAAAATGAAAAGGAACAGCCTTCTTGCAGCTTACAGTTATCAACGAGTGGCTGATCTTCGCACGAGAATTCGGCTATCATTCCTAGAATACTTTGATAAAAAATACGATTTCCGAATGACACTCGGTGACGTGCCGAAAAAAAGATTTGCAAATTTTCTTTGATTTATGGATATTTAGTCGTTGATTCTCGTTGCTGTCGCAGGAGAATGCAGTTAATGTAATATAAACATTTTTTTTTTTCGAATCACATATTCATGTACCATAGATTTTCAATATTTAGAATGTTTGTTTATATATTTAAATGGCTAACTTCATTTTCCATATTTTAGACGGGACGATATATAAACTATTTAAGTTTGCTAAACACCAGTAATAACCAAAACAGAAACTTTCCATTCCATCAAAGAAATTTACTTAAATAGACTATTGTATCATTATAAGGCAATAAATCTATGAAACTCTAATTTCAGGCTTTTGATAACAATCTAATTTGATTGATAAGAACGAATAGGTAAGAAAAAAAAACAACACATTTTTTTTAAATGGAAGCTCAAAACAATATTGCAGTTTCAATCAGTAGATTCAAATGCTTGGAGAGTTTAATGAAAATGTTTATTAACACAATTGTTTTTTTTTTCTTTATTTGGAATCTCAAACTTAAAATTTAAGAGATTTCATAGGTTGTATTTAATGAAAGGTTTCTGTATTTAAAAAATGGCTGTGAAATGTCAAGCTGCATCATCAGGTATTTCGGGGTATTGGTCATTTTAATTTTAAGACGAACAATTTCACAATGATACGTGAGAACTAGTTTTCAGCAGTTTTTGTAGTATATATATCATCTGTTCAAAATATTTTGAAAAAGTGTAAGAGATTTTAATCATGTACCGTTTGTAATATGTCATAAAATATCTGCGTTACATTGTTGTATAAGTGTCAAATATGAATATTTGCTCAGATTATTTTGTTGGAGAGCTTATACATACTTTATTCCTTCAATGGTTGTAAATGTATTCTTGTACATTACTTAAAATACATGAGAATGTATTTCTGTATTGGTGTATATGTAGTTCCTATATGTTCCGTTGGGGTTCAGAGCTGTATATATATTTTATGAATAACATATTTCATGTTGTATCAGCCTCGTATCGGTATTTGTTATAGTTAGAATTTATTAATATTATTTAAAATAAGCATATTTTTATCATTACGCAAACAACGACATAAATATTTTCTAATATCTTATATTGGTATATTTAAAGTTAGATATGAAACAACATTAATCTGATATTTTTATGATGGATTATCCTACAGCACATGTAGTATATATGAAGAGTCAACTGTATTAAAGCGTGATCGTATTGCTCACATAGTTCACGCTCATGGTGAAATTTCAAAGCAAACTTTTTTATTAAGGTTGTTTATGTCTGGATTATAAGAAGACGAGGTGATGACGGTACAATCATGATCGCTTTATTACGGAGTATCCACAGTACCGGCTTGCTTTACGTATGACTAGATATAAACGTTTGTAAACATTTCTGATTTTTGTATACATATATTTAAGATGTTTGTCTATGAATATTGCCTCATCCCTCACGTTCATCCCTTACGTACTGTACTTCTCTAATTATAATTATTTATCTACAATAGTAGACGACTGTTAATTGTATCTTATGTTTACCTTACGGTGGTCATACAATCGGTTGTATTCAGCAGTGATGTTTCGTTATGCGCCTACTGGATCCCTTTATTTTCGTATTTCTATGTATATGTATGATCTCGTTCAAATTGAAATAAAAATGTATCATTTATTTGTGTTTACTCTCTGTATTAATACAATTGCCATATATATTACCAATTAGGGATTTTAAGAGATACGCCCTTAACTAATTTAACAATATCAGTCAGTGTCGGTTTAGTCAGGATCCTATTGTTACCGACCGTGTAACATTATTTTATTTATTTATTTATTTTTATTCATTTTTTTTTTGTTGAAATTATTAAAAAATGTGAACACGTTAAAAAACATATTTTTTTATATTTTTGATTTCTTTTTAATAAACTTTGGGTCATGACTGCTGACAGTGTGGCGGGATATCGGATAAAACCATTAATTAAACAATTACTGTTGTAACAGTTTGATCAGTCTTGTTTTTGAAAATAAGAAGATATTACGCTGTAAAAGACAGAATGTCTTTAGTAGTCCGTGCTCAGGGGACCAATAAGTGCTAACATTATCGGTTTCTTTCCAAAATTGTCTCTCAATTCATTTGATTATTTTGCGTAAATCATAATTCACGTATAAATCCAAGTATAGTTTCTAGATACTACTTCGTTCTTCGGTAGAGTCTAGTGTTAATCGGAAGGTCTTTTTGCATTTATTACTAAATTTTACGTTTTATTAAAATCAAAATTAGAAGAAATGAAAGTATTTTGATGAGAATTCGATATTCAAGTCATCATTAGAAATACCAAGATCTTCTTGGTACTTTATTTCTATTTAATGATCATTTAAAGGCCAAATACAAATAAATATACAGAGAAATATGCGTTACTATTATTGGAAAATGCACATTTGCTGATGAGTGTGACCTAATTTTACATGAAAACAAAGAAAAAGAAAGAAAAAAGAAATAAAAGTTATAATAAACTATACTTTTTATCATTAAATGTAGATCTGTTTAGTATTTATCTCACTTAGAAGTACATAATACATGTCTGCGTCGAAAAAGTGAATGCTGCCGACTACGTTATACTAGTGCAAGTAGTTCTTCTTGAGTACAGCAAACGGTGTCTTCATAAGAACCACGGGGGAGTGAGAGAAGCGCTTCTAAATTAATAAGTTTTCAATTTTGCTGTCTTCGTGAAATATGAATTTGTAGAATTACAGGTTTATATCGCGAATTCAGCCCTTACTCAAATCACCTTACATTTAAACTAATTACATAATACTGATATTCAAATGCATTCACGTACATTTGAATTTGGCATTAAGACATTATATAATTATATATCAGATGAATATAAATTCATATAAAGTTCAAATTGCGGATTCTGATCCTTAATTAGTGTAATTATGTATATGATTAATAGCTTGTTTGCATCTAATTATATTTAATGCATCGATAACATCTAACGTTTTACTGACTACGAGTCAATGCAGCCCGCAACCGTTGGCTGCATACAATTATGAATGCCGTTATTAGTTGAATCTAATACAGCAACTCAAACCAATTCAAAAACTGCATATATAAGCAACAACAATAGTCTAGAGCGACCGTCGGTTGCAAATCTATGTTAAGGGCATTTCAACTGTTATTGACTGGCCAAACTTTGGTGACCGGATAGTGAAGCACTGTGGATTTAACAATTTATAATCTAAACATTAGTTTTACGAAAATAGTATAATATACATATAATTTTTAGAAATTACTTGCTCAAATGTCATTGAATGTGCACAATTACACCGTATAAAGCTTACGCCGTATATAGCTTAAATGTGAGCTGTATACGTCGGTTGACACCGTATATACAGCTGACGGTGAGCTATATTCGTTGGTTGACAATGTATACAGTTTACGTAAGCTTTATACGTTGGATATAGGCATACACTTGTGAAATAGGAGCTCCATCTTAACGTATATAGCTCACATGGTGGGTGACCAGTATTAAACATAACTGTAATTATACTTGATCGACATTAGCACAGTCATAATCTTCGACGTAGCGGTAGTTAATTTGTTTGCTTGGATTAAACGTCCCACCAACATTAATTCAGTCAGTTGGGGACTTTTGTCTACATGAGATTAATATAGTGTTGCCGCAATGCGGTATCACGTCGTAGACAAGTGATATAATAGTAGTAAAAGTAGATCTAATACAGTAACTGTAGCAGTGGTAGTAGTAGTAGCAATTATAATAATGATGATAATAATAATAATAATAAAAATTATAAGGAAAGTAGCCTTTTCAGTACCGTTAAGACCAAAACAAGACCCCCACATAAAATCAACGCGATGGCCAAAAGTGCGTACAAAAGGACTCAGAATTTTGCTGATACCCAAACTATCCAATTATACTACCTCTACAACTACATCAGCAGCAACAATACAAATATTAACATCAGCAACAATGATAACAACAACAACTACTTAAGTGCATGAATTCGCAACTCTGTGTTGATGACGATGATGATGATGCTGCTGACGACGACAATGATGATGATCATCATCATCTTTCAGAACTGGGCTATATACGGCGATGTGCAGCTTCTTAACGTATACAGCTTACCGTGTCTGAGCTGTATTCGATGTAAGCTGTATACGGTTTTATAGTTGACGTATACAGCTCATTCGTAAGCTCTATACGGCGTGATCTATATACGATGAAACAGTACACTAAAGACATATGTATAACTTTGATGTATGAGTATCGTGTAAGATCACGAACCTCGCAAAATAACCCGACGCCTATTATATGTTATGAGGCATATAAATCAAATGCGTATCGAGAAAGATGCAAGATGTAATGGAGATGAAATGACTAGTTACGTTTATATTATATTCAACACATACATACTCTCTCTCTCTCTGTATACATACAATAAATTCATACAGAGAGAGAGAGAGAGAGAGAGAGAGAGAAATACAGACAGACATACAGCTAGAGAGAGAGAGAGAGAGAGGGGGGGGGGGAGTGATAGATCATCATAATGGAATGGGGGTCCAGGTAAGGATTGTGGTATTGGAGGCAATACATATACTGAAATCATGAGTATAAAAATGACACTTTCTATCAGGAATGGAAAACCAATTAAAAACTTAAAAAAACATAAACAAGAAATATCTTTAAAAAAGATATTTGGCGTAGCTAAATAATTGTCAGTTGTAACATGTTAAACAGGTTAAAACTAATATAAATTTGGAAACGTTAGTAAAAATGTTTATAGATACTAAGATTATGGGAGGTAGTGTAATTTTTTTTATTTTTTTTTCTGTTTTTTTTTTCTGTTTTTTTTTTTTAATTTTTTTTTAAAGTAAAGACAATTCGTATGTAACCAGATCATAAATCATGTATATCCGATCATTGTTTTCAGATCTGCACAACTCCTCTGCAGTAGTTACCTCCCCTGAAGGCCGAGTCCAGTTTTACAAATTATGGGAAATTATGGTCTAAAAAAGATATGACATACGCCTGCTTTTTATTTAGTTGTTTTAAATCATATTGCCAGATCAGCATTCCTAAAATGATAAGGAAGTGTTAAATTTTCATTACTGTGTTACCTGTTTAAACTGAAAAAGATACATGTTATATCAAGTAGACAGATACATTCCATCTAAAATTCCAATTTTAAGTTGGAATATCCTAAATTTCCTAAAATTAAATTATACAGGCCATTGATAGCATTGCATTTACTCTGGTTTCATTTGCATATCTACATTTGTTTGGTTCAAGAAGTAGTTAAAATATCAATTTTATACAGCTACGCCGAAAAAACGACACCGGAAAATGATGGAAATAGTCAAAGAAATTTTTTTTACTTAACTTTCAGTTATTGCATCTGTTATCTCTGAAATTATTATAATTATGTTGTATTTTCAAATATTTTTTTAATAGAAAAGGTACAATACTGTCAGAAAATATCATATATTTTTTTATTTTTTTTTGAAGTGGTGATGAAAACTACTGTTAAGCTTCACTTATATATCACGACCCATTTCGCGGATGCTACCGGAGAGATTTTCGTATTCTACAATACCGCTAAAATCCGTCTTATATCGGACCTTGCTTAAGTTTCAAAAAGGAAACGCATGAATGAAAATGTCTAGCACCCCAAAATAATAATTGTATTTGCTAACTATGTTTGAATTGTTTTTCATTGTGAACAGTGCATGCCATATTCATGACCTCTTTACAAGTTATTGAAATTTCAAAGGTTCTGCGGCCAAAACAAAATGTTATTTAACTGCCTTCGTCAGAAATTGTAATCACGTTTTAGAATGAAAAAAAAAAATACTGTGGAAACAAATGCACATCGGGGTTGAATAAGAACGCACCGCTAGTCAAATTAGGAGTATGTGAAAAATAAAAGCTTTGTTGACATCTTGAAAAAGTTATTTTGTACAGTATTATACCTTTACACTGCAGTGTTAGCTATCATTGTTGCCCATTTTAAATGTTAATATGACTTTCGTGCACTGCTACTGTATATAATATGGATTCACAAGTGCATCGAGATCGGATTTGGAATAAATTGGATATCACATCTACTCTGTATACTGCAATTTATTTGTTTGCTTGAAGGAGTAATACCTCAATCTACAGATAGTCTGTGTGGTTTTCCTTTCAAATTTATCCCTTCGTTCTGTCCCCAGACGTCATTGAAGCTAAATTTAACGGTATAATGTTCTTTTTTTTTCTTCAATTTAATTTTTCCAAAGGGAATTCTGTAATCAATTTGGTTCTTATCTAGTCTTTTTTCGTAATCTTTTGCTTGACTGAATGAGATAAAGATAGTGGTATGTTCCTGAAATAAAATGAATCTTTCAGTTACATTTGTTGGATAATTAAGTGACATACAATATGTTTTCATTTTCAAATGTGAAATAAATACGAGTAAACACATGGATGGATTGAAGAGGACAGAGGCGGCGTAGCCCGCTATCCCTTCCTCTTAAATCGAAGAAAGTGTTGTTTTCTAAAACGTTACGTCTATGCACTTTTGCCATTTTTGTGGGAGCTTTTCTATTCTCGCTTTGAACCATGTCGTAGACCTATGTTTTTGGTACTGTGTAACAGAATATATCAAACTCGCCCTGTTCTTATATTTCTTTCCAGCAAAGGATTTGTTCAGTTCTGAAAAGAAATAAAAGTCACAGAAGGCGAGGTTTGGGCTATAGGGAGGGTGGGACAACAATTTCCATCTGAATAAATTAATAACTTCCACTGCAGTTGCGGCGGTATAGAACGGGTGTTATCTTGCTGTGCTAACCTTTGACGCATTTGTTTCGGCTTTTCTCTGAGATTTTTCAGAATTACTTTAGTGCTTGGCGGTGACAGTTTGACCTTTTGGCATAAAATGAGCAAGTATCATTCCTCATGAATCCCAAAATGCAACAAGCATGACTTTGCTAGCCGAATGAGACAGCTTATACGTTTTGGAGGTAGAGAACCAGCTCGTTTTCACGGCTTTGACTGAGCTTTTGTTCCAGGTTTGGTATAATGAACCCACATTTCATATCCAGTGGCAGGGTAGTTCAAAAACATATTTCATTCACGGTTTAAGGGGGGGGGGGTGATGATATTAGTTTCTTTTTAACCCATGTTAAGGTCCTCTAATATTGCGATATATCTGCCGGAATATATAAATTCAAATTTATCAGCAATTTATTTCAATGGAATACCATCCTATTATCTTTTTTCTATGGTATGAAAACATAAACAATAAAAGCGTTGTTGAAAATAAATATTGTTCAAAATGTGATCATATTTCAAAATGCATTATTAAATTAAAATTTAAATATAATTATGATATCTATCACGAATATTTGCGATAGTTATTTTTATAAAATTGCACTCATATATGCATCTATATGAAAACATAATTCAATTAAAAGATAATTTGAATTTTTATTATTTTATAAAGTAAACTGATATCATTTTTAATTCATCGAGTGAAGGGGGAAATAATTTTTGAACATTCCTCAACTCGAAAAGAAATAAAAATGTTATTCCACTGGAAGCATCATTTATTTTTTTTAGTTGAGATGCTTTTCTGACACACTTTTTAATCAAGTTCATTATAAATTACATCCTGTGGGGAGCCAAAATTCCGGAAGTCCAATTATAAATCGTTATCTGCTATGAAAATAGTCCAATAAAGGAACACAAAGAAATTGTGTAAACAACATTCATTCCAAGTATTCCTTGAATAATTTTTATTTCAATGTAGAAATCAATTGAAGTGAAAAAATTAAGACGGTGTATTTTAGAATTAACATTTTACAAAACAGTGAAAATTATAAAAATGGTAGTATTCACTCTTTGAAAAAATGGATACTGATATTTCAATTTTTAATTCACTAATATTTCCCTATAAGCTACCGAAAAACAATACATAAATGGAGTTATTATTTTTTCCAGTTCTTTATCGTCTACTTCCAACATATGGAATTATTATGGGTTTGCAAACGTTGTATTTAAACAACATTCAGGCTTTTGCTTTTATTATTACACATTCTACTAAACGTTTAGCTCGTAAGACAGATACCATAGTGGAACAGGGGGTGGTATTGATAGATTGGTGAACACTTTCGTATGAAAATAAATCTTATTTGTTTGTCTGATCTCTACGGACTGCCAAAGTAACAAATAAACTTGTTGATTTTGCATCTTCATCTGATCTTTAACAAACCTTTGTTATTGTGTAACAAAATCGTGTCTCAGGCGAGGAAAATTAAATCAATTACCTGTAGGGTAGAACATGTCTAAGATTACGCAAATTCGATAGACAATTGTTCTATTACCCCAAGCAACATATGCTGTTGACAGAATGTTACTGCATATCTCCTGTAGGCTGTATTTGCAAATTTGATTTTTGTCTCCTAAAATGTCTACAGTCTGTTTGGGGTCTGCAAGATACGCTGAGGTATAATTTAGAGATAGTTTGAACATAATTTCTAGCCCGCTCGCATTTCATCATGTCGGAAGTGACTGGAGATGAGTTGTTTCAAATTTAACGAACACGAGTAGTGTTCTTTGTGTGAAATGAGTCTTTGCTTCTTCGAAATAATTTGATTTTCTCTGTCTCCGTGAGACTGCTTAAAAGCTGTGTACAAAAATATCACTGACAGTTTTAAGACGGTGAGTGGAAAGAGGTGCGTTAAAAGTATTCAAGCAATGTAGCGATTAGATTAGCAGCAGATATAAACAAATCATCTTATGTTATTGTCGGTCTTAATAAAGATTGTAGGCTATACCAAATAATCAATCTTAAACTTTTGTTCCAGCCTCAAATTGTTTTGACTTACCTGTTTCCCCCCATACAATGATTTATGTTATTGTCTTGAAATAATAATATCAACGAGAAAACAATATCTGCAATTTGATTTAAGTGGAATATGTGTTAGATAATCCACATTTTTTTTATTTATTTATTTATTTATTTATTTATTTATTTATTTATTTGTTATTGTTGATTAAATGTGTGAATTGAATAGTGTATTGACTGGTCTATAGATTCCTATGCGTCATATTTCCCGTGGTTTTCTAGGAAGAAAATCCACATTTGCCATTCAACTTCATCATATAAGTTATCCCGTTTTCACTCTATTTACACATTAGAAGTTACTCTAAATATGTGGCCAATCATAAGTCTGAAAATTCAAATTATCCACGAATTATGTCAATAGAACACCCTTCTCTTTTCTATATTAAATTTACAAAATAGAAATATGTTTCAAGTGCGCATATGCAGCAAACCCCGCCTTCAGGGCGTTGCTTTATGATGACTCGGTTCTCTTTAACCGTTTGTCTGAACTGCTTTTTTGTATTTTTTATTTCAGCCAAAATGAAATTACAATTGTGATATCATACATACTTGTAGACAGTAAAATCCAGGCTAATCATACTCCTTTTTTCCTCTTGCCTTTCACATTTCTTCACCACCACCCACCCACTCCTCTCTCACTCTCTCTCTCTCTCTCTCTCTCTCTCCTGTCAAGTAATTCTCATATTTTCTTTCATGCTTTTGCACCAATATACATCCGTTTTTTCATTCTGCTTCTTTCTCCCATCATAATTTTAGCTGTCAGACGTTGTGAAAGATATGGACATGAATCTCGCCTCCAGCAGGATTCGAAACCCACAACCCCTGGTTCAGTGACCCGGCGTTTTACCACTTTTTTATGTTCACTTGAATAATTAAGAAAAGAAATCAACAAACTGTAGGAAATTATTTCAATCGCATCGCAATATCTACGGTTTGCTGATTAACATAAGTAAATTCCTCGTTTAATTATTTACGTTGAAATATTTTGATCAAATCGACATTAAACATTAATGCAAATTTGCTGCCAATCCATCCTCTCTTGTTGAATGATAATTATAGCATTGTGAAACATACATTCAAGTTTGGTCTATTATATAGAAAAGGGGAGACGTTTCTCTACTATCGATTAAAATTAACCAAAAATAATTTCGATGTCTCACAGCTTATTTTCTCGCCTGCCGCCCAGTCATTGACAGAGAATAGGGTAATATGTATATTGTGTATCTCGGCTTCAGTGCAATAAATTTAAGTTGAGCCGGGAAAGTCGAATAGAATATATGAAGACATATCTCCAGACAATGGAAGCTTACGTTCGCTTCGGTCTTCTATTGTCTGTAGAAATATCTTCATATATTCTGTCCTACGCTTAGTTGATTCCAGGTTAAATATTACTCTGTATGTTAAAACTTCAAGCTCGACAAATAATCCTTAAGCGGATTTTTTTGGGGGACATACCAATGTAACTTAAGTTTCTGAACATGCATAAACGAAAGAATACATTACAGAAATAAAAAAACATATATTTCACATACAAAAATATTTTTTAAATGGGTCATAATACCTAAAACTGATCACAGTATTTGGTTGCAATTGCAGTCACACATGCACAAAGTAAGAACATTGTATGATGTTTATGACTGCTTATGTTTTATAATTGCAGCTATCATAATCCATCTGAATCTTTACTTATTATCTTATATTGTATTGATTTACTTGCAACATGTTTATTGACAAGTCGGTGTACAATTTGAAAAAAAGTGTAGCCTGGAAGACATGTGTCATCTACTGAATAAAGTGCGACGGAAATGTGTGATAGACAAAGTTTGACATACGGGTGTATTTGTTAATGTTTGGCACAGACGGCAGACAGACGACTGAGACATGATCCCTATGTGTCACCTCTGCTTACAGCAGGTGAGCTAACAAACGCAGTGGGCTATACAAATGTCTTTGGTTTATGTTCGGCCCTGTAGTGTAGTCACCCAGAGTCATATATGATGATTATTTCTCAGCTACAATAATTGTAATATCTCCATTTGAATATCCACCAAGAATTATTTGAGTGTAGTTATTTTTGTAAGCGCCGTCTAGTGTTTGCAATTATAATTAAACCAAACAATTGCTGTAGAAGTTTATTACCCTCGTGCGAATATTTCTATTATATCAATCAGCCGCGCCATGACAAAGAAGTAAAATGCAGGTGAAAAATATTGTCTCTTTCCAGACAAACAACAATTCCCTGGGTAAAACGTCACAAGATTCATTAACCTTCTGCCATTGTGCCATGTCTGCTGCTGATTATTCCAACAACAATGAGGGTCTTCTGTTATTACTGATGGTAGTCGACATTCAGTGGTGTACTAAAATAAAAATTATATTGGTGTCTTCATGTCAATACCGGGTTTGATATTTTTTCAAGCTTCAATCTCAAATGAATATATGCCATTCAGTTTAACCATGTCGGTTTTAAATTCCCGCTGGATTGTTACTTGAATGTATCTTTAGCATAGATGCAAAATGGTACATTTGCTTGTAGGAACCAGTTTCCGTTTATGATTGACCAGTGTTCTTGGTTTCTTATTGATGAGGGCAATATTTGGTATCAGTGGAGTCACTAATTACTTTCTTGAAGTAGTCAGAGTAACAGATAGGTAGGATAATTGAGTATCAAGTTTAAAAAAAAAAAAAAAAAAATTGCTCGCTGAATATTTGGCTCCCTAAAAGCAAAATATCTTAAGTTTGGAATCTCAGTTGGAATCTGAATCAAAATATACAGAGTACCCAATTTCATATGTGTAAAAAACAACGTATTTTCTAATCCACGATCAAACGAAAATGAATTAAATATTCTCTAATCAAACAATAAGAGAACAAACAAAATAAGAACAAACTCAGAAGTAAAATAGCAATGGTCATTCGCATAGCCTTTTATTTAAGTACAAGAAATTCCGAGAAATCGATTAAAACTTAACATATTAAGGCAAAACAGGCCCGTTTTGCATGAAATGCCGGTCCCCATCTACAGATAGCAAGGGAATTCGAAAGCAGAAAATTATCTAAACATATATAAACGTATATAAACATATTAATAAAAAATATAACCAAGTCGTCCGTATACAGGCGCAAGTTGACTGCTGCTAAAAACCCAACATTAAGCCAGCATCATATTGCATCAGGCGCTATGTGGCACCATTTCTCATCTAAACATAACACCAAGTCTCTCCTAAATTACATCAACAAAAGCCATCCTTATTTCACCCAACATCAATTGGTGCAAAGTAGCATCCATTCTCATCTCAACATCAAGCTGGCACCAAGTGGCATCCATTCTCATCTCAACATCAATCTGGTGCCAAGTTGCACCATTACCCATCTCAACATCAATCTGGCGCCACGTGGCACCTATTCTAATCTCAAAATCAATTTGGCGCCAAGTGGCACCATTACCCATCTCAACATCGATCTGGCTCCAAGTGGCATCCATTCTCATATCAAAATCAATCTGGCACCAAGTTGCACCATTACCTATCTCAACATCGATCTGGCGCCAAATGGCATCCATTCTCATCTCAGCATCAATCTGGCACCAAGTGGCACCATTTCGCATCCAACATCAATCTGGCTCCAAGTGGCATCCATTCTCATCTTAACATCAATCTGGCGCCAAGAGGCATCCATTCTCATCTCAACATCAATCTGGCGCTAAGAGCACCATTTCTTATCTCAACATCAATATGACACCAAGTGGCACCATTTCTCATCTCAACATCAATAAGACTATTCACTTCCTATTATGACTTGACGTTAAACAATCGGTTGTTTAAACTACTCAAATTCAAAACGTAAATAAATGAATAAAACCGCACGAACCCCTCTGTTAACCTAAATAAAAAAAAATGCAGAAATAATTATACAGATCTAAACTGGGAGGAAAGGGGTAAACCCGATATCTTAAAGCAACTCGAATGAGAAGAACACCTAGAAAATAGCTTAAAACCCCTACTATGCACAAGATGTTCGTGCATATTACAATTCATTCAGAAAATATAAAATACCTGAATTATATATTCAAACGCAAATAAATACATTTAGTTGCTTAGATATACAATTTACATAGAAGTAATAGGGTAAACTAGCATTTCAAGAAAATATGTGTGGCTCTGAATACATTTTGAATAATAAAAATATTCACTTTAAATAATGACATGTACAGACATTTACCTTTATATTGTACATTTGTTATTTTGAAATAACAAATGCAAGGGTATGTAACCTTTACGTAGTGAATTGTTGATAACTACATTTTTGGTCCGTAGAATTTTCTATGGAAAGTCCAATGACTAGTGATGATAACTAAAAATTTTGTCCTTTAACTTCAGCATTGGTAATATTTGTCAATCCCTATTATGAAAATTTACAAATCAGAACAGTTTGAAGAAAATGAATGTCATATTTTTTTAAACTTCTGATTACATAACATTGTTTTACAGTGATATAAATAAATAAAAAAGAAAGTGATGAACATGGATAAGGGGTTCAAGCAGACGGATGTACAAATACAGCAACTGTATTTTCTATTACCTATCAAAAACAGAGACCATGAATAGAATACTAAAACAAGATAAATGATTGGAAGGAGTTGTGGAAAATGTTGAAAAATGTCAGCAATGTTCAAAATATTTTTATATCTTATATATTTTTCAATTATTTTAGAATTAATACAAGCTACGTTTTTTATTCAATCTGACGAGGATATAGTACATTTTAACTATGTAATACAGTGAAAACTGACAACAATGTTTATGGACTGGATGTACCATAATATTCAATGTCAGACCAAAGTAAAGGTATAGGATAATGAAATGAATCTGGATGAGAGTGCTTGTCCTGTGCTATTTTTAAACAGATTTCTGGTATATGTTAAAGATTTTTTCTGTTTTTCCTCCAACCTTTTAACAAAACAAAATGTTATCACTTTTGTAAACAGAATGGAATGCTACATGCAGTTTTATGCTGTAATTAATTTTAGGGGAGGGGTATCTTAATTAAGTGTTCTAGGTAAATTGTTCACAAACTCCAAGGATTTTAGAATGGACAGTCTAATATCGCATCGAAGCTCAGAAAGGTTTAAGAATATAGTTTAAGTGAATTGCTTGTTTACTGTAATCTGTGTTTGTGAATTAAAGGTTATGAGTGATAATGATGATATATATATATATATCAAGAATAATAATAATAATAATAATTATAATGCATATATATATATAAATAATAATAATAATAATAATAATAATGCATATATATATATATAAATAATAATAATAATAATAATAATAATAATAATGCATATATATATAAATAATAATAATAATAATAATAATAATGCATATATATAAATAATAATAATAATAATAATGCATATATATATATAAATAATAATAATAATAATAATGCATATATATATAAAAATTAATAATAATAATAATGCATATATATATATAAATAATAATAATAATAATAATAATGCATATATATATATATATATATATATATATATATATATATAAAGTAACGATTGATGATACAGATATATGCCGCAGAAAATGTAATTGGGCCTTTATATTCAAACTTTTGCAGCTAAAAGAGATTGTATCATGTTTTGCTTTCACAAGGTGTCGGTGATAAAATTGTTTTTAAATCATTTTTAAAGCAAATGATTAGGGAGGATTTTATTAAGAATATTGAGAGTTATATTAATGAACCAGTATTCGAAACAAAAGCTATTTAATCGTCATCAGATTTCTTATCGCTGCCGTAAATGAACATAACCTGCAACCATATGTTTCAACACACGTTTGACTGTTCCACATTTACCGTTGTTCAATTATAGTTTTGCTCCCAAGTCAAACTGTATTCACTCATTACATACTCCCTATGGCCTAAGAAATAACAAACATCTCCAAAAATTTGTTAATGAAATGTCAAGTTTGTGTTGCCTCAAGGGGGCGGGGTGGATTTTCTGATGTTCAATGAGGTCAATGTCTTCATTATATACTTGGTTGTTTGAGTAAAAATTGGAAGTTAATTTTTATACATACAAAATCACATGTTATACATTATACATGTGTGATTTGACGTTGTATTAAAGACGTACATGTATGTTGTGTATGAGTCGGGGAATGCCATTCTACGATCGATACTATTAACAAATGCATATAATGTGTGGCCTTGGTAACATCTAACAACTGTGTTGAACTATTAACTGTGGTCGGTTAGTGTGTATAATGTTTGATTGTACACGTTTATTCGGTTTCATTGTTTATTAGATTTTATAAAAATGCATCGGATAGTAATCTTTATCTATTTACCGGCTACACACACAAGAGAAAGTATAAACAGTTGTTTATTATCTTCTTGAAGCATCATTTCATTTGTAATAAAATCATGTTTTTTTTTCCCTTGAAATTTGTTTGCTGTTTTACATTTATATACATACAGGACCTTGTGTTTTTGTTTCCTTTTGAAGGAGTATATGCTTTACCCTGAGATGCATTGTATGAAATGTTTTGTTCCACACGATACACGGCTATTGCTTGTACGGTTCATCGTGCATATGTAATTACGACATTTATCATTTTTCAATACGCCCGAAGGTGCGTATCATGTTATTAAATTATACATACAGTCGTCCGTCCGTAAGTAGAACCTTGTGATCGTAACCCTTCTTACATTACTGTTGATATTTGATTCAAACTTACCAATACTTCATGCCTTTGTATACAGTTATATAGTTGTGCATAAAACGTTCAAGATTTATTTATTACTTCTTCCTATGAAGATGATTAAGCACAATTTTGGAATCGCATCTCCTCTTACACTACATGACGAATTTAGTTCAGCCTTACCGACAACACTTAGCGACTATAAGGGTGGATTTTGTGCTTACACGAACATGAAAACAAAAGAGTTCCTTGGAACACAATAACCACCTGCTGAAGCGTGACGGAGAAAGGGTGAATTACTAAAAATATACCAGAGTCATGGACCTTGTGCATGATAATTCCTCTTGTCAAGCTCTGTCTCGTAACGAACTTTCATTTCAATAGCATGAATCTCATTAAAATCAGCTTTCGATACTCTACGCTGCGAAGATCTGAAAACATCTCGTGAAAGGTCGTCTCAAGTCGACCTTTACGTCTTGAATATTGATAAGAAAACAATATCAAAATTGTCCACTCAGGATGTGCTTTTCAAAACAATTTTATGTGAATCGGAACTCCTTTGTGGTATCTGCAAAATTAGATTTTCCGTTTTCGCTGCCGTTAATTTACGAATATAGACTAACTTTGGAAAAACAAACGCATTGGTTTTTCCTCGAGTCAGATGTAGGTACAAACACATTTTTACTGTTAGTCTACAAGGAATAATGAAATAACTACTATTTTGCTGCATATTTTTCATCAACATTGCATGAACACCTTGTCTGTACCTACATGGAAACAATCATTTATTTGTGAGTTCCGGATATATCACGAAGTTATACCAAAGCATTCTGTAGCCAACGATTTGATTGGCTAATGAAAGGTCATTAATCCTCTAATCCGATGTCATCAGATCCTACCTAGCTCAAATAGTCAAGTCAAGTCAGAGTTATGGACCGTGCATGACAATTCCTCTTCATAAGTTTTGTCCATGAATGATAGCGCTGAGAGAACAGGGTTTTTAATATGATGATGTCGCATTTCTTTTGTTTATCAAAGTAAATTTAATAAGCGAGGATCAAATTTTCAAGCAATGCCAATGAACCAAATGTTATAAACCCACTTTTACCTTGCTTAAACACGGTCGTTAAAAATGATAAACACATCATTGTCTCATTGGATTGCTAACAATAAACATATCGCCACCCTTACTCTCCTCATTTTTCTTACCTACAGTTTATAAGATTATATGGATGTGTAATCTAAAACAATAAACTTTCTGTCAGAGATTAGAATTAAGTGCAACTTAGTGGTATTTTTTTGCTTGTTCTTTTTTTTCTTTCTTTTTTTTTTCTTATATAGCATACCCATCATAATCACATGTACTTAAATTGATTATTTTCATTATGACAAAAATATGTATGTCTTATGTTGCAAAAGTAGCAAAAAAGGTAAAAAAAGACAATAAATAATAATAACTGAAAAAGTTAAAAAAAAGTTACTCAGTTCAGACTCGAACCTTCAACCTTTGCAATTTTTCCAATTGTTTCACGCCTTAGTTGGCAATCCCTGGAAATTCGAGCCAGTTATGGTTCGATATATCTCCGAATGTTTTGCGATTTTTTTCTGCAGGATACTTTCTTTTTCCCTTATAGTTTATTAAAAAAGGTTTTCAACACATTTTATTCAGTTTCGAATTCCATAACGCAATCGTACTAAAATAAACATGAAATTAGTGATATGAGAGAGAACAAATTTTGGACGTATTTCTCTGTGTAGAAAAAAAGGGAAATCTATAAATATACATTTCTAAATATAGCCCCGAATTGTTGTCCGATTCAAAATGCGCACTACCATAGAACAGCGTTGCAAGCAACCCTGTCCAAAATGATTACACCGACGTAGTTACGTCGGCACTTCACGCAGAAAAAAAATGTATGAATGTTTATGTCATCATAAACATTATGATCGTTTTAATTCTACTGAAATTATAATTTACACTAATTTATCTCTAAGAGATTCAACATCCATTTTGACAAACTTCAAACAATTGTGTTCGAATACATGTATAGATATTGCTTTTTGCTTATGGGATTACGAAAATGTTGGAAGGTTCTCTCGTAACCGACATGATTCAATATTCACCATTTTCGACCTCACAAATACTTGTGCGTAGTAATACATCAACATGAAATACGATGCACCAAGACACTGGATTAAATTCTGTTTATTTAAGGCTGCTTCGCGCATGCGCATCGCAGTCTCAAATTGCCCTACATTTCTGTTTCTCTTCCGCATCAAAGCATTGATAACTGTTGCAATTGGGGACCAACTAATTCACCTGACCACAAAGTGGCAAGAAATTAGTAAAACCAGTACATGGTCTACATTTCGATTGCATGTGATACAAATCGTATTTAATATTACAATGCCTATTTTACCAGTGTGTGAAAGGACTCAAATGATGCTCTGAATGACAGATTGTTAAGAAACAAACGAAATGTGCATTTTGATTTAGTTTAAACATATTTATTCAATTATATACATAGCACATAGTTACATACATACAATCAAGGTAGGATTAGAACGAAAGATAAATCTTATCGTGTTCTTCTCCGATACATGAAATTGTAAACAAAATAACATGGCTGAGAAAATATATATAGCACATATAAGTGAAAATAAACGAGAAAACAAATTGGACAGTACAGAGAAAAAGGAAAGGAAGCGCTGACTGGATTGGACTGATATTAATGATGGGTGACACGATTGGAAATTGGTAGACAAAATCAAAATACATACTCTCTCTCTCTCTCTCTCTCAATCTTTCTATCGTTGACTATTAAATCGTTTCGAGGATTCAATGTATCTGTGTACAGCGTTTACTATGTTAATATTAAAATCATAAGAAAGATTACTATTGCCATATAATAACAATCCCAGGTCGATATTTTGTATAAATGACAGTTCACCCAACAGTTCAAGTCTGGCATTGTTAAACCTAGGGCAATAGAAAAAGAAATGTTCAGCAGTTTCTATTGAACCACAGGTACATAAGGGGGAATCAATTATATTTTTCATAAATAATGTATGACTTAATTGACTGCAATTATTGCGTAATCTGGCGTGGTATATTTGGTATTTTTTGTTACCGTGATAGTAATGCCGTGGTACAATTTTATTATTTTGATTTAGTAGTCTTTTAAAAACAGCCACAGATCTTGCATTTTTTAAATCGTTTGGTAAATTATTCCATTCCCGAATAGCTGATGGAAGAAAAGAGTTATAGTACGAGGTTGAGTTAGCATGGATAGTTTGAATATTGTTCGAGTTTCTAAGATTATAATTAGATATACTACCAACCTGTTCAGGAATTAAGTCATGTAAGTATGTTGGTCTTAAACCATGTAATATTTTATAAAATAAAATTAATTTATGTTTTCTTCTTCTTGATTGAAGTGATTCCCAACCAATTTCATTTTCTAATGCGTCAATAGATACAAGTTTAGTTGTTCCTGTAACAATTCTAGCGGCCTCGTTTTGAATTTTGTCTAATTCTGTTATTTCATATGAGTTACAGTTATCAAATATTACATCACCATACTCTAATAAAGGCCTGATAAAAGATATATAGATTGTTTCTAACGCTGACCGATCTAGCAAAAATTTCATTCTTTTCATTATATAAATGCGTGACCATTCTTTAGACTTAACATATTCTATGTGATTATGCCAAGAAAGAGTGTTCGTAAAATACAAACCCAAATGTTTATGAGACTCAACTTCTGTTATCACTTCATTATTCATTAGCACTTGAGGATGATTAGCAATTGTTTTTTTGCGTGTAAAAAGTAAAGACTCAGTTTTTTTTTGGATTAAATTTAACTAACCATTTATCAGCCCAATCTTTAATTGTTCTTAAATCGTTATTGAGAGAGGTTGATGCAGTCACAGGATTATCGACGATTACATATAGTGCAGTATCATCTGCAAACAATCTAATATATGAGTTTATACGATTAACGATATCATTAATATAGATGAAAAACAAAAGAGGCCCTAACAAAGACCCTTGAGGGACGCCGGCTCTTATAAAGACTGGGTCGGACTTGACACCATGTACAACAACGCGCTGGGTCCGGTTGGATAAGTAATCTTTAAACCATTCGAGCAAGTCTCCTGTGATACCGGCAGCCTTAAGTTTGATAATTAAACCCTTGTGCCAAACTCGATCAAAGGCCTTGCTAATATCACAGAAAATCGCTCGAACCTCTTTTCCTGAGTCTAAGGTAGATGATATAAAATTATATAGATAAGTTAGTTGGTTTACAGTAGAGTCACCTGGAGTAAAACCTGACTGAAACTGTGTCACTATATTACTCTCAATGAAAAAATTATGAACATATTTAAAAACACATTTCTCAAAAACTTTTTCAATGCAACTTAATAAAGACACTGGACGATAATTGGACACAATAGATCGATCCCCAGATTGAAAAATAGGACATACATAAGCTTCTTTTCATGAGGTTGGAACTCTACCCAGTGTTAATGATGTATTGAAAAGGTCACATAGAGGAATCGACAATTCATTTGACAGTTCACGAAGTACATAATTGTTAATTAAATCTGGACCTACAGCCTTTCCTAATTTCAAATTTTTCAAAACATCCATTATGTCTTGTTGAGTAAGTATTATTGAACTAATTGATTTTTCAGATTGTGATAATATTGGTATATTTGTATTTGATTCATCAATAAGTGTTTGTTCTTGAAAATATTTATTAAAAAGATTAGCTTTTTCTATATCATCAGTTATTACTGATCCGTTACATTCTAAGGATGGTAATTCATTAGACTGCTTATCATTGATGAATATCTTTAATGTGGACCACCATTGTTTTGAGTTTCTTTTACAAGATTTAAGTTTTAATGATAATTTCGATAAGTATTCTTCCTTACGTTTTCTAATTAGAGATTTAATTTTGCTTGTTATCCAAGGGTGTTCATTTGGAAATATTCGAACTTGCTTATTTGGTATACATTCCCTGCATATTTTATGAATATATTCTGTAATATTTATAGCATACTTATTTATATCAGTATCTTTAAGTAAATTCCAATCAGTATTACGAGCTAGGCTTCTTAAATTTTCGTAGTCCCCTTTTTCAAAGTACCAAACGTGACGATTAAATGTTTTAGGTATATTTTTCTTAAAGTTTAAAACGCAAAAAATAGGACAATGATACCTTATATTTTGAGGAAGGAAAAGTTCACCCACATCACATAACATGACATGATCGTGATTCTTGACAAATATGAGGTCTATTAAACTTGATGAGTTTTCAGTGAAATGAGTTTCACTTTGTATACATTGATATAGGGAATTATACATACATAGTGAGTCAATTTTATTTCTCGAACTGGACTTTTTTAAGTTTAGATTAAAATCACCTGTAATTATAATATTGTCAAAATTTAAATCGCAAGCAAGATTAATAGAGTCCTCAATCACCAAATGTTTAGCTACTTCTGTATTTGGAGGTCTGTAGTATAAACCAAACAAAATAGACTTGCACTTTAGTTTAACTTCAATCCAAATACACTCTATACCAACGGGTTCTAAGTCTAATCTTCGTTTATAACAAATATTACTTTTAACATAAATAATGACACCTCCATGACAGTCAAAACTTCTATCCTTCCTTTCAGGTGGTGAAAAGCTTGGTATAAGACTATCATTATTTGATATTTCTGGGCTAAGCCAGGTTTCAGAAAAGGCTAGAATGTCAAAATCTTTTAGTTCGGTAGACAATATATCCAATTTTTGAAAAATAATTTGAACCATATAATGTACAAATGTAAAATACTTGGAAAAGTCAATTGACTGACAAAGTGTAGAGGAGAGATATGAACTATCACTGTGTACTGATGTTTCTGGACCAGGATGTGGATGGATGTCACCAGACAGTAAAAGTAAAAGCATGATGCACATAGCAGCAAAAGCAAGTACAAAACATATAATTAGTATATGTATGTCTATACAAGAATGAACAGCACATCTAGCTCTTAGATAATGACAATTGTTAACTTTCCGAAACGTTGAAGAATGTTCATGTATTCTACTAATTATCGAGATGCTGTGATGAACATCGCTTATGATAGCTATTAAAAATACCAGAGTGAGAGAGAGAGTAAAGCCATGGAATATATATGCATTTTGATTTATGTAAATGCTTTTCTAATAAGATCTAGTTTCATGTAATTGCAATTCATTGTCTTGGTCATATCGTGTAGTTTGTTTCTCATTTGCTTAAAAAAAAAAAAAAAAAAAAAAAAAAAAACTTCAGCGCTTCACGCCGAATATTTGATCTGGGATGCAGCCTATTAAACGTAACAAACCATGATCACATAATTTTCTTCTGGCTGCATTCCTTAATAATGAGTGTTTCAGTGGAAAGATTAATTTGAGGAGGCAATATCAGAATGGCCGCTTTGTCTATGGATGGGGATAAAACTATAGATTCTTGTACAGGTCATATACTGGAACCTGTGATTAGAAAAGTGTAATTTTGATATTAAAAAGTTTAACTTTTATAGTGCTCATATAAACATTAACAACAAGCTTAGCTTTTTGACAGTATGTAAGACTTAGTGACATTTTTGTGTCTCTCTTTTTGGAATGTTTGTCTGTATTGAGACTTTCATTCATACACAAAATTAAAATAAGTTTCAGCACTGTGTGTGTGTGTGTGTGTGTGTTTTAAAAATACCATAAGGCTGTATAACAATATGTAATCACAGTCAATTTACCGGTATACACATAGTGTAAAATTATGCATAACGTCGAATCTGGCTATTCGAAATTTCGGCCGTCCTAACATTCAGATATACACAAACAACTCTTTACATACGTTTAGGTCTTCCCATCCTAATAGCGATCAATTCCATCAAAGCCATGTATATAACTTAAAAATAAACATGTATATAAGCTTTTAAAGTGTCAAGAAATGGTAATCTTAGGGGCAAATTGACATGTAATAACAAGTGACAGAAGTTCGTTTATTACCTCCCAGTTCATTATTTTGTTGCCATGAGTTATCTCCCCTGAAAACTAAAAAAAAAAAGTGATTTTCTCCATTTTCCTATGGTAAAATTTAGATTTTTTTTCACGAATGTTGGAACAAAATCATAAATGCATCTTTTTACCATGAGTTTGTCTCATAAATCATTTTTTTTTTTTCATATTCACAGAAAATACACATTTTCCATGGACTTCAATGATAACTTATATGCGGATTATCTCTACCAAATTAGATAAAAATTGAACAAAACTGTGGTGAAAATTTTTTTTTTTTTGAATGTCTTCAAAGTGACAAAGTTTCATAGAAATATAACCATCCAGTTGCTAGATATGGAATGTGGCTTTTAGGATGGGAAGACCTTGAATAAGCTTTTAGAAATACAAATCACATAGTTACATACTCCAATACATACGGGCGATCGCTGACACAAATATACATATACATATAAAAAGCTTACATGTTTGTATTCATGTCAAAAAAATTGAATCGAATTTGAAATTTATTTGGTCAATTCGACAATTGTGATTACATACAGTGTCACTCTTTTCTGCTATCTGCTAGAATCTTCGGTACTCTCGAGTCATACAAACAAATAATTGCCCGCCATACAATCAACGTGTATTGTCCGCAAACAATCGATGTGTATTGCCCTTCAAACCATCGTCGTGTATTGCTCCCCATACAAACGACGTGTATTTCCCGCCATACAATCGACGTGTATTGCCCGCCATACAATCGTCGTGTATCTCTAGCCATACAATCAACGTGTATTCCCGCCAGACGAACGACGTATTTTGCCCGCTATGCAAACGAGGTGTATTGCAAAAAAATGTTGTCATGTTACATGACTCAACTCCCAGAGATCCTAGTCATTTTGTCAATTCAAAACTCTTAACTTGCAGTCTGTATTAACATGGGCAATCTGCCCAACTTTCTGTCGAGAACAACTGACACAAGAACAGTAATTATCACCCTTAGGTCTTTTTTCAGAAATGTGCACTTTCAGGAGTGTTTATTTCTTTCCGTTCTCCGCTTGAAGGAAAATTGTCTTCAATGATCCTCTGTTTAAACCCATTGTACATTAATCTTTGATCAGAAGTATGCTTAAAGTGTCCAGCGTGAGATCAAGTTAAAAATGAAATTATCTAAAAAAATAAATGAGAAGACTCACACCAACACAAATATTCGACTAAAACTGCAATATCATTTCGTTAAAAAATAAGTTTACATTGCTGATATTTCATTTAAATGAGTGTCTTTTGCATTACCACTAAGTCTCTACAGTTTTGGATTTGTCCTTCGGTCTTCTCACTCGGATATTCAATGTGTCTGGCTTGCAGTAGAGTGTGTTGTGCAGCATATACCAATAATTGTATAACGCATTGAGTGATACACTGTGGCACTTTATAAGTGTAATCAATGGCCGGATGTAGTTGTGATAAGTTTTGTTTTATTATTATCATCTTTATTAATTCATATAATATAAAGATACCAATCGCAGTGGCCTGCAAAGTGCTTTGTAATGTCACTGCCATTAAAACAATCGTTTTCATAGAATGAATAAATTTACAGATAAAAAAAAAAAAAATACAGAAGATCTGTTCATTCAGGCATACAAAGATGTGTGTTCGTTGGGTTCACAATCAGTAAGCTCCATAGTAGAAAGCAAGGAAGCAAGGACTACCATCATCATTCACACGTTTAAGACTTTACAATTTAGTTCAACAGTTTACAGCTACTCTTTGTTTGAAAATCACGCTCGTTAAGTCCGACAGAATCCCTCAGAAAAGCAAACTCTTTAGATGAAAGGATTAAGGGGTTGGGCAATCTGAAAGCAATCGTAGACACAATAATATTGTCGAGGCTACAAAAGTTTAGATACCAAAAGTATGCAACAATTGAAATAGGCTAGGACATTAAGAAGGTCCTAGGTAAAACAATTAAAAATAAGAATTTGATCTGCATTATCTGACATGCTCGCCCTTCCCAAGTAACACACGCTTAAGGAACTTGTCAGATGATATATTTTGCCCATTAAATGAGCAAACAGGGATACTTTGCCACATTATTTTAGCATGCACAACTCCCCTAACCCAAAGAGGGTACGAATTGAAACATGAACGGAATTAATGCACATTCTGGAACCCAAGAGAAGGAAAGAGATACCATTAAAGCAACAAAGGTAGTTGCAGCTATTATTTGAGGAAAAGCTGCGAATGTAATTCGCATTTAGATAGCATTTTTCTATACCTGCCAAGTTTAATCTATTTGCAACCAAAGTGGTAAGTCATACTTAAGTGTCTATGGATGTACATTATGTCTGTGCTTGAAAGAGGTTCTAAATAAAAACTTGATTGAGGTTGCAATCAAACGGATATCGCGTTAAAATAAAGACACATTTAAAAAGACAGGGGATGAATAACATTACCTTAAGGCTTTGCTGAAATTCGGATTAATTCAATTTGCTCAGTAATTGATTTTTAAAAACACCCTTGTGGTAATTGAAATAGTTTTCCTATATAATAATTTGAATTAAGAATAGCTTCACAGGCAGGTACGGCGCTATGGTCATCTGGTAATGTTCATTGATTACGGATCTGAATGTTGCAATTTGCATTCCCAGGCGAAAAGTACTGGTACAACACAGGCACCGTCGAGAGGGATTTATGTAGATTGTAATAACTTCTTCCCCTGTCAGCACCAACAGAATAAATTAAAAAGTAGATAATATTTGTCAGTCAATAAACTGCTTTATCTGCCATGCATTGCAGAATTCCTTTATTTAATTGTGACAATTTAAGTCACACCCGTTTCAATTCATGGCTTGGTCGACTGGTTGCAGTCAGTATCACAAACAAAACAATGTGTTCTTTTTCGTGAAAGCCAGGTTAAGCAATATACGAAACATTCTACCGATATTGAATAGCCTCAGTCCACTGGAACACATCCGTAAACTTAAGATGAAGGCACAAAAGTCAAATCCTTGCATTAACCAGATGAAAATTAATGTTTGTTTCCGTCTATGAACTTGCTATCCCTTGACTATCTGGAATCTTACGTTTTAGATAGCACTCTATGGATTAGTGTACGGCTTGTCTGGCATCTACCTATATTTAATGACGCTCGGTTACAGGCATCTCATAAATCAGGACAAATTGACACATATAGGTGATATACACCTTCTAGGTGTATAATTATGATTAAAGTCGATACAGAGGTCACAAACTGCTTGCAAAAAAGTAGGATTGAATAGCTTTATCAATATATTTACATATCTACTTATAGGGAAATGTCTTTTTCAAGTAAATAAAGTGAACATAGAAGCAAAGTATCGGCACTTTATTCTCCCTTTTGCACGCTAGAAGTTAGGATAATAAAAGAGAAAACAAAACGTGGATATACAATGAAGTTATGCCATTTTTACACATCTTAACACATTTTAACAATAGGTTTGTGCATATTTCTTAGTCGTAAATACCAATATCTTGTTCAGCACGCGTTTCCCATCAGTTCGTGTATATCATCCATCAGATGTGCATAAAATGTCATGATGTTATCTACATTAGTTAGGTACTGTTTATTATGGTCGAGTGTTCATAACTAAAAGTTTAAACTTATCTATTTTACATCGATTAGGAAACAAGTTCTTAAAATTTAAGAATAAATCATTCTCGATGGCTCGGATGATGGCGTATGTGGTCATTATTGTGGGAGGAAACCGGAGCACCCGGGAAAACCCACGTGTCTGGATGGGCGACAACCATTCCCTTTCACATACGTCACCCGGAATCGAACCCGGGACGCACTGGTAAGAAGCGAAGTGCGTTACCACTACGCTTTCCAGGCAACCCGCCTAAGCCGTAAAAAGAGTACTAGTACAGCTCACTTTCCTGATGTTGGACATACATGGGGCCGTTATGATCGCTATCAGTATGGCCTAGTTCGTCATCTACGGTGAGATATCACTTTGTGTCTGTCTAAATTATTAGACAGATTAAATTACTGTAATAATGTTGGTAGAAAGTTAAATTCAAGCAAATAAACATTATTAGTAGAGAGAAAGAAAACAGCCAATATACTGTCGGCAAAACAATTAAATGACAAACCAAGTATTATAATAAGTATATAAAATAAGAACTGTATAGGAGACCTTAAGTAATTAATCACATGTTGCTGGATCACCGATTTTAAATATATATCACAAATCGAGAGAAAAAAAGATAAGTTGAATTGACATTATGTATTAGTTTAACTTTTGCTATTTATAACAACTGGCTCGAACAACGTCAGGCTGTGAAAGACGATGCGTCGAAAACATGCGAACCGACTGGGAATTTTACCCACCTACAGATTTAAATGTATTTGAAAAATGGCTACCGTTGAACGCATTTGTATTCATTTTATATTCATTAGCCTCATTTGGAGCTTTAGTTACTTGTACATTTTAAGCCAGCATATATCTCATAGATTCTATCCTTTCCAGTGTATATATGAACACTGTTACCACTACTCTAGAGATACAGGAGTGGAAGTCTTACTGAATTGATATTGTGGTAAATGCTATTGGTGTATTGATACACACGTTTATGCTTGATAAATGTCCACTCAGGACACTTAACAATATGAAATTCTCTTAGTAAAACTGCAAGATAAGAAGGGTATGATTTCATATAGTTATCAAATTTATACTGAACTAAAATCATTCATGAATGTAAAATAACATTAAATGCGGTAGAAGTAAGTCAAGTTTTCAATTATGTCATTCCACTATGACTGGTATTAACTAGAAAACAAAGGAAGCCGGCCACTTACTATAACATATGTACATCTGTAAATATAAGTATCCCACTCTTATAGGTACTTATTCCAACAAACAAATTGCATACATATAATCATGCGCAATAAACACAAACACACATCGAAAACGATAAAAAGAACATCGTCAATCCAAACCGACAAGTTTCTAGAAAACTTTGTTGATTACAGAAGCAGTTAACATTTACCTTCGTATTCTTCAGATTGTCAGAGTATTTTTACTTCTATATTTATGAAAATTTAGAAATACTGAGAAATGGAACCGAGTGTGTTTAAATTAAAACAGAGGTTTGCTGGATATTGAAATATTTAAAATTAACAATTGCACATCTTCTTTTGGAACTGAGTGTATACTCAAAACGTGACTATATTATATAAATTCAAGAGCCATGCCTTCTGCTAATTTAACACCCAACTATCCTTGTATAAACTAAATCATGTACTTATGATTTGGTTGCATCCATATATAGCCATTTTCAGTTTAGAACCCGCGATTTACATGTCATAAATATGTTCACTTGCATAGTTTCATTGTAAAGTACAGGTTGTATATGCTTTATGTGTAGATAGGCATATTTTTATTATACTAGACAAATATTTATCCAATGCTATGTAAACCACCGTCGGTGCAAGATTTCTTGTAAATAGATCAATCCGTGTAATAAAACAATAAACCAGTTTGTAAAACTCATATTAATACGGTCAAAGCCACAATATGGTAAATAACACGATATAACCGATGCTAATTTAGACAATCGAGACTATGTTATGGAATCTAGTAGACAAACATTAAAAGTCTATATTAAGCAAAGTTAAATATCAGTAAGAAGATATTGTAGAAATAAAAAGTGTGGTTCTCATATTGAGTATGTTTCGATGACGTTGTAATGTTATGAATACATTGTAATTACATAACTTATATCTGTTCGTAATGCCGAATTCATGTGTTTGAATAAATATTTCCATATGAAATATTCCAATCTTCATTCGAAAATGGACTAATTAGATTCATCGATCGAACCGGCAAAAAAAAAAGCTTTATTATTTCAATAAATTCAGACAAAATAGTATGAAAGTGGTATAATAACAGACTTTGAGGTACACAGAAATATGGTAATGGAAGAAAGGAAGCATTTTATAGCCAAATTCGAACGCAGCGAACATTAATAGTAATTATTGGGAAAACAATTAACTTTAATTACTAACGTTATGTGCCCTGTGTTTTCTATTGTATCGTCTTATAAACAAACTACCATCCCCTAGCCCCATAGTTCCACAAATAAAGTGTGTTGTTTGTCAAATATTTATAGCAGCAATACATTTAACAATTATGTTTTCTTATACAATATAAATAATGAATTTTGTTATCAGTTCATTCACATTCGGTACATTTATTTTTCTGTTTCCTATGTGTAATTTATTGCTACATACCTGAAGCTTTACTCCAGTTAAACTCAAAATGTAGTGTTGATTGCCTAATTGTTTTAGGATTGTTTCAGCGGGTTACCACTGATTTTAAATTTGATAAATTTTAATGTTCCTGTACTTAAAACGTGATTAAAAGTATACTTACCAAATGTTAAGGGCTCCAAAAATCACATTTGAGTGTTTGTTTTAAAATTTGGCTAAAAATTAAATAAAAAATAAGTTTCAGGTAAAAAAGCAAATATGGTGAGGTATACATTTTTTTCTACCCTTTAAGAAAGCCTTTGTATCAGAGGATTGAATCTGAAGAAATAAAGGGAAAAAAAATTCATAGCAATTAGGTAGTTTTTTTGTATATATTTTAGTCCAGTCACGATGGCTATTTTTCCGTGCATGTTTGACAGTATTTGCACGTACAACTAATAAAACACATTATAAGTTACAAATTATGATAAAAAAATTTCTGAAGATATTATTTTGATATGTTATTAAAGTATTTAGAATACAATCTTTTCCAGTTTTTAATGCTCTGATTTCTTCAACAAATTTGAGTAAACAGTAATGTTTTACCATAAGCTAATTCTCGAAACGAGCATGGTGACCCCCTATTTTCAATCCATTTGTCTTTTAGTTATATTCTTAAATACTATGTGCACATTTTTAGAAAACTCTGTCCGTTAGAAAAAAACAACAACAGACAAACAATCGCGGAAACGCTTTCAAATAAAACTGTTATTGCAAAGCTGACTTTAAAAAGGTTTTTTTTCCTCAAACACGTACTAATATTATATAGGTAAACTAATACTAACTAGTGCTTTACTGCAGATTCAGAAGGTCAAGTACACATATTCTGTGCTTATTTAACAGATATGACATAAAGCCTGATCGTATTCTCTGAGAAAAAATGAAGGAAACGACAATAAAGATACGATGCATTCCTGAATGATGACAAAATTAATGGCAATAGTGACCGTCCACGGTGGTCCACTGGTTAGAGTGGAAGGTCATAGGCTCAATCCCTGTCCCCGACATAACAAAGTCGTTAAAGTTGCTCTGGTATAGCTCCCTCGCTTGGCGCCCAGCATTTAAGGGTAGTTCCAGGACTGGTTGGCCCAGTGTCCGGATAATAACTGGGTGTTTGTGCTATTAAGACGCATGTCTACAACGTAATACTATTGTGTGGCAGCACTATATCTGTCAAGTAAACATAGTCTTCAAATGACTGCAATAATGTAGTTGGGACGTTAAAACCAACCAACAAACAAACAGGTAAAATATTAGATCTAATGTTTATTGAAAAAAAAATAAAAAAATAAAAATAATGTCGACAAATAAACTTACAGATAGACAAAACATGCAGCTACATATGTTTTAAATAAATGTAAATGAACAAAAATTCACAATTTATAGCAAATGCAACCAAACTATGATTCTGTTCCTTTAAATAAGAACAATAAATAAACCCGGTTACCGACCTTTTCTGAAGGATGGTTTCCGGTAAAACATCCATTTTTAGACAGATCATGTCTTAAAATACTACGAAATTATATTACCCTCGACTAATTTTAGAGAAAACGTGATACAAAAAAAACTTAGTCTTGCACTTTATCTGATAACATTTTTCAAATAATTATCCAATCTAATCACTATGCAATTAAAGAAAAGATGTTAAACTTAATAAACAAGCAAATGTACTTTGATATCTGCACTATGTTTTGCATTATCCTGAAAATAACCAAGACCCCCCCGGCGACATCATTATAAGATTACATTGAGATTCATAACTACGTCTGACCTTTGATTACGTGTATTTAAAATTAAGTTAAGTTAATCTCAATAAATACTGTTATTGTTTTTTTGAAAAGGGTAATCTATATGAAAATTTCGACAACAAAGAACTAGTGTTTGATTTTATTTGGTGGACTGTCAATAGAATTTCGCACGTAATCAAGAACCACATTGTTGCGAAGCATTAAAGTTAATGTATTATTGATTTCAACTATTTGTAACCGAAAATATGCTAAATTTCGATCTCTTTGTTGTTCCATATTATATTTGAATTATATAGTAAATAAAAATAACGTATACATTTAAAATTTTGTAAATCAATACTTAATGTAAAAAATACTACCCCTAACATTGGTGTGTATGGGGAACTTGGACGTTATCCATTATATATTTCTAGATATATACGAACTTTAAAATATTGGTGTAAATTGTTAAATACTGAAAATATATTATTAAAAACTGTGTCAAAGTTTCATTTAAAAAGAGTTGGTTATTAAATGTAATGAATTATATTTTATATATATATAAATAATGAATAATATGAAAGCTATTTGAATGTTTTACCTTATGACTTAAGAAATTATATTTGTAGATTAAGATTGTCATCACATAGTTTACATATTCAAACTGGTCGCTATGGTAGAAATAGAATTCCTCGTTCAGAAAGATTTTGTATATTTTGCAGAAGTAACGACATTGAGGATGAATATCACTTTATTATTAAATGCCCATGTTTTCTAAATTTAAGAAAGAAATTTATTGATAAGTTTTATTATGTTAGACCTAGTATGTTTAAATTTTTAGAATTACTTCAAACAAAAAATGTTGATACACTTTTAAATCTTGCTAAATATTTGAAATCTGCATTTTCTTTACGCATAAGTTTGTCTTATGACACTTAGTGCATCCTCTTAGTTAAAAATCGATTTTGATTACTTGTTCACGTGATGTTATGGAAAAAGAATTTATGATATATTTATTAATAACTTGACTATTGTATAATGTTGAATGTTGATGTTATTTATGATGATGTACTATGTACAAATCAAATAAAATATGTTCTGTTCTGTTCTGTTCTGTTCATCATTATAAGATTACATCTGCAGATTCATAACTCGCTGACCTATATATTCGCCGTGTTTTAAATTAAGTTAATTTCAGATCTGCATTGAATACTGTTATTTGTAGTTTTTCTTTGCAACGAGGTATCTATTGAAACCGACAAAAACCTAGTGTGTTGATTCTCTTTTGTAGAATTCAAGTAGAATTTTCGATATTAATAAGAGCCAGTATTGTTGTCTTCTGACGTCATTGAAGTTAAGTTTAACTGCATTTCAACTCATTTGTCCCGAA
>CM037777.1:87293574-87343574 GCA_021229015.1 Solen grandis
GGGGAATGAAGACGCCACCCGTGTTATTTCAAGTCGTATTTGTATGAAATTTCACAAGTTGTTCTGGAATATCATTTTACAACATCTGTGCAAATTTCATTCGAAAATTTTATGTTTTTATTGCATAATACCCTTATTCCTGTTTCCCTCGATCTCGCGGATCTCGCACCTGTAAACTTGGTACGGTGCTATTATGCGGGTACCAAATCCGGATCTAGGGGAATCTAGTGTGTTCGTGCCTACCGGTTTATTTTAAATAAGAAAAATAATTTAAAAAAAATTAAAAAAATAAGAAACTATAACATGTGTTAAATTCATTAAATTCATTTAAATTATGTTTCAAATCACCACCTATACTACGGCGGTCAGACTCAAGTAGGAATATACGCTACTTTATAGTACCACCGCGCCACCCGTGTTTTTTTCTACTCAAGTATCTTTAAATAAGAAAAATAATTAAGAAAAAATTAAGAAACTATAACATGTGTTAAATTCATTTAAATTATGTTTAAATCACCACCTATACTACGGCGGTCAGACTCAAGTAGGAATATACGCTACTTTATAGTACCATCGCGCCACCCGTGTTTTTTTCTACTCAAGTATCTTTAAATAAGAAAAATAATTTAAAAAAAATTAAGAAACTATAACATGTGTTAAATTCATTTAAATTATGTTTAACTTATTTTTTTTAAATCTCACCCTACACCACGGCGGTCAGACTCAAGTAGGAATATAAGCTACCATAGGAACACCGCGTCATCCGGGTTTCTATTGGTCATATCAATATTGAAATTTGCCAAAACATAGAGAAGACTATATCCTAAAGTGTGTGAAAAAAATATAAGTTCAACCTTTTTTCTTTTTTTTTCTTTTTTTTTTTGTTTTATGCACTTATTTTTTTAATCCATACATATACCACGGCGGTCAGAATATTCACTACTCCAGTATCATCGAGCCACCCGGGATTTTACTGGTCATATTTATAGGAAATCTGACCAATTCATAGAAAAGACTATGAACTAAAACATGTGTAAATTTCATTTCAAATTGTGCATTTTAATTATTTTTAAAAACTCCACTTTTACCACGGCGGCCAGACTCGAATAGGAATATACGCTTCTTATATATTATTACCGCGCCACCTGGGTTTTTACTAGTCATAAGAAATACAATGTATTAACAATTCATAGCAAAAAACTTTGACCTAAAACACGTGTAAATGTCATTTCAAAATGTTATCTTTTAGAGCAATTTTTTTTATCTAACCCTTTACACGGCGGTCAGACTCAAATAGGACTATTCACTATGCCAGTATCATCGCGCCACCCGGGTTATTAATGGTCATATTTATAAATCTTACCAATTAATAGAGAAGACTTTATCCTAAAATGTGTGTAAATGTCATTTCAAATTTTACTCTAGTATTGCATTTTTCATATCGCACCCGGACGCCGGTAAGACTCTAATTGGAATATACTTTACCCTATAGTTTCACCGCGCCACCCGGGTTTCTACTGGTCATATTAACATAAATACTTGCCAAATCAAAGAGACTACTCGAACAATGTGTGTAACTTTAATTTCAAACTTTCATTCTTTTAGCGCATTTTTTTTTTTCATATCGCACACGCTACTCTATATTATCATCGTGCCTCTCGTGTTATGAATTGTCATATTTATAAGAAATCTTTCAAACTCATATCATCGCGCCATCCGGGTCATTAAAAGTCATATGAACATAAATACTTACCAAATCAATTAGATTCTAAATTGTGTGTAAATGTCATTTCAAAATTCATTCGTTTATCGCAATTTAAGGATTGTTCATATCGTACCGTATACGACGCCGGTAAATTGGAATATCCGCGACTCTATATTATCATCGCGCCACCCGGTCATATTTATCAGATATCAAAATTCATAAATCTAATTCATAGAGAATACTTTATTTAAAAATGTTAGTAACTTTCGTTTCAATATGTTATTCGTTTAGGGCATTTTAAAGATTTTCATGTCGCATTCTATACGACGCCGGTAAAACTCTAATTGGAATATAAGCTACTCTGTAGTATGATCGCGCCACCTGGGTTATTAAAAGTCATATCAACATAAATACTTGCCAAATCAAAGAGAATACCCGATTATAAATTGTGTGTACTTTTTTTTTTTTGCCAAATTCCATTATTTTAGCACAGTTTAAGGGATTTCATATCGCACCCTATACGACACCTGTAAGATTCTACTTGGAATGTACGCTACCCAGTATTATCATCGCGCCACCCGGGTTTCTACTGGTCATATTACCATGAAAACTTACCAATTCATGGAAAAGGTACTAATAAATAATGTGTGTAAATTTCATTTCCAAATTTTTATTCTTCTTCCGCAATTTAAGGATTTTTCATATCGCACCCTATGCGACGCCCGTAAGACTAGTTAGTAAGACCTTACCCTGCAGTATCATCGCGCCACCCGGGTTTCTACTGGTCATATTACCATGAAAACTTACCAATTGATAAAAAAGGTTATAATAAACATTGTTTGTAAATTTCATTTCCAAATTTTTATTCTTTATGCGCAATTTAAGGATTTTTCATATCGCACCCTATACGACACCTGTAAGACTCTAGCTAGTAATACGCTACCCCGTAGTATCATCGCGCCACCCGGGTTTCTACTGGTCATATCAGCACGAAAACTTACCAATTCATGGAAAAGGTACAAATAAATAACGTGTGTAAATTTCATTTCCAAATTTTTATTCTTTATGCGCAATTTGAGGATTTTTCATATCGCACCCTATACGACACCTGTAAGACTCTAGCTAGTAATACGCTACCCCGTAGTATCATCGCGCCACCCGGGTTTCTACCGGTCATATTAACATGAAAACTTACAAATTGATGAAGAAGGTTGTAATAAATAATGTGTGTCAATTTCAATTCCAAATTTTTATTCTTTATGCGCAATTTAGGATTTTTCATATAGCACCCTATGCGACGCCCATAAGACTCTAGTTAGTAATTCGCTACCCCGTAGTATCATCGCGCCACCCGGGTTTCTACTGGTCATATTAACAGGAAAACTTACAAATTGATGAAGAAGGTATTAATAAATAATGTGTGTAAATTTCAATTCCAAATTTCTCTTCTTTATTCGCAATTTAAGGATTTTTCATATATTTCTTATACGCGCTTATTTGTCGTTTTTTATTCTATTCTATTTAAGATGTATCTCACACTATTGTGATATTTGTCCAGTCAAAACTGGTTCATATAATACACAAAACAGGAAGAACGGTCCGTGCGATAAAAGGAGCATGTCGAATGTATTAATACCTCCTATGAATAAAAGACTATGATGCCATGCATACTAATAAGTCCTTAGGGTAAACTCAAAACCAATATTCTACTTTGTATTGTACTTCGAAATTACAACATCAATGAAGGTGGATAAATATTAGACTCTTAATTCTAATAAAACCAGTCTAAGTGTGTCAGTCTGCTTGTCCCTTATTTTGGCAATAATTGGAGTACTACTTGACCCAATCAAACCCTCGGGTCCTGTTTAGCCACCTGCTGGGTCCAGACTGATAACACAGATAAAAGCGGCCCCATAAAAGGGAGCTTCACATATCGCACCACCGGGGTTTTATTGACCATATCAATATGAACTTGGAATAGCAATATCCTAAAACCAGTATGAATTTCGTATTAAAAAAATAATCGTTTGTAAAACCTCACCGTATACCACGGTAATTTGCTTTATTTCAAGTATTTCAGCAATACACATCTCAGACCGTTATTTGCGGACAAGCAATACCCTCGCTCTCACAGGCACACGTACTCCCTCGTGGTGCGATATCACGCTGGGGCACCCATCAACCACCTGGAAAAAAATTACGCAACAATTACCGTCTCGTGGAGTAAGACTGAAATTGACAGTTGTCAATAAGTTGTTAATAAGTTGAGTGCGTTATTGTTTAAAAGTGTTTTCAAAATTGTCAGACTATGCTTGCACAAAAGGTAAAAGAGTAATTAATTAAGTCTATATACGAATCTATATATGAACAAATTGCAAGGTTTGGATGATGGAGTTACATATCATAAAATAAGCAAGATCAATTATTCATTTCACATAAACGTAATAAAAGATAACATAAGATAACATACCCGTGTCTGGTCTGGTGGCTGCCTTCTGAATCACCGTAAATACCGACATATCGCGTCTCTTGCTATATGCCTGTTTTTAGCATTGTGCAATCACACATCTACCACTACTAGGATTTTACCCATAGACAGAGAAAATATGCGTTTGACGGGATATACACAACGAAGAAAAGAAAAAACGTAGAACTCTCAGTAATACCAGGCTCAACGACGTGGACGTGGTTCTACCATGAGCCCATTTTTTTTTTTAGTTTTTTAATTAACACATATTTTTTTATTTTTTAAATTTTGTAGGGTACATAATACTTTTGACTATCCTTCAACTTAACCAAGGCATATTGTCATTCAAACACAGTACATGTGACTGCAACATCCGAGATATTACATTCGCGATCTGCGAATGTTGCAGAAAAAATGCTCCGACAACCAGGACCTCACCATGCTTTCACACAACGAGTTAGCACATAGGACAAAACATTTGGGGGATGTGGATATTGAAGAAAACGAATGCTTTAACCTAAACACAGCATTATTATATAACATTTTCTTGCACCTTTGAGGTTGTGTACAAGAAGAATGCTTTTGCATATCCAAAAATAAATACAGCACTATTTTTAAAAAAACAAACACAGTACATCTGCCTACAACACCCGAGATTTACGGCGTTCGCGGCCTGCGGATATTGCCGGGAAATGATATCACAAAAATAACATAAGCACTATCTTTAAAACATATTTCACATAACAGCACATCTGCCTACAACACCCGAGATTTACGCATTCGCGGGCTGCGGATATTACAGGGTAATGATGATTTCACACAAAACAAATACAGCATAACATCGATTGGTTAACATATTTTAATGCACCATCCGATTTGCGGATATTGCATTAAAATATGACGTTTCCTGTAGCGTACATTCTTGCAAGAGAGTTCAACGGAAACAGTCCCCATTAATGCTCTGAAGAAGAATATTTAGGAAACGGTTGAAGAACAGTAGGTTAAGTTATTTTTTGCCTTTTCGCGAGAGTAGTTGTTTTAGAGTTCCTAACGCGTTTTACTTGTCCTGGTTTTCTAGCAAGTTTTGCAGCAAATGTTATGGTGAGTGAGCCATCAGACGAAGTTACGACATTCAATTGATCTTGTTTAAATTTTATGAAACGATTGAGAATTTTTATACGCGATGACTCATTCATGGCTAACCACTCGTTATTAGATACTTTGAGGGACCGTGCGTGATTTGCTAGTTCAAAATTTCCTCGGTTGTGTAGTGAACCTCGAATGTCGATTAATTGATGTTCATCTATTTCACGTAACCTTTCTATTAAATGTGGAAGTTTAGAGACATGCCAGTTTCCTTCAAGTTTTATTTTGTGGTTCATGCTTTCGCAGTTATTATTTTTCCAGAACAGGGGTATACATGGCCGATCAAGCTTAGGTTTAAATACATTGGAGAGTAATAATGGTAGCAGTCTATCTTTTAGGTAGGTTCCACAAACATCAAAGTATTCCGTTATCAATTCCTGTTCCTTTTCCATAAACTCAACACGGTCCCTATTAGTTAAAATTCCAGTCTTACCGAAAAGCTTTGAATTTAATTTTTTTTTAATACTTTCATCGACCCCCAATTTATGCAAATTCCTATTTGAATTTTCCTCCAGATGCCTAGTACAGAGGATATGAGTTGAAGACGGGAAAAAGGTTTAAATAGCATTTACCAACGCACGTTCTTCATCGGTACCAAAAATAATTCTTTCCGTCGGAAAATCAACCCCTAAAATAGACCTTATCTTCCCTAAAAAATCTCAGTAGGAAGCATACGTACCCTCCCAGTGAATAAACACAGGCCCCAGAATTATAGGAGATGTGCTTGTGCCCTTCCTAACAATATTATCGTTTTGAAAAACTAAACTGGTCACATAACAGGCACCTAAGTTAAAAGTACGGTCAATGCCGAGAACATTTCCATTCATTATAGCATTTTTCATTAAATCTACTTGACTATCCGAATAACACATGATGTTCGGGGGTTTTTGATTGTCACTTGCTGTAACGGACCGAATAAAAGGATTTTTCTGAAGTTCATTTAAAATAAGTTGCACCTCGTCGGCAGAATTATTTAAGTATTGATGTTTGAGTTCTTTAGCGTTATGGTAATATTTGGCATTGTAAATAACCCGGTCCTTAACTGGATTTTCAGGGTCTATCTTATTAACTTCTTTCCTAATTTGTATTGGATTTATATTATGTTCAATGCCATTAAGAATTGCCGACATTTGTTGATCATTAGTTCGTACGTATTCGGAAGACGTACTCTTCGCATTTCCGTGGGCACAAGAACCCGGGAATTTCCCTACGTATTCAAAGATTTGAACGTCTTTTGAGTTTGGTAGGTTTTTAAACCAACTAACTCGCCGTTGATAACATTTATCTGACTTCAGTTTTGAATAGTATCTTTTTAAAATAACAATTTCATCGCTCTGGGGCTGTGGGTTAAGTGGAATAAATTGATTGTTTTTTTTTCACACAGTATATGCCGTTTTTTTTTCTCTACATTTAATAACAACTGTGGTATCTGGGCCACTTGGCAATCAACCGAAATACATGCTTCGGATTCGGGGGTACGTAGTTATTTTTCTGTTGAATCTTCTGCTTTTTTATATTTTAGTTTCAATATTATATAACTATTCATTTTTTTTCTATTTCATACCTCATTCACCTGTTGACCCTAATTGCCGATAAATAATTTCAACAAAACGCGTACAAGTGCTCAGAGAGCTGACACTCTTTTCTTATCTCGGTTGATGCACCTTCAAGATAATAAAAGTCACCCCGCTGAGAGGCTGAGAGTTCACTGTAGGACCCCTATCTGTATTGCACGCATACCCGTGATAAACGGTATATCACGAACTTGGTTCTTGAGGTACGGTACTGCACCATTTCGTCATATCAGTGAGAATATGCACAGGCACATATGTAGCAATATTTGAATGCATTATAAATGCCACAACCAATGTTCTCTCAATCGCTTATTCATTTCGATTACAGAACTGTTAAATCTCACTTTAGATAAAGTAGCTTCAAACTCCGTATTCTTGTTATACGCACAGTAATTTTATATTTGATACTACTAATGCACATATATAGCATGAAGTGTTAGGTCGATGAGTTACAAAATTGTATATGATTTTTGCAGGGATGTTTTTTTTTTTAATGACATTACACAAGGGGCGATTAATAGGATCATTTTTTTAAATCTGTTTCATTGTTGGGGTTAACGTCCCGCCGACGGTAGTCTTGAGTTATATATATATAGTGCTGACATACTGTAGTATCACGCTGTAGACATGTGGCATGATACCACATCCGTCACATTATCCTGGCACCTAACAAACCAGTCCTGCAATTATCCTGATATGCTGAGCGCAAAGCTAAAGGAGCTTTCTTCCGTCGTACTTCGTCTCCCATTGCAGTCATGAAATACGCGTATGAGGAAAATCTCCATAAATGCTATTTTAGGTTGTGTGTTTTTGTTTTGTTTGTTTTTTCCTAATTTTGATTGAAATAAAAGTATGATCGGTTGGAACGTAAATACTTACTTAAATACCTAATGCGCAAACTAGAGCCATTCTTGTACGATACCGGTGAACATATATTGGTGTATCGTTTTTACTTATTAGGAACTTTCTGGCGTGGTATCTGTGCGAGTTTAGAAAAAAAAGTGACTCTAAATACATTTATTCCCATAAAATCTAAACACTTCTTAAATTGGCTGTTTAAATTATCATTTTAATACATGACCTGGGATTAATACGGTTTGCACGAAAAAACATGCCCAGCGTATTTCCATGGTCTACCGTGGTATCGAAGCACACACACACACACACACACACATAATAAAAAATGAAAAATATTAATCTGACGAGGAACAACCTGGCTGGTGCGACGATACCGGGGTAGTGTATATTCCGATTGAGTCGTACCAGCGTTGTATTAATGGGGATTATAACAATAACAATGATTAAAAATAATAAATTTTGAATTGAAAATAACACACAATTCTTCTACATGAATTGGTAAGATTTCATATAAATATGACCAGTAAAAACCCGGGTGGCACGATGATATTGGAGTCGTGTATATTTATATTGAAGTCTTACCGCCGTGGTATCGGAGGTGATTTTAATAAATAAACGAATACATTTTTAATGAAAATAAAACCCATTTTAAGAAATGGTCATCTCTATGAATTAGTAAGTTATCATGAAAATATGACCATTCATAACCCGGGTGCCGCGATGATTACCTATTAATGAGTAGTCTATATTCCTATTTGAGATTGACCGCCGTGGTATAGGGGGTGGGAATTAAAAAAATAATTTAATTGCATTCAACAACAAAAAATGAAACAGAATGTACACGTATTTTAGGTTATAGTCGTTTCTAAGGATTGGCCTATTTTCATATTTATACATTGTATATTTATTTTAGAAAAAAACACGGGTGGCACGGTGGTACTATAAAGTAGCGTATATTCCTACTTGAGTCTGACCGCCGTAGTATAGGTGGTGATTTGAAGCATAATTTAAATGAATTTAATGAATTTAACACATGTTATAGTTTCTTATTTTTTTTTAAATTATTTTTCTTATTTAAAATAAACCGGTAGGCACGAACACACTAGATTCCCCTAGATCCGGATTTGGTACCCGCATAATAGCACCGTACCAAGTTTACAGGTGCGAGATCCGCGAGATCGAGGGAAACAGGAATAAGGGTATTATGCAATAAAAACATAAAATTTTCGAATGAAATTTGCACAGATGTTGTAAAATGATATTCCAGAACAACTTGTGAAATTTCATACAAATACGACTTGAAATAACACGGGTGGCGTCTTCATTCCCCGGACGGCGTCAAGACCCCCACCCGGCGAGATCTTTAAGTGAATTTTGAAACTGGATTTAAGCATCAAAAAAATAAAATATATCAATGAAATTTGCACATATGATGTAAAAGGCTATTACAAAGCTACTGGTGAAATTTTATACCTATACGACCAGTAATAAAGCGGGTGGCGCCATAGAACCCTGGATGGCGTATAGATGGCGTATAATCCCTGGATGGCGTAATTTAGTAGGACCGTTGCAAATACAGCAGGTTCAAACTTTTCAGTTTTAATTCTGACACATCAGATGTTGAGGATTTCTGTAGGGAGTTGTAGATACATTCCAGTGATTTAAGTTCATTTTCTTGTTCAAATGCAGTCAAAAACACATGTAAATCCTCACCTAAATCATGAGCTAGCTTCATTTGGCTTGTTGATTTCTCTAAACATGTTTTGAAATCATTGATCTTTTTTGTTTGGTGTGTTATGCTTGAAAACGTGTCTGTTTGCATGCTTCCAGCTCTGTGAAGCATTGAGGCACGGAATTTTACATAGGTTTCATCAATGGCAACTTTAAGGTTGTCAAGATACTTATTTAGTGTCATATTTGACGAAATTACATCATCATTTTTCTTCTGCTCATGCTGTAACAGTATATCAGCATGCTGCACTAACTGATCATAATTTGTCTCAACTTCTTTGATACCTGGTTTACTTTTGTTCACCTTTTCTGTTATTGATATGATACGCTCACACCGCCTATGATCAACAATAGCACAGTCACTACAGCAGGGAAAATAGTGGTCCTCACAGAAAAATCTGACTTCATTCATGGGATGTTTCTTGCATTTTGTGATAGAGCTCAGCTGGCGGAGATGGGACAAGTTTGTGTCCTTTCCACGTAAATCCGTAACATTATGACCACGTGTATACTTGTTCCTTGCATGATGCTTATTACAAGTGTCACAAAATTTTCGTCACAGACTGAACAGTAAAATCTTGCTTCTGTCATCTGCTTGTCATTCATGCACAAATCGCAGTTAACACTCACACTGGGGCCGCTCACACTGTCTGACATTTTACACTGATCGGACATCTTCAAATGCGAATATCAGTATCAACTTAATCCGTCAACTTACCAAGACACACGTTGAATAATCAGGAGAAATGAAATACAACCCTTTCAAAAATTAAACGATATTTAAAGGTAATGTTAGGTCCGTGTGCCTCCAATTTTTTTTTTTCTTAAAAAAAAAAAGGGAAATCCCACTCTGGCATCATTAGCGATTATCTCCCCTTATCGGCGGGAGGGTCTAAAACGTATACGCCGGGGTCTACTAAAAGACGGTCTCCGGTCTTCGCCGGTCTCCGAGACCGGAGACCGTCGTTTAGTAGGTAGTAGCTTAATTAGATTGATTTGTGCAGTTTTATATCAATTTAAAATCTTAATTACGTATTTACTTTTTTTTATTATGTTGTTATCCAATGAAGGCTCCCTTACCCATACTTACAAAATGTTGTCTTTATTTGTCTCATTCTATCCCTATATTTCTCACATTGTATATTTCTCTAGTATTTGATGTAACGGTTTATCAAATTATAGCCAAATAGGTTAAGGGGACTTAAAGATTTAATTTAAAATGTAAGTTATCTATTTATCTTGCAGAACAAACGTCATTGGCCCTGACCAAGATGACAATAGTCTGAATTATATAAACGGTCGGGAATGGGTTAAAATTACATACTACATAATGTTGTTTTCTTTCCTAAGTTCATATTAACATCCAGTATAAAAATATATGGATTAATTAAATAAACCATGAGTGCGAGTATCATTAATATGTATCATCATACTTTCTTTTCAATCTAGTCATAATCATCAGCATTTAAAACTTAACGTGACATCACAGCTCGCGCTGTCGTGCTGCGGGTTAATTGCACGGCGGATCACCGCCGGGCATACTGTATTTGGAATTCCAGACGTTTCACCCCCAAACCATTTCCTCCCCTAGACGTTTCACCCCACAAGCTGTTTCCTCCCAAGTCGTTTCATCCCAAATTTTCAAAGATCGAGACATTTCACCCCCACTTTATATTATACTTGTTAATATGTATATTATTGTATTTTTTCCCAAAAGAAGATAATGCAATTATACTATTCAGTGCTATATGCTTAGTTTTAAGATTATATATATATATTTATGAGATAAAAATTAAAATGGTAAGGTAGAGTTATGCCAAACCTTAAATTAATTTTAATTAGGTATGATCATTTAATTATATAATCTTGAATATATAAAATATATGGAATTATTGTTGTTGTGAGAGAGAGAAATGAAAATATGATATAAAAAATAACAAGAATTTTAATAAAAAAAATAACACAAATACATATTTACAAGATTAACAACTGAATTGTCGAGGAAAACTCTAATTTTCTTACATAGTTAGATATTAACCATGGCTTTATGTTTATTGAAATATAAATTAACCATGTCTTGGTATAACTTATATAACATACGCAATATATCTATGATACTCTTTCATCACCATTTCTTACATGATGCACACACTAGAGTAGTAAACAGAAGTTAAATAGTAAAGTTTAGATATCCTTAAAAATATTTATTTTAATAATATTTATATTTTTATCGTATTTTGCAATTGTCTAAAGATTTTAGAGTCTTTTTCCTGACAGCTTACTAATTTGTATATAAAAGTTATGTACAAAACGATGATTTACATGAACCCCACATTCGTAACACTTTTGCCTCATCGTTTAACATTTAAACCTCACTATGAATTAATAGTGAATATCTACCAAATGCTGATGAGCGATGTATAATGGTAAAAATGAAAATAACACTGATTGAACTTGGTCTACAACACGTGTGGTTATACCAGAATAAATGTGTCATAAATTTAGGAAATATTAAAAAATCAATTTAAAATATTTATAACCAAAACTGGTTTTCTTACGTAATTCAAATGGATTAGAAATGTATAATTTTTTAACGTGATTTTTGTTTGGGAGAACACTTACGGAAAATACATATAGAATTTTAGATGTTTATAAACAAAACTGGTTTTCTAACGTAAATAACTCAAATAGATTAGAAATGTATAATTTGTTTAAGCATGATTTTTGTTTGGAAAAATACTTACAGAAAATAAATTTTAATAAATTTAGAATAGCCTTAACAAAATTTAAAATACATTCGCACGACCTATCAATAAAAAAAGGCAGACACGATTAATCCAATTTTTTACTAGTAATAATAATAATTAATAATATCATATCATTAGTATCTTTAGTAAGATTTACTTTAAAAAAAAGTTCGACTATATCACCATATTGCAAAAAGTATCATGTATTGGCTATAAATGTGTATTGAAGAATTTTATGCCAAATAATGAATATGTTGTAATGTAAAAAAAAAGTGTAAATGTGTATTGGCTATAAACATGTGTAATATGTTTAATACTGAATAAACAGATTAAAGTGTTAAGTATGTATTTAAAGTATATGGTAAGTATATGGTCCTATTCATTAAATAATTGCTAATCTGATGTGTTTATTGGCCACACTTAACGGCACGTATCACTTAACTGCTACTGTGTATAGTGGAGTCATTCATCCGACATGCTTAATGACATAGTCGCACAAGGTGCATGTCAATAATTATGTAATAGAATGCAATCCTTTTTTTTAAATTTTTACACGAAGGTACATCTGATTTTTATAATAATCATTTATTTTTTTATTCAAAGGTCATTGACATTATCATATATTTCGATTTCTAAATTATGGGAAGATTATATTATACTTGGAAAATACGTAAATTATCATTTCTTATATAGTGATACTGTCAGTACTATTTCACAACTTTTGTATGTTTACAATGTCATTAAATAATTAAATAAATCAAACTAAGAAGATAATTTTAATTAATAACATAAGGATCAATTATTATACAATAATTTCTACCCAAATGACTTCAAATAAAAATATAAAAAAATGTGGGAAAATATGTTTTAAAATACATATAAATAAACAATGCATTTAAAAGTTATTGAATTGGTGTTTTTACTCATGTGTGATTTTTTTTTCTCATCTAATAATACATGTGCACACGATCACTAACCTTTCAAAGTCTTAATTGCATTGTTTATCCCCTTTAACACTATCACCTGTTTTACTCCTCACACCTTTATTATGCAGATCATTTAACCCAATCTTATAAATAACATCAAAGTGGGTGCCATCAAATGTAATTAAAACAATTAAATTAAAACATTAATGAAATCAAAATATTAATTAACAACATTTTTTTTAACTTATCACACTTTTGCACTTTTCAAATTAAACGTAATTATTGATTAAAAACATTTTAAAGGTTTTGAATATTATTTAAATAATTTATGATAATAAAGTAATTAAATCAAATTCTTAAAAAAATAACAGAGGGGAGGAAACGACCTGTTATATGCTCAAATACAGGACGCTTCACCACCCATTTGGGGGTGAAACGTCTTGGGAGGAAACGACTGGGGAGGAAACGACTTGGGGGTGAAACGTCTGACAACCCTGTATTTGGTTCGTAGGTTGTCAGTGGAACCGGATTTGGAGGTATAAATCCTTTCGGTTGCAGTTTCGGCATATTTTCGTAATAAAACATAACTTTTTGCCTAGAATTGATGGAGCATGATTGAACTAAAAAATAAAGGATAATACGCAAAAACAATCCAAGAATGAATTGTATTCAATGCTGAAAATGAAGGCAAAATATGTAGCAATGCGGAATTGATCCTTTCATATCCCATTCTATTTTTTAACATGATTAGAGATATTTTTATGAACATAATCAAAATGTCCATTTCAACATAAAAACACACTCTATCGATTTTAATTATAAACTGAAATTTACAAGCTCATGTCAATTTGATAAATATCGTTTTGAAATGGGAGTAGTGCAAAACCATCATAAGAGTCGAGATTTTTCATATTCTGAATCGGAGCAGAGCGAATAGAAGGAGCGTGTTAGATTCCAACTGCAAAGTCTTCATTACTGTAACCAACTGCAAACTTTGACCAACCCATTTCGAAACGGTGTTAGGATTATCCGATAGATATTGCCGTAATTGTCTATCTTGAAAACAAATTGTCTATGCATTCCTTTTTTTTCATGCTGTATATTAAAATTACTTCTTGAAAAAAATACACAAAAATAAGATTTCTTTTACAATGTTTAATCTTTTACCACTGTAAAACTTTATAAAACCTTCCAATCACCAACCATTTTTTTTTTAAACTAAATTATGTAGTGCCAATAAGTAACGCTTATCAGTCAGCGACTTTTAAGTAGTCCAGTAACTTAACCAGTAGAACAATCACCCTTTAGGGGTCCCAGGCTGAAGTCTTGGTCTGGCTGCACATTTTCTCTCTTAGTTATTTTGCACCAAACAAGTGATCATTATATATACTGCCTCTTTGTTTATCAGGATCACTATCAATTTGATCTCTGTTATTCTGCAACAAATTCCAAATTTTGCAGGGAATATGTAACCGTTATCGGTGGGAGACTTTTGTAAGTGGTCTCGGGTTACAGTCCTGGTCTGGCTGCACATTTTTCACACCTTCTTGCATTGAAATTTTTTGTGTCCTCTAAATATGTATATTAGGCCTTTGTTTTTATATTCAAACATATTGTGCGTCTTTCTTCATTTTAAGATTCACTTCAAGTCTTGGAACTTGTTTTTTTATTTATGCAGTTAAATATATATACTTATGTAAACAAGTTTACATCTCAATAAAAGTTATGTAAAAAAAAAAATGTTTTCCTGTTAACCCACATAAATTTTATTATCAGTTTTTTCTTTGTCGCCGTGCTTATTTCAATGTGCTGCCTCAGGCAGCACTTTTGTACTTGTGTTACTGTACATTTTGAGTCAGCACGCTTAATGACACGTGTCCAGTAGCACCAGGTGCTAAATTATGTAATAGACTGCAATCTAATTAGATCCTTGATTGTTATCTAAATGATCAAGAAGACGAGCACCATTCTATATGCGTTTGTCCATTATATAAAGATTTAAGAGAAAGATATATTCCCAATTATTATCACCAAGTATGTTTAAATTTTTATAACTTCTAATTGTTATATACATATATTATCATTTTTTTCTCTAAATGTATAAGCTTATAGACAACACTATTATTACTATTATACGCATTCTTGTAGATAAACCAGTGAATGTTTATAACTATATTAAACACGTCATACTTATAAGTAATATTTTTTTATAAATTTTTATTTGAAAGACACATGAGCAGTTGCTCCTAAATTATATTACAAACAATAACGTGCGCGTGCAGTAGCCCTGAGTAAATGACCTTTATAGCGCAAATAACCACATAATGATTCAGTAGCTATTGACATTATAGATATATTTACGTTACGTTTTTCGGATGACGTTGTCTTATCTGCTGTATCTAAACTTTAATTTCTTGTTTTATGTTTGCACTCGTCATTCAATTAATTGTCAAACAAATCAGGCAATTTTATAATTCAGTTATTCAATTAATTTCAACATAGACATTAATTCATAAATTTATAGAAATTTGTTTATTAATTTATACAAATGTATGGCCTAGAACATGCGTACTTATTCATGGTTAAATTTGAAACTTATGTATAATTCTTAATTAACAGCAATTCAATATACTACTCGCCGAAAAGAAAGGCACTACATAATATATCACATCCTCATCCAGAAACTGACGAACTTTATATCCAGGATAGGAAAACACTAAAAAAATTTCACTTTCTAGATAATCACTCAGATACTTTGCCTGACTATGTCCTATTACCAACGGCATTTTCTTGTGTGCAAAATTACATAATGAAAACAAAACTAAATTTACAACCAACACAGCTGTCCAACATATAAAAACACCTATATATTTTATATACTTAAGTTTATTATATCCGGATCCTATATCCTCCTTTGCACAACACATCAAAACCTTTATTTGTAATCTTACATAAACGCTGGCGTTAATTTGTTTATTAAGGGTAGCTTAAAAATACATTCATTTTATACTTAGCTAAATCAATTTACATATTGAGTATTTAGCGAGTAAAGACAATTTCTCTGTGTATGTTCTTTCATAACGTTTTTGATGAAAAAAAAGATCAAAGTATGTTTGTTTACTTCTTTCTTTGTTTCTTTTCAACGATCAATTTGCTAATGGCCAAACAAATAATTTCTCGTGAAATACCTACCATTAATAATGTCAATGTGTGAAACAGTGTAAATTAATAACACAAATTAATACTTAATTTATCTTTTGAATGTGCATAACATCAAAGTACTTTCGGAATTTCCGATTTAAAATTGCGTTAATTGATCAATTATGAAGACCTTAATTAAAAATAATGTGAAAGGTTTTATGTAGACGGTCTCGGCCGGTTTCCTTTCTGTCGGATCATATATTATCTGAGTAAACATTACATCATTTTGTTTCTAATTTCAAGTTTAAAATTGCGTTAATTGAACAATAACAAGACTTGGTTATAAATGTAGACGGTCTCAGCCGGTCTCCGATCTATCCCCCCTACCCCGCCCATATACTACATACTAAACGAGACGGAGACCGTCGATAATTTGGAGACCGGCTTTTAGTAGGCCCCGTATACGCGGACAACGCCACGGTACAATTTACTATATATCGGATCCTGAATGACTTTATTATGTAAAAAGCAAAGCCTCGAAGCGAGCACAGATAATTGCGGCCCGCTGCAGCGGGCCGCACTATTTAATACGGGGTTGGAAAGTCGCTATGGAGAATTTGGCAGACTGCTTTACATTGGTTCACATTTTGTACTAAAAGTCATGTAATTGACGACTAAAATAAATTAAAATCGGACACAGTCTACCTTTTTGCTAGACTGCTTTAATTGTTATTATGACGGTAGTTTCGTATCTGTTTATATGGAAACTTTAGACGCAGTCTAAATATTTCTTAATTATTTCAAATCATTCAACAAAAATATAATTCGTATTTATTTTACATTATGTTTTGATAATTGTTTGCAGATTAATTCTTCAAAAGATAAAAAATACTTTACTACAACAAAACATTATTTTTTCTTTAAATTTCCTCCAATCAAATTGTTCGAGTGATGATTGAGTGTGGGGTTTACATACTAATTTTCACAGCGTTATACAGTAGTTGGTAGAAAAGAAAACAAAACATCGATGTTAAACAGAGCGAAACACTCATCCTTGATTATTCCTAACTGCTTTAGGGAAGTTGTTATGGGGATTATATCTCATTGTGATGTTAATTTTGTCTTAATAAAATTCAATTGGGTCAGTTATAGAAACAACAATTTCATATAAACATTTAAGGTTTAGTCATTATAATCTGCTCATTTAACTGTGCTTACATGCTCACTTATCATTATACCCCCATAAATGAAATTTGGGGGGGGGGGGGGGGGGGGTATATAGGAGTCACCCTGTCGGTCGGTCGGTCTGGCGGTCGGTCGGTCGGTCCGGCGGTTGGTCTACAAATATTTGTCCGGAGCATTTCTCCAAAACTACTGTACCTATGTTGATGAAACTTCATAGGTAGATAGACCTTGATGAGAGGAAATGCAGTGCATAAGAACCATAACCCTGCATGTATTTTGAAAGGAGTTATTGCCCTTTGTCATTTTTAATCTTTTGATTTTGTCCGGACCATAACTCCAATACTAAAGTAGCTAGGTTGATGAAACTTCATATGTAGATTGATCTTGATGAGAGGAAGTGCAGTGCACAAGAACCATAACTCTGCATGTATTTTGAAAGGAGTTATTGCCCTTTGTCATTTTTAATCTTTTGATTTTGTCCGGAGCATAACTCCAATACTAAAGTAGCAAGGTTGATGAAACTTCATATGTAGATTGATCTTGATGAGAGGAAGTGCAGTGCACAAATACCATAACTCTGCATGTATTTTGAAAGGAGTTATTGCCCTTCGTCATTTTTAATCTTTTGATTTTGTCTGGAGCATAACTCCAATACTAAAGTAGCTAGGTTGATGAAACTTCATATGTAGATTGATCTTGATGAGAGGAAGTGCAGTGCACAAATACCATAACTCTGCATGTATTTTGAAAGGAGTTATTCCCCTTTGTTATTTTTTGTCTTTTGATTTTGTCCGGAGCATAACTCCAATACTAAAGTAGCAAGGTTGATGAAACTTCATATGTAGATAGACCTCATATGTAGATAGACCTTCATTGCTCACACTAACTTTAAACGTTACATACATGTAGTCTTTCACTCACGCAAACTTTTGAAACTGTAATCCTACACATGACAGACTTCCGGTGTGGGTATTGATCACCTTTAGTGATGATATTTTTTTTGGTATGCTTAAAAGCCCAAATCCTATGTGTGAACATTCGTTTTATGTGTCATGTGAATACATCCTGTGTCAAAGATGGGGTGGGGGTATGAATCACCTGCAGTGATAGTTCTAGTTTAAAGAAGTTAACATATTACGCGTCATTCAAAGTGTTTACTTCTCATTCATCATCAAAAAATTATAATATGCTCATGTGTCATTCAAAGCAGTTCTCATATATGTCTTTAATGTTCATTTACTAGCTTATCATTGCAAAGTACTTAAAAAAAAAAGGAACATATTTTTCCAAATTTTTTTAAATCTTTATAGAATCTCAGTGTTTTTGTTTAATGTTCATATTCCTTATAATTTTTTTTATATATTTCTGTGTAAAATATGTTACAAATTTCATTTATGTATCATTTCTTTCTCATCACACTCAACTTAAATATACAATACAGTACAATTGCAACATACTGAACAAAGTAATAAAATTTTCAAAACCATCATTACCTGCACTAAAAGATCAATTGAGCATTTCCAAAATAATGTTCGACATAATGACTAATCTCAATTACATTTCCATTATATTTTATCTATGTAAATACTGTTCTTCTCTTTTAAAACACACACTTCATGCATAATACATAACTCAGTACAATTATGAATATGCATTCCTTTCAGACTTATGTTTTAACTGTATTGCATTAAATTGTATTCAAAGGTTAATCTTATTTTCAATGACTATGTGCTCATATACTTTGTTATTAATTTTAATTGCTAAAATTAGTTACTCTTCTTCCAACATGACTTTCATTCAGATATATGCTACCTTATCATCCAATGATGGTTACATGTGCACACATCATTCAGTGTAAATATGTTAATATGTTGACATACTTCCTCCATGTTGAAAGGTTGTGAAATATGCACTTGTTACTTGTTAATGTGTTCATTTCTTTTTTTTTTTTTTTTTGGTATTTCAGTACCATTGAAACATATTGAACTTAGTAATGCATCTACTTTATATAGATTATACTCAAAAACTTAATTCTATATTATTTAAAAAAAATTTTTAACTTAAACTTCTTAAATGTAACAAAACAAAAGCTTTACTTTTAAAAAAAAATCTGTGTATGCACAATCATGTAAATGCTTTCGCAGTATCCTATATTTTTATTGAACATGTGCCTTGTTAAATGTTTGAAAGAATAAACATTATTTTTTTCCATATAAAATGATTATTAATACATTTATATATTTGCTTCTACTAACAATTCATAACATAATATATACATCTTCCTAGTCTATTTTTCATACAGGGAACATTTTTGTGGTAACATTATATTCAAGAATTCATAGAACTGAACAGAACATTCCCTAATAGATTGAGATTATTTTTGCTGTAAATATTGTAGAACATGTAAAATAAGTGTCTAAATATGTTTTCTTTTAAAAGTCTACTTGTAAAACTAATTTGAGAAAAATTACCAGATACTTGCTGTTTTGAAACTGTGTTCCTTCTTAGCTTTAAATTTTTTATATCATTTGCTCTATGCTTTTTTGAAATGTGCATTAATTGCAAAATATGTTTCAGTTCCTTCTTTTCCCAGTTTAATATTATTTCAATTAAACACAACACCCCTCATTACATTATTCACATGTTCTTTCATACGTTCTCACTTGCTCTTGTACACATCTTCTTGCACATTGCTATTTAAAGAAAAATATCTTCATTTGTTACATTTTATTCCAGTTGATCTCCTGTTTTTATTACTTAGCATTTCATTTCTTAACTGAAACTTTTCCAAAAACATTTTTGTTCAATATTAAAAACATCTCTAACACTTTCATTTCAACATTTCATGTTTTAACATTCCTTCTTTAAACTTATGTGGTAACATAATAAATGTCTTACACATAGAATCAGTATTATTTTATATAAAAGACAATTTGATACTTTTTTATAGAAATATATCTTGCAAAACTTAATGAATGTTTTACACATAGAATCAGTATTATTTTATATAAAAGACAATTTGATACTTTTTTATAGAAATATATCTTACAAAACAGTTTTTTAATAAACAAACTATGAAACAAAATGTGTGTTATTTTCTTTATTTGAAATAAATGACGTATTAAAATATTCAACATATGATGTGTTTCAGTACAGGATCAATACATCCACTTTTTTTAAAATTGATATCATTACTTTAAATAAATTGTTGTAAATAAATTTTTCTATAATAATTGGAAAAATTAAAAGCAATGATTTCAAATTATCTTTAAATATTAAATTTTGAATTTCATACATGAAATGCAATGATTAAATTTTTAGTATCACAGTTTTCTTGTATTGTCTTGACTTCGCATAGGTTTATTACTGCCTCTAGTAGTCTCTTTTGATAGTACGTGCTACTGGACTTTTCCTAGAGTACCGAGTTCTCCATAAGAAGAGGAGACTACAATCCTCACCTTTAGATTAAATATACTCCCGAATGCATCAATATAGTCCCTTCAAATGTAATAAGTTGTCAATGGTAATTGAAGACAATTAAAAGAATAAAAACACTGTCCAAAACCAACAACAGTCAATCTATTTCCAAAATGACGTCTTCAGTTGTCACTTACTGAACACAAAATAAGTCTGTCACGTGTATGGTGGATATAAAGAGATTATATCTATAAACAAAAGTTGTAATGAAGTTATGTGTTCTTCGTAAAAGCACAAATTGGTGTGTAAGATTTAAGATGATCCAAATGAGATCAATATACACCATACTCATAGTGGTCATACATCTTGGGATACAATTGTTTTTCCAGAGCTTTGTACCCCTTCATATATATAGAGCCCTACAACTTTGTGGATACATGGCCAATTTTGTGGGTAAAAAAAAAAACCCGCATGGTATATATGGGCATTCTGTATTGGGATAATTGTCAAGCGTGAATTTTGCTTTAACAGCAACTAAATGACTTCCGTATATAGTATTGTTGAAAAGTGCTTTAAACATGCATTATTTTAAGAACTGTTCTTTCTTCAGTGAATCCAATAATCGTTAACGTGAGCGGTTGCACCCCTGTTATATTGAAGAGTAAAAGCAGGGTATCAAATTGCAGTTGCTAACGGTCGTCTTCACTGAACGCATTGCAGCTGTTTGCTTACATAAATCTGTCATCGTCTGCTAGTTGAGAGTTATCGGTAGATTTAACGGGTGGTTTGGAAAAAAAATAGATAAAAGAATTATAAATGAAAATGATATTAATTTGGTACCTTTTTATTAAATGAATGTTTTTATCTTTTTCTCTAACATTTAAGAATTATTATTTTTTAAAAATAACAGTTTGGAAACAAGGATCAATAAATTTTTGCGAATTATTGGTGTTTTTCCTGTCAAGTTACGTCACGCTCGATGTGAAATATCGCGTTAATTTACGTAGCTCGATAATACAAATATGATCCCTGATAAGTTATTGGATCGATAGCTAGACAAATATAGAGACCACCTTCCCCTTACAAAAAAAGTCCTGCATTTTGCAGAACATAAATGAATTAATTCAATAATTCCTCACACTTTATGGATAAATGAACACATCAACTTGGACAGGATACGCCTTATATTCCAAACTTGTTAACATTTGACTTCTCTGTAAATTATGGAAGACTTTATTTCATTTAAAAAGACTAGGTAATAAATAAAAAGAAAATGTGTTTATGTAACAGGGGATAAAGACATAAACATAATCAAACAGTTGGTCACTTATATATAGCCAATTGCATAGTTTTAGGACGCATGTTATCCAGACCTGAATGATCAAGCATTAAAAAAAATGCAAATTTATACAAAGGAACTATGTGTTTCACCAATAACATGACTAAAATTACATCTTAATACATTAACCAAGCGCATGCATATAAAATACCAATATACAAAATAAACATATGATTATTTCAGGGTTGAAATATAAATTTTATGAGTGGAATTTTGTCTGCTGTGTAAAAAGAAGGAAAAAATGAAGAGAGAGAGAGAGAGAGATAAATCTAATCTACATGTAGATTTATCATAATGATAAAGCAAAATAAACTAGTAGGTACGATTAGATCCAAAAGATTTTCAAGAAGAACCTTAGAGGTCTATGCATGTTTTTTAAATCATAAATGTCACAGTGACTGACACATAATTATATATGTTGCCCGTCTCGAGCTGCGCTCGCTATAAACAAAGCAGACGAATGGTTTTGACAAGGGCAAGGTCGCACGAGTAACCAGACTTTGCAACGTCATTGGAATATGCGTATCTTATTTTTACTGTAACATAAAATGTTTTTGTTAGGAAACTTTCAGTGCGTTTATCATGTATATATATATATAATATATAATATATATATATATATATATAATTGTAATGTCAAAGTCAATATTTCACCAATCATAGGCACGTAAATTCGTAAACCTGATATCTTTTCTGTCACGCATTACCCAGAAGGCCTTTGCTTTGCAAGAGTTGTCTGTTCTTTTACTTACCACTAAGTTGAATTTATCGAGGGAGATAATCCATGCATGTACGATTTCTCCAGTGGTAACCATTCAAGATGGCGACTGAAGAAAGTTTTCAAAGCGTTAGTATTTAAACAAAAAATTACAACTACGCGTTACCGCTTCGCGAGAAGGCCCGTCTCGAGCTGCGCTCTCTATCATGTAATTCATATTTGACAATCTAATGACTAGATATATGGTTACAAATTTTAGAAAAGTATAAAAAATCATTTTTGTAATACAATGGAAGGAAAATGGTAGTTGCTAATGAGCTATATATAATTAAAGACTATAATTAATAGATGACATCTTATATATCGTCGAAATAGATCTACTTCATTAAATTAAATTGCATTAATGATAACATGATTAACATTTTGAACCGGTTGTGAATTTATGATTGATTCCTTCCACAAAAATATTGGTAAAAATTAATATAGTTTAATTCACATACATATAGGCAGTTTGATAACTATTTATTAAAGTGTAAGTCCCATTGACGGAAGGGAAAATTTGTTAAAAATAGAATATGGTATTCCCGAAGCAGGTGCTTGCTGTATCAAGTGACATGTTCCGCAACAGGGCATCTTCATAAGTTCCGGGTAGCGAATATGTACTTTTTAGCCCGTGAAATGAGCGCATGCGCGAAGAGTGAATCTGATAACTCATGTGACGGCACACGGAAAAAGAAAAGCTTAATATATGTTTCATCATTCTAAACATAGAATCAATGCCGTTCGTAACGGAGAGAGAAAGACTGACCATGCGTCTGTAGATGGGTATCGATAGACACAATACACACAAATAATTAAACATTTAATTCTTAGCCAATGACCATCTGAGAATGAGCTGCTTATCAATTGAAATTCAGTTAACAGTGGGGAATTTTATTTTTTTTTTAACAAAAGTGTTCTCATTTGAGTACAATCTAAAATACTGACGAAGAATCCTGATGATGTCAGGTAGTTAAACATTCGAACCGTATTTCCAGGGTCCGACGAGCCAGTCCTTGCCAAGACACATCACCATCGCTGATTAATAAAACTTACCATAATGTTGAAATATGTAATGCAATAACTCTCTCTCTCTCTCTCTCTTTACATAAGAAAAACATATTTGATAACACAGAGTCAGTAAGCTCATATATGAATCCACTCAAATATCAGGGATTTTGGTAGGGATTGATATCGCAATTTTTTTTTGTATCGCGATATATCGCGATATTCTCCAAGCATATCGCGATGCTTATCACGATATTTTATAACTATAAACATATCTAACTGTTTTAATTAAAATGCATGACTTTTTCGCGAAATTAAGGTTGAAAATGAAAAGATATGTAAGAAGCTTTAATTGTTTTAATGTCCGTGAATGGTTTATATAAAATACATGTTAATGTGAATGTAGTGGACAATTTAACATTCTGGCAATCTATTTGATTTTGTAGAAGGAATGCATAAATGTCATGAATAGACTGATAATGTATGTTTGTTATCATCCATAATTATGTTTCAAGGTTAAAACATTAATTTCGTGGGTTCAACCCGGCTGGGTCATTCGGATTTTCATGTGGGGAAGCCTTCCAGCTGGCTTGCGGTAGGTCGGTGGTTCTACCCGGATGCCTCCGTGCATTCGGGGTCTTCCTCCACCTGTAATTAGCTGGACCTCGCTATATGACTGAAATACATTCGAAGCGACGGTAAACTCAAATAGTCAAATCAAGTCAAGTTCTTTTATCATAACTAGATACGGTATGCTTCAATATTTACAGCGACCTTGCACAAAATGCATGCTTGCCGTGAGTGCAATTGCGGACGACAATGTCCAAATGCAGATGATGTCGGTGAGTGTGACTTGTTATATTTGAATGTCTTTTCGCTGACAAATATGCCATAGAGTCGCCTTTTTATTGCATTTTTTTCCTCCATAATATCATTTTTTTTTTGTTCTTCTGGGTCCCAGAATTTCACAATACGACCGATCTCGTCCATTCTGTTTTATAAATAAACCGGATGATACAGTATATTAGGATAACGAGCAATAATAGGTGGATTGCGATCACAAATGCAGATGCATTTTTTTTATAGATGTAATTAAAGAATCTCTCCATGTATCACATATTACGCAAATGATGTTTATCTACTCTCGCAGTTGACATACACCCAGATCGGCGAATATGATTCTGCTTAAAAACCCGTAATGTGATCTTAATCCAGATTACACAAATGAAGTTCTAAGTGTGAGTGTTTGTATTTAAAAAGATAAATTGATGGCAAATAGAAAGAATTAATGACGTTATATAGGAAAAAAAAGCAAGTGCATGAAATATCGGGTTTGCCCCAACAATGTATCGATACTATCGTACCTGGCCAGAACCGCGATATGCCGATATATCGGTAATACGCGCATCCCTATATTCTGGGAGAAGGAACACCGCCTCCGACCTCGAGTATATCCTCTAAAATATGACATTTTTGCCTTCTAAAACTTTTCTAATCATTCCTATAAACTAAAATAATTCAAATTGATGCAATAGGTCAGTCTAGCACAAGGTTTTACTATGTATATATGTTTTATTGCATTGCAGTTATAACTGAAATTAAAAGGAAGTTGTTTAAAAGATTAAACGTTTATATTTCCCCTGGCAGTGGCTTATTTTCATTTCTCTTCAATGCATCCTTCTGGAGGTGGTTGACCATAGCTACGTGATTGACCATTGCCGGAATTGCACTTTCCCAAACTACTGGTTTTGTCTTGGACTTCACAACAATAAACAATGAAAACATCCAGTCTTTATTCAGCTATCAATTAGGTCTCGTATACATGGGCTATCAGATCTGGATTTAACAGGAAAATCGAATAAAATTTCCGTTTTCTTTATGTATGCATTTCTTTCGTTGTTTTAGAATCATTTTATTTATATAGGTAACTCAATTTCTAGCGTTTCATAAGCAATATAAATGCCATTTAGTTGTTGTTGGACGGAAAAGTAAATAATATGACAGGAGCCCAATAATAAATTACAAATGCTTTGCAAGGGAATAGTATAAATTCTCTGTTGTTTAGTTACCATTTTAATTAGTAATGGCTGTACCCGTTACTTTCTGATGGAAAAAGGAATTTATCTTGGTTGAATACATAGAAATATCGGAGATTTCTGGACAAGAAAAAGTCAAGTAAGACTGAACGCATATCTTTCATTCCTTTATTTTCATGCTTTTAATAATGTAACATTTTTTGAAATTTATCTAAATATATATCTCCATTTTCCATAACAATTTATAAACGAATCAAAATATTACTATCACTATTAAGTTGACTTAATTTTATATTAAAAAAAGACCAGACATTTCAAAGACTCAGAAAGGAAAAGATACTCGTATATGCATAAACATAGCAGTGATCTCTCTTATAATAAGTCTTCATGTTCATATGAAAATATAAAATTATATGCAATGATTTTATGTTGTAACTATAAACCCTTCTAAATATTGATTTTTAATGAAAGCAATACAATATTTATCGACAAATGCTTGATAATTTTAATTTTTAAATTCTATATTTATGCTAGAAAAAGTTTTGACATTTACACGAATTTAAAATTTAGGTTGTCTGATGAAATTTCAATTTACCAACAGATGTGTCGCTGGATTCCGAAACCTGGATGATAAATATAATCTCTAACACTTAGTATAATGAAATTTACTATTGTACTATTGCTCTGTGGATAAACTAACAGAAAAAAACCTTCTGAAAGTCAAAATAAAGACATTTATAAGAGGTCATGTGATTTTTAAAATAATAATATCAGTTTGATAGACCGAAAACAAAATATGGTAATGAACCTACTTCAAAAGAAACAAACATTGATATTTTTGTCAAGTAAAAAAGATACTTCTTGTTTCGAGCTATTCAGTCTTTTAATTAAATAATTAGAATAAAATAATAATAGTTTTACCAGATGAATTCGCCAATTCTAAATCCTGCCTGCTTGTCTACCTTTAAGTATATTTGAATACAATGTACATAACTGTTAGCTTATCACATAAGGTGGGGATCTTAATGTGCGTTAACAAATAGTTATGTATACCCACCACACTATGACGAAAATGTTAATATTCTAACTGAAACACTAAACATCACACATGAAAATGAGCTTCTAAATTAATATATTTAACATTAAACAACCTTGCAGCGAAGACGTCAGTAAGTGAGATGCTAAAATGTATCACTTTAAGGCAATTCCTCCAGTTTCAGTAAAGCTAATTTGACTCACACAACCTTAAAATTCACATTCAATAGTGATATATATTGCATGGCTTTCACGAGATGCGCTTGATTAATGCACAATATACATGAGTGCGCGCATGCGCACTAATGTATGTGGGCGGGTTAATCAAGATCACGAGCTCTGAAGACTTTCCCAAATGTTGGAAATCCTGTACATCTGAGAATGTGTAGAGAGCAATTTTCCGCTTTTTGCAAAATATGCTACCTGTGACAGCTTAAAATGATGTTACATACCACATCGTTTGTCCACATTGCTTATTCTACATCACTTCTTTTTTTGTCTTAATATAGAAAATAACGAAATGATTTGAAAAAAACAAAAAACACAAAAAAAAACACACACACACAGTGGAGAATTTTTTTAAAAAAAACCCACACTACTTTTATTAAAAATAGTTAAAAGTTCTTGCTGTATTATAAAACGGGGTTCATTTAATCTGTAATATACAGACACCATGGTCTGCGTTAAGACAGCGGATTCAATTTAAGTGGGAAATAATCCTTATGTTCGATGTAATGCCATTTTAAAAAAAAAACCGAACCTATAAATCACACCAGTTCGGGTCTTTAGAACATGTTATCTCATGTAGGTAACATGGGTTGGAATACATGGGTGATAAATTATTTTGAAGCCATGTAGGTTTTCACATTGTATCTCTATCTTTATCTATTCGTGTCACGGGCACCTGGGCCATCAATGGACAGAAAATGATCATTTACAGACCCTTGTTATCAGTTCTACCTCGCTCACACGTTAAGTGTTGAAACACGATTTTATCATATGATGACACACCAATCGAATCACAAAAATAATTATTATACATGGCATTTAAAAGGATGAAAGAGTACTGACACGTCATAAATTTTTTTCAACATATCACCATACATGTTTTCATAAATATCAAAACTACAACCCTGTATGCTATATCTAGCACAGGTATAATATTGCAATATTGTAACACGGTAGACCACGAGACGTTAATGTCAAACCAGCAGTTATGGGCATATCTATAGTTCTTATCATCCTGAGTGGATGTGGATGGTAAATTGGATTGCATTTTACAAAACCAGCAACTCCAGTTTAGAAAAACAAAACTAATTTTTAACGTGAGTGGTTATGAAGGCAATGATTGTATTAACATGTGATGAACTATGCATTTTCTCTAACGAATGTATATGCATATAAACTGTGTTTAATGTTTTATATCAAAATGTCTATATTGTAAATTCCCATTCTACTGATTCAGTTAGAACATAAATAAAAAACATATTTAAGAGTTTCAGAAATGATGAGTTGATAACTCAAGAAATCAACGTATTTTAGAAAAGAAGTAGAAAAAAGATTTACGACCGACTGATAGTTACCAGTTTTAATTATACCTTAATTTCCCATTTTTTTAATATTTTCTTTATCTTTTTGGAATCACCAATTGGTAATCCTTTTATTTTCTAAAATAACACAATGAATAACATACTTATACATTAAAAGAAGAAACAGAAAATTGACATAATGTTAATTATATAATATAGGCATTGGGAATATATATTATTTAATATGCTTCTTTTTGAGTGAAGTCTTTAACTGAATTAACAATTGCCTTTAAATTCCATTAAGAATTTATTCAAAAATGAAAAGTTGACTCCTTTTTTTATATAGACTTTGAATTGCCAAAAAGATCATAATATAGTATAGAAATTATTTTAGTATACTTTTGTCTTCTTTCAGAGAGAAAGTAGGACTTATAAATGCAGAATCCAATTTGACTTAATTCCAGATTATTTATGAGTTATTATATTACATGTTTTAAACGTTACATTTATATTTGACCAAAAGTGAGTAAGATATGGGCAATTTATCAAAAGTGGTTATAATCTTCTACTTGATGACAATGATTACAGATGGTAATGGTTAATTTGCACACTATGTAGGGGTGAAAACTAAGTGTCATCTGAAGGAATCGTATCGAGAAAACAATTATATTTGGTGGTCACAAGATAAATCGAGTGTCCGACAGTACTGTGCGGCTATCTGGATAACTGCATGGTTTTGTATCAGCTATTGCATGGGCGGGGAAACTCCACCCCCTATAAAGTGTGCGGTATCTAATTTAAACATAAGTATTTTTTCTACAGAAAACTACCCAGGTCGTGTTACAATATACATGTATATATAATTTTCAAGGCATTGTTAAGCCTTTACCTCATGAATATTCATGTACAATGTTACTACTGATGAATATCCATTAACATAACTTTAAATGGTGTATGAAACAATAATTTTTCTTTTTGCTGTAAAGACTGTATATAATCTAAACTACAATATTGTATAAGTAAACAAAGAAGGAGCTGTCTGATCTGGGTTTTCTATGTTTGCCAAGGCAATAAAACATTATATATGACGTAAATAGTTTAACTAAACACTACACAGTAATCTGGAATGATTCCCAAATGTTAGCACAATTATAACTTATGTTGTGATAGCACTCTGACCTTGTATTTTAAAGGTCATGGAAATCTAGAATAAGTTTTCATGAGAAAATCATTGTAAGTATTCTTTTACAAATTAAACATGTAAAATTAACGCTGATTGAACTATAAAAGAAGGGTTTACCTTTTGAAATGTTAAGTCAACAAATCAATGCACGAAGTCATTTAAAACTATGTTTCATTCGTTGATACGAATGATAGGACTTTCTGTTACCTTTGTCGAACGTAAAAACTTAGAATATCAAAGTCCCTACCTTTCATTTGCTTTCATATTGGCTTATCTTACATGAACTTAGCGAAATAAGCCGTTAAAACTGAAGGATATGGCAAACGTAATCAAAAGTCAACTCCTTTTCTGATATCACTTAAAACACTTATAGCCGGAAACGGAAGTGACATTGGTCCATAGAATCTAATGCTGCACCTTCAGAAAAAAATAAGGCATACAGGCCTTAAAAACGTTTAATTTCAATAAAAAACGTTTTTGGCGTTATGATGTCAGATGACGTCATACGACGTTTATCCTCTCAGAATGTAAAGAAGACTAGGAGACTTATATACAGTCCAAACATCAATTTTTTAACTCATCAAGGAGCGGTTTTACACGTACTTTAAATTTGACGTCAATGGTTTGAATCTTGGATTCGCATTAGAACCTTTGCCTTTTCTAATTTGGTAAAACGGACACCGGGTACACAACTAGAACGTAACATATACATTCTGTTAAAGTAAGATGAAAATCGGTCCAGAAATAATGGCTATAGACCGCGTACAGACTTTTCTATACAACGTCAAGTGTGGCATCATATGACGTCATAAGCATATGAACATCATTGAAATGGAAATATCAGTATCTGAAGTATATTCCAACATATAGAAATTTACGCGTAGAAATAAGATATACTTTTTGACCTTTTGGTGTCACATGACGTCAGATGACATTCTCCTTCACAGAATGTAAAAAAAAATATCTTAGAAACTGATATTCTGTCCAAATATCAGCTTTCTAACACATCTGGGAGCGATTTTATACGTATTTGAAATTTGACGTCGATGGTTCGAATCTTGGATTCGCAATAGCAATAGAAACTTTGCCTATTCGAATTTGGTAAAACGGACACCAGGATGCACAACTAGAAATTTTTCATGAAAATCGGTCCAGAAATAATGGCTGTAGACTGCGTACAAACGTTTTGACCTGACGTCAAATCTGCCGTCTTATGACGTCATGAATATGAAAATCATTGCATTCGAAACCTCATGGTCTGAAATATTAGTAACACATCGAAATTAACACATATATAAGAGGAAGAAAAAAACAGAATAAGGAAGAATTAAAAAAATTGGATATGGGATGGGACACAACACATCAATGCCCATAATTTCCTTATAGCTCTTATCTCTCTTTGTGAAGTAGGGATATAATAATTCAAAATACAGCTCTATCTCAATTTTGTGGTTTAGAAGATTGTCCCTCCCACTCTCTAGATTTATAAAGAGAATCAATCCAACCTTTTCAGAATTCACAGCATATAAGTTTCATTTATAGATGGCCAATTTCAAAAAAAATGATTAATCAAATACTTAATATCTACCATAGTAGATACTCGATTTACGATATGGCACATATAAAGTACATATAATGTATTTGATCTTCGAAAACAGTTTACCTGTATTGTTTGAACAATTATTTGTAATTTCCATCATTGTGTTATACAGTGGTCTCGCGATTTCTCAATGTGGCGATTCATTGAATACCGGCGATGGCTTTAGCTACAAGCCCGGTCCCTTGACTTAGCCCTTCTTACTCTATATAAATTTATGGGCGATTCTTCAAACATGCGATTTTGGATTCCTCGAGTTCCGTCCTTGGTCCCATATTATTTCTATGCGATTCTTCGAAGTCGATATCAAAACCTACCTATATCTCCCTGACAACCATACTCCAGCCCTATGACCACCTGTAAATAACACCTTGGTCGAGATGGTTTTCTTTTCGTTTTCACACATTGTCAAACCTCTTAGAGTACACTGCCATGTAGAAATTATTTTCGCACCTACTGATCATGTAATAAACTGTGATGTAATCATTAATTTGAAGAACCACGGGTATAAGTGTTAATTACAAGAATGTAAACAAAAACGCAACGCCGCCATATACACAAACTAAAACAAAGGGTTTGAATCATATTATCGGTAGAATAAAAGAACTTATTTCTGACTTAATTCTCACAATGAAAGCTATGATCGTGTTATTTTTGTATTTTTAAACATATGTTATGATTATAAAGTATTATTAAAGGCTAAACGTAACAAAATGATTAATGAAAAGACGACGTTAAGGTATCAACACATGTAAATGTATTGAATTTTGACACATAATGATTCTACGAATTTTGCGATTCTTCGAGTTTTTTTTGCAGATCCCGTCCGACCTCGAGGAATTCGTGACCACTGCACATGAATATTCAAGTCTTGAATGCTTTTTCATTGATGACTTCATCATCCAAACTATTTACGTGTGATAATTAACTCTGGCTCATGTTAGGCGGTGAGAGACAATGGCTTAATCTTCCCAAAGACTGTTGAGAATCAATAAATTTCCTTTGAGTATCAAATCTAGTACGTACTTGTTTGACCATAATGAGGTGATTTGCTCCTTTTTGAATGTGAATATCTGGGTGAATATTCATTCTGGCTGTAAGAATGTGGCTGATCATAACCAGCTGATCTTCCCCAATCTTTTTGTGAAGATAATATGCTCCTCATAGTTGTCATTTCCGCTTTTTTTGAACAGTTCTGAGTTTGGTTGGCTGGATTTGCAAACTTTGGAATGCTCTTTGTTTTTTCCATCTGCACACATTTTTGGAGCATAACATTTACAACAGATTCAAAATCTTCAGTTTTAATACTATATTCATTAGAAGTTGAGGATCTCTGCAGTGTGTAGAGGGTATCTCCTAGTGATTTAAGTTCTTTTTTTTTGTTCATATGCAGTCAAAAACGCATGTACATCCTCACCTAATTCATGAACTAGTTTCATTTGGGCTTTTGACTTTTCTAAGCATGTTTTAAAATCATTGATAATTTCTTTTTGGTGTGTTATCCTTGAAAACGTGTCTGTTTGTATGCTATTGGCTCTCCCAAGCATTGAGGAGCGGAATGTTTGATAGGCGTCATCCATGGCCACTTTAAGGTTGTCGAGATGTTTAGTAAGTGTCATATGTGAAGAATTTACATCATCATTTTTCTTCTGCTCATGCCTTAACAGTATGTCTGCATGCTGCACTAACTGATCATATTTTGTCTCAACTTCTTTAATTCCTTGCTTACCTTTGTCAATCTTTTCCGTTACTGATATGATACGCTCACACCGCCTATGACCAACAATAGCACAGTCATTACAGCAGGGAACATCATGGTCCTCACAGAAAAATCTGACTTCATTCATGGGATGTTTCTTGCATTTTGTGATAGCGCTCAGCTGGCGGAGATGGGACAATGTTGAGTTCTTTCCACGTAAATCCGCAACCTTATGATCACGTGTGTACTTATTCCTAGCATGATGTGTATTACATGTTTCACAAAATATTTCGTCACAGACTGAACAGTAAAACCTTGCTTCTATCAACTGCTTGCCATTTAAACACAAGTCGCAGTTAGCAACACTGTCCGACATTTTACATTCATCGGACATTTTCAAAAAACGAAAGTCCAAATTAGCTTAACCTGTCAACCAGTCCAGATACGGGGTCACTACACGATATGTGTTCGAGAGGAACCATGCTCCTTAAAAAGCAACGTCAGAAGAAAATCACAGTAATTTGTTTGGAATGCATTCCATTTACACTACATACGTTATCTACTGAACAAAACTACGTATATGATTGGCATAGGTTGTTTAGATCATTTTCAGAAAATGGGCTCTGACGTCATTATCGATTATTACCGTATCAATACAGTTTATCATCTCCCTTGATTCGTCCTGAGCACGAAGCTTTCCTTCTAATTTTTTTCAAATTGTCTAGCAATAATAACCTGAGACATCTAAATTGACCTTTATTCGGCAATTGTCGGTTTCCGAAGTAAAACAGGTATAACACGTATATGTATTACTTTGATTCACAATTACGTGATTATAAGACCGCTAAGCTTCCAACTGGGCCATCCGGACTTATTTATACTGAGATGCAGAGCAAACCATACTAATGTTTGGTTCGTAATAATCACGGTAACCAACGAAGAGCATTCCGGAGATTAATCAGTCTCAGACCAATCTTTCCAGACAACGCTACATAGTTTACAATTGTGTATAAAGATAACATATACTTGCTGCAGGTAACTAAATACGAACCCAAATCAATAAACTAATCAGGCTTGACACGTTCCTGAATGGCATTTGTTTATTGAATTTGAACTTTAACAATGCATGTAAAATAAAATTTAAAAATGTATTTAAAAAATACGACTTTTGATGTAAGCTATTACTTACTAGAAATTGATATATTGTTTACCATTATATTTATGCCATGATAATGTTTTTATTTTTTCTCTTTCTTTTGTTGAAGGTAGCAATTATTATTAACTCACAGTTTAATTAAAAGTGTAATCTGCACACTTGACAATGACACTATTAGACAGATAGAATAACTCAATGAATAAGCTGTTGTTTTCCGGTTTAATGATTTTCATAAAGAATTTTAGAACATAGAACTTAAGTAACAGCAGTTGTGTTTTTGATAATAATTGTAAATGTCGCCGATTCTTTTTCCGCTGATGACTTATGTGGCTTTAATCATTGTTTCATTTTCTGTACAAAGTCAACAGCGCAGCATTTTCACCATTAATTTGCTTATATACATGTATTTTTACAACCTCAAAAATAGAAGTAGGCATGTACTATCTATCTATCTTGACAAGTAATATGATCGAGCTCACACATACTTAAGAGCATTAAGATCATATATGAAAATAAAAACATATATCCGCGAGAAAGGGCCTCCAGGAAAATTTCATCTACGTCGTCCCAGGACCTGGCATAGTATATTGAGCTACCTTTCTGGACAAGACTGTCAATAAGTTTAATGAAGATTGCAAATTATCCCATCCTTCTCATCATCGCATCTAATTTCTTCTTCATCAAGGTATTAATTGTTCCTATAATGTATCTTCCTTTAATTTCCGCCTCATTAATGTATCTAATTTCTTATTCATCAATGTATCTAAGATCTTATTTTTTTTCCTATCAATTTTATTTCTTCTTCATCAACTTAGCAAATTTTCTCCTCGTCAACGTATCTAATTTTCTGTTTATTAACGTACCTGATTTCCTCCTCATCCAATCGCCTATTCGTGTTTTATTTCTTCATCTACGGACCTTAGTTCTTCTTCATCAACGATTTTTATTTCCTACTCATCAACGTATCAAGAGGTACATTGTTACATATTTATTGTTTGTAACTTCCAAACACCAGCATTCCATCCATTCGTGGACTTTGTCTACTTTGTATTGCTACATCAATATGATTCAAAACTGTAGGCAATTGGTATGATACCACGCCTAGTACTTGGTTTAGTACGTTTCCGTTTAAATGATAGACGCTCTGATCGTTTGACCACATTGACCGTCACAAAATTGCTACCTTTCATATTGACAAGTATGTACAGGGCGGATTATTAATGTGGATCCAGTGGTTTTTGTATCGAACCCCGGCGAGGCGTGGATTTTGGAAACTATCTAGCTTGATGGTATAAGGTAAGGTTTTTTCCCAAACAGCATAAATCTTAACAAGATAATCCAAATGAAACCTGTCTTAGAGATACATTTCCAAAGTTGTAAATTTGATAGTCAGTGTATCAAAGAGATTGATATCAGATCAAATGCATTACATGTACTTCCCTTGCTCTGGTTTGGTGATTAAATTGTATAAACAAGTTTTAGCACTAACTTACACAATATAATGGTCGAAATTGAAAGTAATTGGGGCTTCTTTCAGTTTGATATGGGTTTACTGTGTTATGGTGTTGTGTAATGTGGTGAAATGGTGTTTCATACTATTTTGTATTTATTTTTCATTTACTATTTTTTACTATTTATTCAACGGTTGGTTTTAACTTACAGGACAAGGCATTGTACGCTAGTCAGTCCGCAATCTAGAATCAATTTGTTTGTTTTAATATTTTACCTTATAAATGTTCATATTACAAATGAAAATCAATTTGCTGAACTTTAAATGGTATATTTAGTAGCAGTATTCGACTGTGTAGAATCTGAGCTACAATACTATTTGAGCAAACATAGGAGATCTATTTGTCAAGGCGTCAAAACAAGTCCATAGAATAAAGCATTCAAATTATTTCAATCCTTTGGAGAGTTTGATTACAATAGACAAATATATTATTATCTCACTGCGGTATCACACTGTTTATCTTTATTTTCAACTTTGGTATGCCGTAGCTGAGGTTTAAACCAACCACCTTATGTTTACAAAGGATTTCTACTGCGCCATCATGGCCAGTGCACCTTGGATTGGTTTGTTCCAAACGGTCAGTATTTTGACAGGAAAAGAACAGCATATCAAATATTCACATTCCAATAATTTTGAACCAATGTCGAATTTAAATAAATCACCAACGCATACACACCAATGGTTTTGGTTTATTATCAGGAAGAAGAAAAACATTTTAAAGGATATGGGCATGTACATATCAGCATTTTTGATCAGGTATAAGGAACAGTTAAAATATAAATTTCTGGCAAACATACATGTTTTCTTCCGAATAAGGAAAAATCAAGATTCCTTTGACAATTAGGATGTAACTTTGGTCATACAATCAGAACACTGCCCCTTCTCCGTTAAATACAATTAAGACATTCAGCTTCAGTTCAGGGGAGCATAAAATGCAAGGTACATTGTCTTCTATCACACAAGAGTCAGGATCACTGCATAGCATATTACAAATCTAACTACATCTCATAAAAATACATACAAATATCTATTTCACCATGAATTTTGTATATGACTAAAAATATCTTTACCAAAATAAAATAATCTCACCACAGACAGGAATATAAAATGAAATGAGTATATTAAGTACTACTACTGACAAATCATGGCTTTAGAAATTCAATAGAATAACATTTTGATCTCATGCCAGAATTTAGAAAAAGTGATTGTATAGCAATATATTGAACAAACATAATGCCTTTCCAAATAGGCAGTTGATTATAAAGTATAATTCAAATATAATTTATGGGTAACCGCCCAAGTAAATTTAAAGACACTTTCCTTCATCATATTTTACATGAATGTTCAAGTCTGCTATACTTATTGAAATGTATCCTCCTCCTCATCAAAATATCTAATTTCCTCCCATCAACGTATTTAATTTCATCCTCATCAACATATTTAATTTCCCCGTCAATACATTGTCTTATTTCCTCCCCATCAACTTATCAAATCAACATCAGTTAAAAAAAAGAATTTTAGGCCTAAGTTCGTATACATGTGTCAAACTATTCAGGGTTTATCCCTGTTTCTAAAAATAGATTTGGTTTATTTATTAAAGTTAAAAATAGAAATTTAGGCCTCGGTTTTGGAGTGTTTTAACAACACGTGCTAAAAATAGATTGTCAGCCAAGCCGGGTTCATGAATGACATCTGTGTTGTCCCATGTAATCCATATTGTGTATTATGTTTATACAAGTACAAAAACTGAGCTTTCCCTTGGAACTTTCACTTGTGACCTGATGCTACAAAAAGGTAACGGTTTTAAATTTCCAATGCTTTTTTTCGTTGTGAACTTTCGGGAGAGACTATTTTTTTGTTTTGTTTTCATCCTTCGTATCTTCCCTTGCAGTAGTTTAATGCCAAGTAAAGCAAAAGTCCCTAGGCGAGAATTAATCCAGCTTTTTAATTACCTTCTGATTCATCTCTTTTAAGTGTATATTACAATTCACGTGTGCACACAGGGATGTTTACACATAAATGTACATTTTTACGAGTAACAGTATGGAGCAATGTTGTTTGTTAATATCTTTTTGTTTGATTTTTATCATTGCATATAATTATAAGAGAAATTCACGTATAGGAAGTAAAAGCTTTAGGGTAATCCCTTTCCCCGCCTTTTTACTTTCTTATTTAATCAATGTATTATTCACTTCAAAATACTCTTTTTATCTAATGTTATTCTCAGAAACATGAAAAGTGTTAATATACACATATAAGACTTGTATACGTATATTTACTCACATATGAAACATGAGGGGCCTTTTCTGTAATTCATCTTTATTATTTTCCAGTGTCTCGGAACATAATTAAACTCACATGAAATAACTTATGTCTAATAAAATAAAATGAAGTGATAAAGTATTCAATGAATTTGATTTTGAATGTTTCTTTAATAATTTCATTAGGCAGTCAAGAGGAGTAGCAATTTTCATAAGTAAAAATATAGATTTTCATAGCCAGTCTGTCTATAGAGACCCACAGGGAATATGCTAATTTTGGACTGTTCCATTTGTAACAAGAAATTAACTCCTATAAACATTTATGGCCCAAATCAGGATAAACCTGAATTCTATCAGTTATTAACGGAAAAACAAGACATTTAATAATCTCTATATTATTGCAGGAGATTTTAATGTTGCGTTAAATTCTGCTATGGATGCTTTCGACGATGTTAATTTAAACAATCCAAAAGCACGTGCTGTTTTGTTAGGAACAATTCTAGAAAATGATTTAATAAACCGTTGGAGAGAATTCAATCAATATAAAAAAAAATTACATGGTTTAAGAAGAATACCCAAAAGAAGAGTAGAACATTTTTTTTTACTTCAAATAATTTATTTATGGGTGTGTGAAGTAAAAATTACACCAGGGTATAGAACAGATCATTATCTTATTAATTTAAAATAGATATAGATAAATTTAAAAAAGTCATATTGGAAATTTAATAATTCTCTTCTTAAAGACCATGAATATATTAAAAGTATTAAGAATATTATTCTCCAAAATAAATAAAAGATATATATTAAATGATCAACTATCCCTTACAAACATTTCAGAAATATGTAATAACGATATTGAATTTAAAATAAATGACCAATTATTTTTTGAAGCTCTACTGTGTGACATAAGAGGCGAAACAATATCATATAGCCCTAGACTAAAGAAACAAATGATTAGAAGAGAGGATGGTTTAATAAAGGAGATACATATTTAGAAAAAGAACTAATTACTGATAATATAAATAGAATTAAGAAGAAAAGAACTTAGGAAAATAAGAAACAAAAAGATGGAAGGAGAAAAAATAAGTTCAAGAGCCAGGTGGATAGAAGAAGGAGAAAAACCTACGAAATGTTTCAGTTATCTTGAAAATCAAAACTTTGTCTCTAAAACTATGAACAGGATTTTCACAAATAATAATGAAATCAGAAATAATTCAGTTATTTTTTTTTATAAAACATATAATAATAAGGACACTATTGATATTGATATTGGAAATATTATAAACACCAAGAAAAAAGATAAATTATCAGAAAAAGACAAAACTATATTAGAAGGAAAATTAACTCATGAAGATTGTTTAGAAAGCTTAAAAATGAAAAATAACAAAAGTCCAGGACCATCAGGCTATACTGTAGAGTTTTTTAAAAATTCTTTGGTCAGACATTGGATATCTCTTGGTAAGGTTTTAAAATTTTGCATTTGTTAGTGGAGAACTATCGACATCTCAAAAACAAGGAGTTAAACATGTATTACTAAGGAAATAAAGATAAAAGTTACTTAAAAAATTGGAGACCAATCTCATTGTTAAATGTGTCTTATAAAATTGCTTTAGCAACAATAACCAATAGATTAAAAAAATATACAAAATAATTCATGAAGATCAATCTGGCTATGTACCAAATAGATACATAAATGAAAATATAAAAACAATATATGACGTAATATTTTATACAGACAAAAATGAGCTTCCTGGTCTACTCTTAATGATATATTTTGAGAAGGCCTTTATGTTTTTAATTTTGGTCCAGATATCAAAAAATGGATAAACATTTTTTTTATAAAAATATTGAATTCTGTTGTGTAGTCAATGGGTATTTATCTGACTGGTTCTATCCTTGACGAGGCTGTCGTAAAGGGAACCGATATCGCCATATATATTTATTTTATGTGTCGAGATACTGGCAATTATGATTCGTCAAAACTTTAGTATTAAAGGAATAAACATAAATGATAGAGAATTAGGCAGTGAAAAATATCTCAAAAACTCCCTAAATACTTTAAAGCTATATGCTCAAAATTATTATAACCCTGCAAAAATCTCCGGCCTGAATATTAACATTGAGAAAACTAAATTGATATGGATTGGTAGCAATAAAAACAATAATTATAAGCTACTACCCGACTTAAATATGCGTTGGGATAAACAGTTTATTTGACATAAAATTTAGTATTGATTTAGAGGACATGGAAGAATTGAACTATAATGGAAAAATCGAGGAAATAAAATTTTACTTAAGTCATGGTCCAGAAGATTACTTACTCCAGTCGGAAAAATAATTGTGATAAAAAGTCCTGCTTTAGCAAAAATAGTTAATTTGATTTTATCACTACCAACACCAAAACAGGAAACATTAATGAAATTAGAAAATATATTTTTTAACTTCTCATAGGATGGAAAACCAGATAAAATAAAAACAAAACATAATATACACTAACTATTCTCATGGTGGATTAAGAATGATAAATGTTTTCTCATTCTGTATCTCATTAAAGACCACATGGATTAGAAAAATGATTACTGAAATAAGAAATATCTAGAAATTGAAAAATGTAGTAATTAAATCCCTGAATTGTTGAGATTAGGATCAGAAAATACTGTAAAAAAATTGAATCATGTTGTAAACCCATTTTGAAGAGACGTATACAAATCATAAAGTTCATTTTGTTCAAAATTAATACCAAAAACCAAGAAGAATTTAAATGTGACTTTTTGTGGCACAATAAGATTATAAAGGCCCGAGAAAAGACTATCTTTCAGAAGAAATTACTTAATCTAGGTATATATACCATTAATGATATTATTAACAATGAATGATTTTTTCTTTACTTTTGAAAGCTTTTGTCAAAAATTTGGTAGGGTTTGCCATTGTCTAGAATATGCTACCCTTATTTCCGCAGCAAAAGAATATCTGAAAAAAAAGAGAGCAAATATTAAGTTAGATACATCATTAGAACAACCATTTATACCTTTACCACTATCCATTGTACTAAGTTCTAAAAAGGGTAAAAAAAAATGGGAAAAAGACTTTGAAATAGTATATAATAAAAATATTTTAATAGAACTCAAGGTTCCATTTTCTTTTGTACAAAGGACACAGACCTTCAATGGTTTCAATTTCGTATTAATCAAAGAATTATTTAAACAAATTACTTACTAAAAAAGATGAATATTAAACCCTGCAATAAATGTGCTTACTGCAAACAAGAACCAGAAACAATTACAAACTTATTCTTTACCTGTCATAATATAAAAAAAAATCTTGAAAGGTTTTGAAATTTGGTAAAACAAGGGTCAGGACTGCCACAAAATACGCCCATCATAGTATTGGGACTCTCAGAAATAGCACAGAGAAACAAGCTACTGTCCATAAATAAGCAAAATAATTCCAAAATCCCATTAGTTAATGAATGTTAATCATAAAAAAAAAATGTTGATACATTTCCATTAAATTACTGCAAGATCTGACAACACCTCATAAGGTCTAAGGACTAGGGACAAGCAAATTTTCAAGTATGTTGTGTACATCAAGGGCCATAACTTCAAAGTCATTCACATGATAATGCTGGATATCGAATTCAGCCAAGATATTATGGCAATGCACATGTGTGGAAAGTTTGAAGAGGATTGGGCAAACAATATTGAAGTTAGAGCCCAGACCATCACAATATCAAGTATTTTGTGTACATCAAGGGCCATAACTTCTAAGTCATTCACGCGATAATGCTGAATATCGAACTCACCCGAGATATTATGGCCATGCACATGTGTGAAAAGTTTGAAAAGGATTGGGCTAACGGTATTGAAGTTAGAGCCTGGACAATCACAATTTCAAGTATTTTGTGTACGTCAAGGGCCATAACTTCTAAGTCATTCACGCGATAATGCTGGATATCGAACTCATCCGCGACATTATGGCCATGCACATGTGTGAAAAGTTTGAAAAGGATTGGACTAACGGTATTGAAGTTAGAGCCCGGACAATCAAAATTTCAAGTATTTTGTGTACGTCAAGGGCCATAACTTCTAAGTCATTCACGCGATAATGCTTGATATCGAACTCATCTGAGATATTATGGCCATGCACATGTGTAGAAATTTTGAAAAGGATTGGGCAAACGGTATTGAAGTTAGAACCCGGACAATCACAATTTCAAGTATTTTGTGTACGTCAAGGGCCATAACTTCTAAGTCATTCACGCGATAATGCTGGATATCGAACTCATCCGAGATATTATGGCCATGCACATGTGTGGAAAGTTTGAAAAGGATTGGGCAAACGGTATTGAAGTTAGAGCCCGGACAACAAATGTTCCACGCCCGCCCGCCCGCCGTGAGTGTTCACATAATACACCCCATCTTAAGATGGGCGTATAAAAATGAGCGTTTAGACATGTATTTTGAGTTAAACTTAAAAAAAAAAATTGGGGGAATATATACGTCCATAAAATTTTGAACACTTTTCTGATTATGGCAAAACAGTATATTTTCAGAAATGAAGAAATTGAACATAAACCAAACCTGCCATCTTTTAAACATAAGATTATCTAACAATATAATATAGATAAAGTCAACTCAATTAAAAATATGGAATTAAGTCACTGTGAGCATCTAAAGTTATGGGCCCCTTTTATTAACCTTTTAAATTAAACAATAGGCAACTCAGATGTGAATATACCTAATTTACATGTTGAAACTGAAATAATTTATTTGCATAATTATGATTTCTAAGATTTGTGTTTCAAAACTAACACAATGTAAACATATAACTATAAAATCAGAAACACAATTTTAGTCATTAGTTAACTGTTTCCGTGTTTCATTGAATGGGGATTATAAAATTATAGTTTTACATTATTTATGTACATTTGAAATGTATTGCTACAAAATAGTTAACCTTGATCTTAAAAATATTGTTTACAATTTTTTCTCTCTTCTATTTTTGTTTCTTTTCTCTAAAACAGCAATCTAGTTTATTTAAAGTAAAACACTGTATGGATACTATCGTATTATACTTGTTGATATATACAATAATTGTGTAAGATATCCAAGTGAGAAAAATGAAACTAACCCGTTGTAGAGTAGCATAACCAATTCATCTGTCTATGTACAATCAGAATAATATTCATGTTGCAAATAATTTGATTTGAAAAAATTAAAAATTTAAAAATCATAAAGGTTTCAAAATTATAATAAATAATAAATTTAATCTTCATGACAATATATGTTCTAATGTTTGTATATAAGAATTTTGTATAACGGGTTGCGGTTGCGTTTCCAAAACAAAAAAAAAGTACAAACAAACAAACAAACAAACAAACAAACAAAAAATCAGTTATATCCTCACCACCAAAAATCTTTAGAAGCTTCAACATCATGAATAGACCCCTCGTCATCAACATTTCTAAGATCCTCCTCAGCAGCATGTCGTCTTATTTCCCCATCATTAAAATGATCATGCAAAGCTTGCGTCTGATTCATGTAAGACCGTGGCTGAGATACGCCTTTCAAAGTATTTTTATGAAAGAGAGAATTTGCCTTTCTGATTAGCTTTCTTTTTGGAATAGCACTATTTTGGTAAGGTTGTGTTAACATGTTTGAAGCGCTCTCTGCCTTTGACATCTGCATACACCTTTGTAGCATAGCATTTACGGCAGGTCCAAACCGTTGAGTTTTAATACTGTACTCATCAGATGTTGCGGATTTCTGTAGGGTGTTGAGAGTAACTTCAAATGCTTTTAGTTCTTTTTCTTGTTCAGATGCAGTCAAGAACACATGTAAATCCTCACCTAAATCATGAGCTAGTTTCTGTTTGGCTTTTGACTTTTCTAAGCATGATTTAAAATCATTGATACTTTCTTTTTGGTGTGTTATCCTTGAAAACGTGTCTGTTTGTATGCTATTGGCTCTCCCAAGCATTGAGGAGCGGAATGTTTGATAGGCGTCATCCATGGCCACTTTAAGGTTGTCGAGATGTTTAGTAAGTGTCATATGTAAAGAAATTACATCATCATTTTTCTTCTTCTCATGCCTCAACAGTATATCAGCATGCTGCACTAACTGATCATATTTTGTCTCAACATCTTTAATTCCTTGTTTACATTTGTTAGCCCTTTCCATTACTGATATGATACGCTCACACCGCCTATGATCAACAATAGCACAATCATTACAGCAAGGAACATCATGGTCCTCACAAAAAAATCTGACTTCATTCATGGGATGTTTCTTGCATTTTGTGATAGCGCTCAGCTGGCGGAGATGGAACAAATCTGCGTCCCTTCCACGTAAATTCACAACCGTATGATCGCGAGTGTACTTATTCCTAGCATGGTGTGTATTACATGTTTCACAAAACTTTTCGTCACAGACTGAACAGTAAAATTTTGCTTCAGTCATTTGTTTGCCATTCAAACATAGATCACAGTCAGCGACACTGTCCGACATTTTACCCTGATAAGACATCCTCAAAAACGAAAGTCCAAATTAGCTTAATTCGCCAAACAGTCCGATACAGGGTCACTACACGACACGTGTTCGTGAGGAACCCCACTCCTTAAAAGCAACGTCGGATGAAAATCTTAGTTAGTTGTTTGGAATTACGTCCATTTACACTACGTTATCTACTAAACCAGACCACGTATATGACTGCCTCGTTTTCATTTTTCAGAAAATGGACTCATAAGCGACTATGTACACAGCAAACTCCACGCACCGGTTACGTCACGCTACGACAACTGTAAGGGGAGGTAACTACTGCGGCGGAGTTTGTGTACACAGTTCAGTTCATTATCTCCCTTGATTCGTCCTGATTACGAAGATATCCAATTATTTTTTTCATACTACAGTGCATAAAGATAACATCTACTTGCTGCAGGTAACTGAATACGAGCCCGATCCAGGCGTACCAAATTATGCGTTAGAATCAATGAACTAATCAGGCATTACACTTGCCTGAATGACACTTGTTTACTTATATTTGAATTTTAAAGCCTCAGTGCTTTTTAGCTGAGAAAATATATTTTTCAAAATTTCTAATTAGCAAAGCCTCAAATGATGTTTGATTAACCTCTAAATGTTTAATTGAGCCCACATAATGAAATATTCACCTGGAAGCCTTAGTTGTTCAGACAGGCCAAAATAGTGAGAAAAATGGGCGGAGCTTGTTCTGAAACACACCGTTCAGTAAAACCACGGATGTCTCGGTGAACATGGGGGTATTTCAGAAGTTCATGGACTTTTGCTATAGACTGAATAAATATTGATACACGGTAGTAAAGGAGATAGGAAGAAAATCCACGAACTTTTGAAAAAAACCCTTGTATGTTAATTTTATGCTGTCATTGTTTTGAGCTAAATATAGAACGAGGCAGCCACAATTTGCAATTTTTCTAATAGAATCTTTCCTGTAAATTAGGCATTTCTCAAGGTCTTTCAATGATGAATTTAAAACAGAATTATATATGTTATAAGTGCATTCGGATTTAGGTCTAACATCTATAAGATACTGGGACTCTAACAATACATGTTCTAAATAATAAAATAACAACATGTTTTTCAGAGAAATAAGCTATTACATTTGCTTTCTAGAAACTGATATATTGTTAATCATTATATTTTCTCAATGATAACGTATTTATGCTGTTTTTCTCTTTCTTTTGTCAAAGGCAGTATTAATAACCTAACGCACTATTTACTTAAATGATTAATCCGCACACTCGACATTGACACTATTAGACGGAATTGATGACTCAATAAAAGAGGTATAGAGTTTCATATGTTTATTGAATTTATGTAAAAAGCAGGCGTGTATTTGATAATGATTATAAATGTTGCTGTTTTCTATTTCCGCTGATGACTATTGTTTGTTTCATTTGTTTCATTCAACAGCGCATCATTTTCGTTATTTATTTGCTTATATTGTATACATGTATATGTATACCAACATCTATCTATCCATCCATCCATCCATACATCTTAACAAGTAATATGATCGATTACACACATACGTTAGAACATTAAGCTCATATATGAAAACATTAAGATTATATATGAAAATAAACTCATACATCCGGGAAAGAGGGCTTCCGAGAAAATTTCATCTTCGTCGTCCTAGGAGCTGGCACGGTTTTTTTTTTTGGTTTTTTTTTGGCCACATTTCTGGACAGGACTGTCAATGTTAAATGAATATTACATATCACCTATTCAAAGTTACACTCCTGTAATTATGAATAGTTTTGCAGTATAATTATACTGTGTACAGACGGAATCCAATACACCTTTCGTTGTAAACGGTCACGGTGCCACTGTATAAACCTGCCATATATTTTTTCTTGGTCTTGGACCTCACACTAGAAAACCATAATCTATTTAGTATGTCTCCCATATATAAACTAGGTTTCTGCATTTCAAAGCAAAAACACTTATTGAATATATCTTGTAAAGCCTAAAATTATGAAAATCATTGAATTCTTAGAAATACACAGTTCTGCGATTCCAGGACAGAATAAAGTCAAAGAAGAAAGTTAACTTATCTTTCATACCTTTACTGTCATGACTCATAGGAATATGTACTTCTTTGTAATTTATTTAACATAATATAAGTAAGATGAAGTTATATTTGCTGTATATCGTGCATAAATATAACAGTGACCACTCTTATTATAAGAGGAGACAAAAAGTGTACAATAAATTTATACATGTAAACCATTCTTAATATTGACCTTTTTTTTAAGCTCCACACTAGAATTATCATCACATGTATTTTCATTACTTAGTATGTATTGATCATTTTCGAAATGTAAACCATTCTAAATATCGACTTTTCTTACGAAGCTTCACACTGTAATTATCGACACATATATTTCATTACCTAATATTGTTTTGATCATTTTCGAAATGTATACATAAAAAAAAAACTTTGAAATTACTATGAAGAACTATAAAAAAATTACACGTACTATATAAATACTTCATTATATAAATATAGAGAGTCCGTTAAAACTTCAGTTAACGAACAGACATGTCACTGGATTTCACATCCTTGGTGATAGTTATGATTAAACTATTACAAATTTCTCCAAAAATTCGAAGAATTAAATTAACTTTAGCTATACGAGTGAACACGATATATGGTAAATGAAATGTGACAATAATGTAACTGAAAGCCAAGATAATGTATGTTAGTGTTTTCTGGAAAATAATAGTACCATCTTGATAGACCAGACTTATGTTCTTCTGATTTGCCACAAAATAATAAACAAATTCCAAAAGGACGAAAACTACATTTTTGTCACACTAAAGAAATATGTTTATTGCACCGATCTACTCCATAAAATTGTTAGAATATAATAGAGGAACAGCTTTACTAAGTCAATTCGCAAAATTTAAATCAGACTTACTTGTACATTGTTACATATTTATTGTTTGTAACTTCCGAACAACAGCAGTTCATCCACTCGTGGACTGTATTGCTACATCAACATGATTCCAAACTATAGACAATTGGTATGATACCACACCTAGTACTCGGACCCATACTTTTCCGTTTATGTGATAGAAGCTCTGATCGTTTGACCACACTGACCTGTCACAAAATTGCTGCCTTACATATTGACAAGTAAGTACAGGGCGGATTATTAATGTGGATCCAAGGATTTTAGTTTCGAACTCCGGCGAGGCGTGGATTTTGGAAACTATCTAGCGGGATAGTATAAGAAGTAAGAACTTATTTCCCAAACGGCTTAGATCTTAATAATGAAATAATAATCCAAATGAAAGCTGTCTTGGAGATACATTTTCAAAGTGGTAAATTTGATAGACAGTGTATCAAGGAGATTGATATCAGATCAAATGCATTATTTCCTTGCTAAAATCCTGCCCTGGTTTGGTGGTAAATTGTATTAACAAGATTTGGCACTCAGTTTCACAATATAATGGTCGAAATTGAAAGTAGTTGAGGCTTCTTTTAGTTTGATATGGGTTTACTGTGCTATGGTGTAGTGTCACGTGGTGTAATGGAGTGGTAAAGATTTTATACTAATTATTCATATAACCAAATCCTCCAAATGCAACTTGACACGGAATGTCCTTTAACTAACAAGGCAAAGCATCATACGCTAATCAGCCCGCAATCTAGAATCAGTTTGTTTGATTGTTTTAATATTTTACATTATTATTGTACATAAACAAATGAATATCAATTTGCTGAATTTTAAATGGTATAATTAGTAGCAGTATTCTACTGTGTAGAATCTGAGCTACAATACAGGATGAGCAAACATAGGAGACCTATTTGTCAAGGCGTCAAAACAGATCTATAGGAGATAAGAAGTTAATATAGCATGTTTTCCGGCTGTTAGACTACTGTCAAATTAGGGATAAACGCTGATGAATTCTTTTTCAACACAAGATATGGAGGGTCTTACACGAGTATTTATTTGATATAAAAATGGAACAAGTAGATCTAATATGATTTCATATTTTGAAATCCTCCGTCTTTTATATCAAATAAATACCAGTTTAAGATTCTTATATCCCATAACCCGAAAACGCACATTTGCCTGTCATCTGCGTGTGACCAATTTAAACCTGTAGCACATTTGAAGCGAGTAAAAAGTATTTCCACTAAAACTTTTAATATCTTTATTTACATGTAAATAGAACATAATATTCTTTTGATAACAACACGAATAGAATTTACTGAAACCATCCGGCTTAATTTTATAAGAAATGAGTCAGCCATGTTTTTGCTTACATATGTGCGCAAGAATACATTCGACTTGCGGCGCATGATACTGTTTGTTGATATAACACACGTGTGAGATAAAAAATATTACATGGCTGTAATTACTCGTAAACAAGCTGGATTAGGTGATAATGAACTTTTGAAACTCTCAATTCCATATGTTGACCAGGGTTTGTATAGACGAAACTTAGCCGATGCAGTTCAATATATCTTTTAATATGCAGAAAGAAAAAACAGGCGGTGGCGTCTAAGAATACAAATTAATGATTTTCTTCAAGGACTCAAATAGAGGTGTTTACAAGTCCAGGACCTAGCCCAAAGTGGTGTTAGCTGGACAGTTAGTCATGTGATTGAAAACTTTGAAATGTATTTGGTTAGATCATTTTCGAAAGAAAAAGTAATTAAAGTGGACATGTAATTACAGTGGAAAGAGACAGGACACAATCATGACTGAGCACACATATACTTATCACACAACATACTGGCTTTAAGCACAATATATAAGTGAATAATGAAGCCTTATAAAGCCTGGGTAACACATATAATATCCTTACCGATATACACTAAAGGTTAAGCAGAGCATGCAATCGACTATATATTTTTTAAAGTCTAATTTAATTATTTAACAATAGTCGGACACGACGCCATATAAAGACATAGAGTCCTGGGCTTCAGCTTCATGTTAAATGAAAGCATTTTGTTCCAGAAAAAATGAAAATTACTATACATTATGAACGAATATGTATTGAAGCAAATATAAACAAAAAGAAAAGATAAGTTTCTTCTATGTGTACAGTAAAAGTGAATAATTTGACCTGTATTTTTGAAGACTAAAATGATGATCAGCATTTTAAACAAAATAAAAGAAGTATATTAATGCGGAAAATATTGATACGTTTTTTTTTCTTTTTGAAAACCTTGTTAATAATGTATGTTTATCAAAATTACATGAATAAAAGATACATTTACATCACTGAAACGTCTCTTATTCTTACAGAAAATACTCCACCAAAACAACATAACTTTTCCCAAAATAAGTTTGGACGAAGACTTAGCCTTTCGATTTTGAGATCTCAGACTTTTGACAATATCAAATACATATTAAGCTAGTACTTACACAACTTTTGCAATGTGAATTCCTTTTATATTTGATTTAATTTATAGAAGCAAAATAATAAAGAACTTTA
>CM037777.1:87343674-87393674 GCA_021229015.1 Solen grandis
ATGAAACTGTCTGAACGATATGGAAAATTTGCTGAAATTATCCCGGGTTAAGATTTTCGTTACGATAGCTTTGTGTGACCATGATTTAAGTGTCTTGTTATTACGTATATTGTATGCTGAATCACTTACCTGATAAAGAATGCCACTGTGATGTGTATGATGTCAGTTAAAAGTTAAATATTGTCTAAAATATTCGATATAGTATTATGTGGATGATACGATTTTAACGATATTAGAGTACATACGCATCAAGTGTGCACGTGTATGACAATAAAATAGCATTTTTCTATATTCCAATTTATTTCTTATTAGTACCACTACTTCTCAAACCGTAAAACCTAGATTATATTATCTATGGCATACGTTTGCACTTCATCTTTTTTATTCCTCCACTTTGTGCGAAGGAGCTAAATAAAAAAATATTTCACACATAATTCAATCATACAACTAGATGAAGCACTCTCACTACATTGTTTACTGTGTAATCACACTTTTAGTCTGGTTTGTGAACCTTACAATTGGGGTGCATATGACTAGTTTTAACATATAACATATCATTTTGAAATGGGGTTAGGCCACAGGTTCTTACAACATTATATTTGGTCTTTCCCTTCTGACAGATTCGGCCTTCCATATTTGTATAGTGTATATGACTTAACCTGCTAGTGGCCAAACTAAAGTGTTTAAAACATATCTGTTGTTTTTTTTTCAACATATATATGAGGCGGAAAGAAATCAATTATTAATTTGAACTCAGAATGAAATATTGCTTTTTAACTTTGTGGTTATTTTGATTAAAGACTGAATGTTATTTAATACATGTATTTTAACATGAAGACGCCATATGAGGTCTAAACCGATATCTGTTTTCACCACAATCTGTGGGGATATTTATGTTATGTTCTTGCAATTAAATTTCCTTCTATAGAAGAAGCCAACAAGTTATGTCATGGAGAGGTCTGACTAGTATAATCTGTACCAGGTTTTGTCGGTTGTATAAGGAATCACTAATCGTTTGGGGAGATAATAAACTAGCCGTAATGGACGGAAATTATCTCCAATCAAATTCTTTTTTGAAGTTGTAAATTGGCTTGCAATTGATTTTCGCTCCAATATTGTCATCCACGCATAATGTAAGATCTTAAAAAGTATTTGGTTCCTTTCAAGAAGACAAAAATTGATAAGTTATGTGCAGAAACCCTGTTATTAAACCAATGGTTCATCTACTTAGATTGTACGTGTTTTTTAAGATACAAAAGAATTGTTTGATATAATGTTAGAGTTTATTGGGGGTAAAATCACATTAAATTCAGTGTTATATCCTTTGCAGACAGGAAATTGCATTTACCATGTTTTATGATTGGCAAACATGCATTTTGTATGGAAGAGATATGTTGGGTAATTACTTAAGTATGGGATTGTACCACTCATTAATTTTTATTGCGAAAAAAAAAAGAAGAAAAAAAAAAGATCTGATATGCTTCAAACCAATGTGACATAAGCGGAATGTTTGATATTAACGATAATAGATAAACATATAGTAGTATAATTCTAGCATTATTATAACGATGATTTAAAACCCATTCCTAGCCTTATCTGATTTATGTTGTTGTTGTTGTTGTATTGGGGTTTACGGTCGCTGCGATAGTATTTCAATTATATAGCGACGTCCAGCTAATTACAGGTGGAGGAAGACCCCGAGTACACAGAGGTACCCGGGTAGAACCACCGACCTACTGCAAGCCAGCTGGAAGGCTTCCTTACATGAAAAATCCGAAGTCCCTACCGGGATTCGAACCCACAGCGGTGAGGGGCTGAGAGTCCATGACCCCTATCTGATTTATCTCCCCTCCTCCTCCAAAAAAATCGTTTTAGGCATGATACCTTTAATTGAAACTTATAGATGCGTCATCGCTGTCATTAACAGAACAAATACTGTGTATTCAGGTTAACCAGTACACTCTCCTCATTAATAAAACCTATTCGGCGAACTGCTGTTTAAATCATCTGATACTTGTATATATATATATAAAGATCCACAAGATAGTAAACTGGTACTGTGCTTGAGCATATGTATGATTAATAAGTGTTAAAATGATGATAAATTAAGAAAAAAATGTCACGTGTAATATTTCTAATGGATCCTTACATTCTTCAATGCATCATATTCTGTATGGCATGTCAAAATGGAATTACTGATCTTAAATGAAAGAGAACAGCCATGCATTTGATGCTATGTTTAGATTGTCTACTCTACATACACTCAGTTACAGTTGCACTGTTTCCTGTGATTTTTCATCATCGATTGACTTTTTTCCTGAAAACCTATATTTGGTACTAAAATTGAAAATCTTTAGATGACTGGTGTTAGATTATGGACTAGATCGATGACAAATATACATGAGATAATTAATATTGTGCGAAAATTGAAATTGACATGTAAGATAAATACTGAGGTATTTCAGACTAAAAAGTGCACACTTTCTTAAGTTTCTTTTGGAACCAAGTGTATAATCAGAGATAGGAATTAACATATTGGTCAGCTGACTTAGAATTACTGGTATTTCTCTTTTATATATCGATGGACCCTCTTTTTAATGATCTATCTATAACAGCCTGCTCTGTATTTGTTAAAGTCTAATGCAAGTATTTCTGTAACATCATATGTTAACCCTTTCCCTGATAGTGGACACCATGAAAAGACCTATGCGAACAGCATAAAACCAGATCAGCCTGCGAGTAACTCGCAGGCTGGTCAGGTTTTATGCTGTTCGCTGCTCCTCAGTGGTCTGGAAATGAGGATTTTGTAATTAAATTTGGGAAGGTTTAACTGTGGTTTTCTGCAGATCAGGCTTTATGTGGTGCGTCAAAATGAGTCTATATGAGGGAAAGGGTTAAAGAAATGATGACACATATTTTGCGCCATGCCCTATCTACTCATTACACACATCCACGGAATGACAACCCCATGCTATTACTACATGATTTTGTATATAAAAAGAAGTCTGACTGCCTGTCAAATATATCAAATTATTATTTTTTGTTGGGGAAGATTCACCTTTATCCCGGTTTCCTACATTTGTTCACCATGTATAACAGGCATTTACTATAAATCATTTGATTTATAAAACCGTCAAAACACGAGGCGGTGTTATTAATCTCGATTGTATGTAGCAAGCAGTGGAGCAGAACACGAAGTGTCTGTTGTTATATAAATAGCTCATGCATGGCGTGAATTTTAGTTTTAAATCTAATCATCAAATGGAATTTCTCACGTAGCTTTAGTTTTTATTGCAAAACCATTAAAGGACGCCGATATTTTGGTGAGATACATGTAGTTGTCTTTATTTTGAAATAATTTGCTGACAAAATAAGAACGGGTCTAATCAACTCGCATTATCTGCCCTGTATTATTTTGTTAAAAAATTTAAGTATTATGAACGAAACTCAGTGTGAGTTTATGTAAAGTTCCACTCTATTTTTAAGACCTAGAAATATTTATAATAAGAATAATAATACTCATGATGAATTATATCATAAACCATAAAATATATCTTATATTCATTTTCATATCGATACATGTTTCCTGTCCTCCTATTTTTAACAATATATTTTCTTTTTTTAAAAGTAGGGTAAAGATTAAAATGCAAAGATATTGAAAGAACATGCGTTTATTAAAGTGGGCAATCGTTTTGTACTCCTGGTGGTATCGTGGCATGGGACACTGATATTTTCCATTGAAACAATGTTTTATTCTATAGCAAATTATGCAAGAGGGTAATTCAAAAAAGTCCTTTTTTTTAGAAATCCAACATATATTAAAAATGAATTAACCCAGAAGGAGGTCAAGGTAAGGGTAAAATGGACAAAGAAGACTCCCAGAACACGGAGACACGACATAACTTAAAATAGAGAAATATTCTCAGTTACCATCCAGTTATAAGTGACTTTTCGAAAGTATTTCCATGAGACGAAATAAATTTATTAAAAAAATGTTACTCTTTTAAATGAGATGACTAACAGTAAACATCTGTATAGAAATCAAACTATGTATAACAATACCAATAGAACATATTTGTATCCATAACAATAAACAGGGAAATGTGTGTCACGTATGGCAGATTATCTCTTGAATCACCATTAAATAACTGTCGAGTAGATTCTCCATTTGTGATAATCACCACGCAGTCTCCGGCTTACTCGCTTAAGACATCTGGCATGTTTGGATTACTAATGACATCTATATCTTGTTCATTATAAACATGACTTTTAGCGTAAATGACAAAATGTTGTCACTACATACTTAAAGACAGCCATCATGTTCTATCCAAACCCTTCTAAAAAGCCTGTCAGTTCGTGTCAGATGCGTGTAAGACCACCAACACCTTTCACTCAAGCCTAATTGAATAAAATGAAAGATTTTCACAAGTGTCAAGCTTTAGTTTGGACGTCACTGAGTACCTCCACTGCTTGTTCAAAGTCATTTTAAATGATATCTTTATTATAGTAGGAGATATGGCTCGTGATTTCTCATGTTCACAGCTGCTTGACGTGCAATTGGGATAACCTCTTAATGAGTTGCCTTAATCGCCGAGTTGATCCGAATGTGTGGCGAGAGAAGCCTGGTACCATGACTAGCGTGATTGTATCTAAACCTGGTTCCCCAAATGTCATCATCTTGAAAAATTAGGTATCCTTTGAAATTAATTCGTTTTTGAATTGCTTGTATCAGATATATTGTTTGATAGAAGGAATATAAAGACAGATTTTTTCTTATAATGAATATGATGGTGATAATCATTTCATTAATGTGTTGGGTATCCTGTTTTAAAGTGGTTGGTACAATCAGTAAATCCATTTGATACTCATGTACTTTGATTCCGGGGTAAGCGGCTTTCCTGACAATGATCAAATAAAGCTTTTTTTCCCCCACGATTTTTTCTAGCAATATGTATTGGTTGTAATAAGGGAACTAGGTGACTATTGTTCAGAAAACGTGACCATCACTCCTTTTACAAATTAATTGTTGTCAGCATATGTGGAAACGCCGATCGACTGAGGTGCAAGGTTATCAACTTAAAGGTTTTTGGTACGAAGCTGACCGCGACTTTTAAGTTATTTGCGACATCCGTCAGTGACTTGCATATGTCTTGTTGCAGTGGTTAAATTGACTAAACAACCGACCATAGTAAGGGGACCAACTGTTTCTAATCCGATCAAACCTAAATGATAATGATAATGGTGACTTTATTTACATCAAACACCCGATGATCGAGAGGTTAGAGTGTTCGCCGTTTCCGGCTTCAAGATTCGATTCCTCGCTTCCGCGACATACCAAAGTTGCTAAATATGGTAATTGTAGTAGTACAATTAGTATATTCCATACCTTGCATGTCACTCAGCATATTGGGTTACTATATCATGGGACCAGTCGGTCTAGAGCCAGAATAATGTAACCAAGTGTGGTAACATGTCACTTGTCTACAGCTGACAACTCTATATATTCCTCAAACGACTGACTTACTGTTCATGGGATATAAAACACAAACAAGCAAAATAAATACCACATTTTATCTTTACTAATTCATGATAGTATTAAATCTCTGTTATAATACTAGAAATGTAAATACAATTTAACGAATATCATATTAATACACAGTTTAACGCTGATCTTTTAAAAAAAAGTTCCGACCCGCATATCAGTCTATCCTCCCAGTTTTACAGACAGTATAATTAATTGCTATTAACCATATGCGTGTTACCTCTATTAATTATTTATAAGTTATCCTGGTATCGAATCATTAATTGAGAAATTAATTTTATTATGTCTACGTTCGACTCTCTGTTTCAACAACTAGAAGTAGGCCAGAATTCTAATTATCGCTTTGTTATATACGTATGTACGTTAATTAGAAACCATCATATTAAAATGTATAATTGTATAGATTTCAAGGTAAGGTTGCAAACAAGGAATAAAATAAATATACTATGATGCTGTTTCACTGTACAAGAGATGTATCCAAAATAATAAATAAATAAATAAATAAATAAATAAATAAATAAATAAATAAATAAATAAATAAATAAATAAATAAATAAATATCTAAAATTGCTTAAATTCTTTTACGTGTACACGACTTGAAACTGTATATCATATTCCTATGAATTATATACACTTTTGTGATTGAATAATTCCCAATACTGTTTTGCTATCACAACGAATTTTCACATCATGTGATATTGACACTAATGTAATTTTACCCATCTTGCCATTGTCCCTACGTCAGCAAATTCTATTCTATTCAAGCCCATTGCCGACGGATACATCTCCCGACGGACTGAAACTGACACAGATTAATTCATTCCGACACAATCGGGATCCCAGTCGTGTGAAATCGATTGATTCCAACCCATGAGTTTTAATAATGGATGATTCCTGAAAATAGGACACTGCAGTCAAATAGTTCCCTCGCAGATATGTCGCGTGAAAGATTACCTGTTAAGGCACGAGCAAATTATGTACTCACAACATGCAATGCCCGTGCTTATGTTTCCGTCTTGAGGCACGTCCCTAGATAATAGCACGAGAAAATTAGTTTCTTCGTGTAAGACTTAAGCGTTCTCTACACATAATCTATGGTACAGTTTAAACAAACTGTTTACTCGTATTCATGTTTCAATCACAATTTTGTTTATTTAGGTAAGCTGATATTTCTTTAGAATCAACAGAACGTGGTCTCGAGACTGTTTTCTATGACTTTGATAAACTACCTGTTGTATTGAAGTAGTTAAAAACGGGTAGACATTCAGTTCTTTCCTTTTATAGTATCATGATGAGTACCTTTGATACATGTTTTCATGTAGGGTAGGAGTTTCTGTAATATTTACCCTTGATGGATACCCTCTTCTGGCACTCGTGTGATTCGTGTGCATGACCAAGATTATTTGCATGAAAATTTAAATAATAAGAAATAATTTTTCGCGGATGACCAATTTTCGTTGATTTTGCGGATGGTTTTATCCTCGAATGTAAGCCCCCCCCCCTTCACACACACACACACAAAACAAACAAAAAAACAACAACACACACGTAGTAGATAAGTTGATCACACACCTATAATGATGTCATACAACATATATTAAATTTATCACATAATCCAGAATGTCTACGAGTTCATACAGGCATGTAATAATACTTGATTTTGATTTTTTGTTTTACGCCGATTTTCAATGGCGGCAATCCCTTTCCATTATTATGCTGAATAAAAAAAAACAAAAAAAAAACAAAAAAAAAAAACGCTGTTTTATTTGAGAAGTTTTAGGTAAAAAGAAGAAGAAAAAAAGATGCAGATGTTGTAGCCTGTAACGAACAAAGAAACGTTGAATGGTTAATTTTGATATAAAGTCACTGCAACATTTAATAAAGCAAATATGTTTTGCAGATGTTGCCTTTATTACGTTTTTAGAAAAAAATGAATACATCAAATCCTATACTCCCAAAACTTAATAGATCTATACATATCAAATGTTTTATGATATATTGTCATTAAGTGCTAAGAGAACAACAGGTTTAAGATACTAAATTGTTTTTGTTTTGCACTCCTTGGTTTGAATTACGCGAACCCCTCAAGTTTTATGCTAATGAGCAAACGATCCATCTGTATTTGACACGTGATAAAGAATTCAGTAAGAATCTGTTAAAAGGTGCATATGACATTTTTAAATATGACGGATACATTATACTCCATATACTGTAACATAAAACAAACTTCCTTATGACCGTAAAATTTGGATTCTTTGTTAGAGAAAAGTAAAATACACATCAAAATACAAAGGTTTACGCTCTTAGTTTCTCCTTCTTTCCTTTCGTCTGTGTGGATTTAATGTCTTGCCATCATTATTTCAGTCCTTATGGGGCAATGCGTAAATCTGCCAGGCCCGATGATGTCCTACTGCGATATCAAACCAGTTATTGAAAAAAACAGAGAATTTGACTGCTTGGTGTTAGATCAAAGACATAATAAACAGAGATAGGAAACTCCTGTAAAATCCAGATGAAAATATTGTTTAGGCACACAGTAAATCAGTGAATGTTGCAAACTTTCAAACAAGTTTGGAAAATCACAGAGGAAAATGTAATCATGTCATAAAATAATCAATCTCTACTGCTAGGAATTATTTTCAGTTTGATTTATTTTAAACATTCTTTTAAATTATTATTTTAATTCAACTAGTGTGAAAGAAAAAACAACAACACATTTTATATAGTTATCATCAACACTCGGTTTTCCGAGCCTTGCGATTTTTTCCTCGCCAGTTCTCTGTTATTTTGTATTATTTTTTGTACATTAAACATATCCATTTCAGGTCTAATATTTATCACAATATGATTTTATATAACAAATTACATATTTATCAAAGGGTATTATCTTTATAATCCAAAGTAATATGCATGCTACATATGACAACAATTGATATATGATTAATGGAATCCTCTTGACCTAGACTAAAGACATACAGGCCGTTATCAGTAATATGGCCTATTTTATAATAAAAACAATGAGTAATCACAGACCGTTTGATTTCAAATCGCTCACATGTTTAATTTTCTGTAACACCGGTACATGTGATATATCAAGCTATTTTTTTTAACTAAGGTCACACTTACATGGCTCGAATAAATTGTTTTATAACTATCTATTTATTGAAGAATTATATATAAAACTTATATATGTTTTAATTTTGGCCTGTAATCATCATGGTTTCTTCAAGATTAATCTGTCAAAATCAACGCTGCAATTTGGAATTGCTCTTGGATCGAAAACCCATGGGGCATATTCTTAATCAGCTAAAAGCAGCGAAATTTGCAAGATTACAACTTTGTCATGTTAGCAAATGAAACATATTTCTAGATAGCATTCAAAAGAAACGTGATTTTCCAATGTAGAGCAAAGCATTATGTACATACGTTTTGTAGTTATTTTTGTCGTTCAATAGATAGATATATACTTAAACATTCCTACTTGTTCTTAATTTTCTTTCATCTATGTATCAAGTATGATCTCTTTTAAATATTCAAGTCAATTAAAAAGTGTAGATAGTTTTCGACATTTAAATTAAATATGCCTTTGATCTACAAACATTCAAAGGTTAATTTGTGCCCTGGGTGAAACCATATTCTTCTAACAATTTAAAGGAATTTCCATTGCTGTTGTCTTTGACGGGACGTTGCATAAAATATATCCTCATGCCTTCTTAGTGTTAGGGTGCATTTTTCGGCGAAGCAATCTAGCATTACATTTTACCTACTTAGAGATGAAAACGTAAGAAAGTTTAAAGATTTTCATTGGTAGGTATTCCTTTTCACACGGAAAAAAGTTAGGCACCATTGTTTGTTGAGATGGAAACATATACTTCGTAATCATGATTTGACTTGACTATTTGAGTATACCGTCGCTTCGACAGTATTTCAGTCATATAGCGACGTCCAGCTAATTACAGGTGGAGGAAGACCCCGTATGCACGGAGGCATCCGGGTAGAACCACCGACCTACCACAAGCCATCTTCCTTTCATGAAAATCCGAATGACCCTGCCGGGATTTGAACCCACGCGGTGAAGGGCTGAGTGAGTGTTAAAGTTAGCGACTTTACCCTCTCGGCCACGGAGACCCCTCGTAATCATGAAATTTTAGTAAAATATTCTGAATGAACTACAGTTACCTTGATAAATATAAACCTTATATATACGTGCAGTATATTACAGCCTGTTTCACTGAAATGCGGTACGGTACTGTATGCCTTTACTCCGCCGATTGCAGTAGTGGGGACGCTTTTATACCGAGTTTTTATCTATGCTTATTTTGACTTCTTAAGATTGCATACTTCACAGATAATAATTCATGCATCATATAACCGCCCTACATAATCCATTACTCTAATCTCAATTAATGCCGCATATTGTTTTTAGCTCACCTGAGTACAACGTGCTCAAGGTGAGCTTTCGTCATGGCCCTTCGTCCGGCGTCCGTCGTGCGTCGTCAACAATTTGGCTTATTAACACTCTAGAGGCCATATTTTTAGGCCAATCTTCATGTAACTTGGTCAGAATATTTTTCTACATGAAATTTTAGACAAGTTCGAAATTGGGTCATGTGGGGTCAAAAAGTAGGTCACAAGGTCAAATCTTAGAAAAACCTTGTTAACACTCTAGAGGCCATAGTTTTCGGCCAATCTTTATGAAACATGGTCAGAATATTTTTCTACATGAAATCTTGGACAAGTTCAAAATTGGGTCATGTGGGGTCAAAAAGTAGGTCACAAGGTCAAAACTTATAAAAACCTTGTTAACACTCTAGAGGCCACATTTTCGCCAATCTTCATGAAACTTGGTCAGAATTTTGTCTCCATAAAATCTTGACAATTCAATTTGGGTCATTGGGGTCAAAAAGTGGTCAGATCAAATCTTAGAAAACCTTTTAACACTCTAAGGCCACATTTTCGGCCTAATCTTCATGAAACTTGGTCAGAATATTTGTCTCCATAAATCTTGGACAGGTTCGAATTTGGGTCATGTGGGATCAAGAAGTAGGTCAATATGAAAAATCCAACATATGTTGCTCATTTATAATCAGGTTGGCGATTTAGGGCTATCATGGCCCTCTTGTTAAAGAATGTGTCTTGTTTTATAGTAAACCTCTCAATAATATTTAAGATACAATCGTGCTCTCAAGTCATTTGAAGTTTTGTATCGATATATATATACACATTATTTGCAATAAGTTATGAGAGATATGTAATACTTTAAAATATGTGTTAAATACGTTATAACTATTTCCTTGTAAATATCATTATTTGTAAGAATCGTTTTTTCCTTAAAACAATATACATGTACATAAATGCGCCCCATTTTGCGAATGAATTTAAATATTTGTCTGATGTCAATCGGTATCCTTATCAACTTTGATATCATTAATGTTTTACATACGTTTGTTAAATCAACATAAAAACTAAAAAAAAATAAAAAAAATAATAATAATATGTTTTTCTTCCTCTATTTCCAGGATCATCCTATGAGTTGGAGGCGCCAGGAGAACACGTGGCCTTTTCCGGTGATCTCGACATCACATACGCCATACCGGACGACACTTCGCTCCCTAACGCTTTCGTCCGCCTCGTTATCATCATTAATCAACTTCCGGTAGAGATCACGAATCTTGCGATCGATTCTAAATATAAATCAGGGAAATTAAAAGTGTCATGTGGTATTATCGAAGTTGCCGGGAAATATGAAATTTATTTATTTATGTATTCTGGCGGGCCAATTCTGTCCCGGACCAGTATGATAGTCCGATGGCCCAGAATAACAATGGCGTTACCTGACACGCATTACGCTCAAAGTGATACCGTCCAAATTCTTCTAAATTCAACTGGAGTGTGCAATCCAAGACTTAAACGATATACGTATAAAATTGACATTGAATATGCAGACGACTTTTCAGGGGCATCTTCGTCATCAGATGTTATACACACTTTAGATTTTTCATCTTTTATAGCAAGAAACTTACATATCGATTTACAGTGTTCATTATTCGATTTGGCAGGACAATATCGTGCAACGTTAACGTCATCTTTCAGTGCAATCTCTGTCATTTCACGTAGCAACGCAATGTTGACTTACAAAAGTAGAGCATATCATATCAATATATTTTCGGAAACAATATTTCCATGTAACAAAGTCCTTTTAGGAGAATACCTTCAACCAAGATGCCCTGGAACTAAAGACTATAATAAAATACGGATTTACAAACTGCGCCGGAAGTTATCAGGATCGATAGCAGCTCCTATCGAAAAAATTTATGTTCAAGAGCGTCCTGCGGATCCAGATAACACGTCCATCATAATCGACTGCAAACTTTTCCAAACGACGGCTTCCGGCTACTGTTTCCAGTTTGTGACTCTAGCTCGGACGTCTGCTGTCATCAACCAGACGGAACTCTGCTTATCAGCACATCCAGATTCAGGTATGCCAATGTCGACCTGCTAAACATTGTTGTCCGGAAATGACTGTAATCAGCCGAGAATATACTTTCAATACTCATCGCTCTAGTCATTCCAGTTTGTCACGTTCTTTCTATAAGGCAACTGTCATTTTTGTCCTGAGATTGACATTGCGCTTAATTCCAGAAGTTTCTGGATAAGACCAAATAATCATGGTAAGATCTCGCTCAGAAACTTTTTAGAGAAAAGAACTGGTCAAATTACAATGCAACTGACGCTTTAAGCGCATTTGTATGATTAAATTGTGCAGTGGCTTCGAATTTTCCTATATAACGTATATTGTTTTTAAAACATTTTTAAGAGCTGATATTCAGTTTTGATTCATTAAAAATCATCTCAGATTCCCTTGTCTCATATAAACTGAATTGGCGAATTTAATATTTGCTTTTAATTTGCTCGAATATTACGACAACTAAATGAATCATTCATTAGATGTTCTACTGGTATGGAACTTACATTGAGTGCATGCCATCAATCAAACGAGGGCGCTTTTGTGTAGACTTGTATCCCAGGTACTTTGATGTTGAATTATTAAACATAAACCTCTCATGTAATTGATTACACATGCACGCACTTATACAATGTATTATAACTCGGGGAAAAACTGTCAACCTCAGCATATTGTTTATGGTAGGCATAGAGGCCATTACATCAGTAGGCAGGTATAGAACTGAAAAAACATGGCTTGAACCTTGTACGATCTCACATCAATTTTGTTCAATATTAATGTAACGAGAATATCTCCAGCTCGATAATGAACTGTGTAAAATCAATGACGATCCTACAAAAATGGCGTGAAATGATGAGTATATATGAGCAAACTAGCAACATTGTTTTATAACAAATGTACAAGGACTGTTTGGGGAGTTGTAAGATTGCTTTTATAGTTTCAGCAATTAGAAAAACGGTCCTTTTCACAATTTTATTAATTAATTTAAATCATATATTTGTCAAAAAATGATAATATTAATCAATAACATGATTTTAAGAGAATGTTTATTTAGTATTAAAGTTATTGTAAATCCCTGATGATGGCGATAATGTCTGGGTTGGAGGAAAGTTGTTCATGTGATAAAAATCAGCTAAAGCGCAAGAAAAAAAATCCCGAAAAATGCATGACATTTTACAAATACAAATTAAACAAGTCGGTATAACACCTCGACCCGGCCCAGGATCGAACCCGGTCCGCCGGCGTGCACGTCTAACCACAGAGCCAAAGAGACGACTCCCTGACGCAATTGTCAGAGATTGTATTTATACATGTAACGGCGCATCGTCACATCGGTATTCTGATTAGAAAACCACCTCCGTTTAGCTTTTTTACTCCCCTTTCTCCGCTGCATCTACATTGATATCGCTATTGACATTGTTCAATAGTCTGTAACTGTTTCTGTAAGGTTATGATCTGTTGTTACTACAAGAGCTGCACAACACGAACAACTCTTCTTTACTCCCAATACCGCATGTGTTTACACTGCTGCAGCATGTTTGTTCCGGTACATTCCCATTTTGATCTGCTTATAAACAGTTATTTGATTTAAGCTGTCTTTACTGTTGTCTTAGCTCTTTCGATATTTGATTTAACTAAAACATTATTAAAACATCGTCCAATATTCGTTTCCTGGTTTGTAATGTGATTAGAGTGTGTTATTACGTGATTTAAATTCAGGAAAAATACTGAATTAATGTGTTTAGTTGTTAAACAAAGGACTGAAACATTATGTTTTTAAGAGAGTCTTTGAGAGTTTCATCTAACAATTGTGTTACTCGACCTAGATAATCTTTGTCGTCTTCAAGATATTCGTGCTTGTAATGCACTTTAAAAGTTGGCATGAAGACCGATATTATCATTTCATAAGATTAACTTAAACATGCACACTTACATCAGACCGTAACTCTAGTTTCAGTCTTCTAGGAATTCTGACTATTTTATTTTGATATGAATAGCTGTAAGATTTACTTTTTTTAGTTCATCGACCACTGGATTAGAAGCCTTAAAACAGCTCTTCTTTAACTTAATACTATGTTAGGACAGCAATTGTTTTATTCTGACAAAACCATCAGTTTGTCTTAATTTGAAATAAAGTAAAATGAATATTACGAAGTAATTTCATTCCATGTTCATAATATCTTGGAAAATAGTTCGAGCAAATCTGATTACAATCTGCCGACCCACTTGAACGCTTAAATCGGCACAACTAAGCCTCAGCTGCAACAAGTGATAGCTCTCTAACATCGGATATGCAGATAAGCAGCATGGTGCCTCAGTTTGTTGTTTGCCTGACACATGGTGGTGTGTCACAAATCGCTTACCTTGCTGTTTCGTAACCGATGGAATGTAGCAGGGTGGTGTATCGATTTCTAGGCTGCTGTACCAGACATTGGTGATCTGCTAACTGATCCGGACGAGGCAATCAAAGCTGGATAAGGCGACATTGTTGTCGGCAATGTTGGTAAAGTGGATATTGAGTCTCCATATCACAGACACGATAATGTCTAATGGGGTATTTCAATGGCATATCCTGCAATATCATATTGAAAGTATGTTTTATGATATGCCATTAATGCTTGTAACCTCATGTTCGTTATTCAAAACTAATCTCATATACCAAATGTAGATGAAAAAAGTATTAAAATGTCGGTTTAATAAAGATGAAATATATTCAAATTAAGTTTAATGATAATGGGTCATTTTGGCGTATTTGATTGTATTTGATATGTATTTTGATGGAAATCAAACCTACATGTCTTCCTCTGCCTCCTTCTCCTTTTTCTTCTTCCTTTTATTCGTCTTTAATCAGCACGAAATGATAGTTTGTAGTGAAATGTGTTAAGCATCCGGGTGATAAATAAGTTATTTTCTTTTCACATTTAAAATATATCTTGTGGATAAACGAACAGACGGCCAATGTGTATGCAATATATCTTTACCAACTGTTATTTCATTAGAATTTCTCGCAGAAGAATAATTGTCAATTTCACACCCTTTGGATGCCATAAAACCCCTTTCCTTTAATCGACGGTATACCCAACGTTAAAAGAATCGATTTGAAACATTTAAATTTGTCATTATGTATTTAATATAATAGGATAAAATAGAAAGGAGATTGGTCAACCGAGGAAGTGACACTTGTTAAGGCTGAAACTAATTAATGAGTTTCAATTCCTAATGTGACAGAAGATCAATGATGAGTTAGTTCATAATTGTATTGGAAAGAAATGTAGGAAGAAAATTAGGACACTCGCACAGCATCTTACATAACCTAATTAGACTGCAGAGAAAATAATGCCAACATAACTATTGGTTATGCTTTATTTTCGTAAAAAAAAACATTTTGTAATATAGTTAGGAATACGTGATTCAGTAAACTTATTTGTCGCATTTACATTCAAAAAATGTTTTCAAATATTTTTTTGCTGCTTTTACCACATCGTAAATAGTATTTAAACGAATAAATTAAAACTTAAATCAGATTTTTCCGAGACCCCCGTGTGTGTGAAACACGATTGGTTTTGGATGTTGTGATAAAACTTCACAATCAGCATAATCTTCAGTTTCGTCTCCTGCAAATGTCACATTTTATTTCACTATCAGTGTTTATTCCGGCTGACTGGTTTCTGAAATGTCTTTTTTTTTTGTCCTTTGACTGATGTACATAATTATCTTTAATCAGGACAGTCAGCTCATGTAATTGAAATACGGTTTATATGCGAGATATGAGTATGTACTCGTAATGTAAAAAACTACGCATGTGTAGGATTTAGCTTGAAATGAGCGTATAGTTAAACGAATAACATGCTTGATAGATTTGTATACATGGAAACTTAATGATGTATCGATTTCAATTCAGCTGTCCATTCTTGTCATCTTTATTGGATAACTTGATACATTTGTACAACCCCTAATCACCAGTTTCATGTTCATAATTAAATATTTCATGATCAAGGGTCTAAGCATGAAATGAAAATATGTCACTTCAAAGAAAAAGTATCGACCTCCGCATAAATGTATCGAACTGACTAAACACAGGCTTTTGGTTCGACTATCCTGATGTGTTAATAAAGATGGAACTGCACATGTATTTACCTATATTTCTACTGGAATATAACCCTGGAACGAAATCGACCAACCGTACTTAGCGTCAAGAAATACTTAAATACTTCAATCGAATTTCAAAATCATTGTTTCTCTAATAAACATACTGTCAGTCATTTGGTTCCTGTATGTCATTTACTTTAATAGTATAGTCATATTTCGTGAAAAAAAAGATGCTTAAATGTGTTCCTACCTTATTAAGTATTTAAGTATTACTTAACGCTAAGTATTTTGGTGGAATTCGAGCCAGATCAAAGAACGTTTGAATTCATAAACTTGAGGTCGGATTCAGTCATTTTATAGTAGAATGGTGTTATTTTCAAATGATTACTCTATTGATTTGATTAAGCTATTAAAACTGTTCTGGGACAAGTCAAGCCGGGCACCTTCAGACCTGGGTTGCCGGGAGTCAGACGTCAAGTAACGACTATTTGATCAGACACGACATGCTCACCGAACCTGTTGATTGCCTTATTGATCCATTGACTGTGGAAAAATGGAGTTCCTGTAGGTCTGGAAATGAGATTTATTACTAAAAGAATCGATTTTGTCTTTCAAATTTTCACAAGAGATATCCTATTTGAAGCTATTGTCAAGTTGGTCTCGAGAGCAGGATTGAAAACTGTAACAAAAGCCTGGCGTGGCTGAAAGGTCGGGACTGTTTTATCATAGTTATTATTTATCATAGTGAAGTGTAAATCTATAATCCTGTGGCAATATATAAAACACATTACTAATAAATAACTTGAAAAATCAAATCGAGAACACTGTTTTGATAATTTAACAATAAATTACAGACCGTTGTTATAAATACATCTCTAAACTGAACAAAAACGGCATCTACTTGTTAGGCATATTCGTGTTTATAAAAAGTTTTAGGAAACATCTTTCCTTAAACATCATTCCTATATAATGTATTTTTTTGTGCAGTTATTACGATTACTTCAAGTAATACAAAATGAATGGTTTTAAGAATATTAGCTATCAGTTTACTGTCTTAAAACATTTGATATACTGTATGCGTCTTTTATCATTGTTTCTCCAAATTCGTCACGAATTTGTAACGATAATAAATTTGCATACATAATTAGGCCCCGTACAATAGTGAAAACATGCCCCAAAATTACCTCTTTCACAACCTTAACAAGAACACTGTCCGTGCATAATTCACTTAACATGAGCACGTGTAACACTAAACATCAATTAACCTCGTACCATTTTACATCACCAATTTTGATATGGAAAACTGAAATATTATCCAAATTCAAATTACCTCGACTCTTTCTTATAGTTCATTTATTATCTTATAGACATCATTTTGGTATTGAGATTTTTTACACATGACTGTAGTATATGTAGTGTTTCCCTTTCGTAAATAAAGACATTTGAGAGGTTGGTGAAAACTGAGCACAATGCTTGATAGAGGCTTATAATAGGACTGTGTAGGATGGAAGCAAAACTAACAAAGACGCACATGTAAATGCTCTAAAATCGTTCTTAAGAGAAGGAGCATGGTGTTTTCGTTGGTTAAAAATAAGGTATTGTCTGGCTAGATTGTTTGCATGTCTTTTATACTAAGCCGCGCAAAGGAATTACCCGCATTCAGGTTTTGGTTTTTCCTATACCAAATGAATGTAGCAATTTATCATCTAAATTATTTGATTCATGGAATCCTTCGTTTTTTCATTTATATTTATTTAATTTCTATCACTGCCATTTATTAATGTTATTAAGCCGGATGCTGCAATCTGCAGTCAGAGCATTTCGTACAAACGTATACTATGTTAACTGCCAATAAAATGAAACTTAAATGCAACAGTGATCTCCCTTGGCAAACCGTTTTTCTCTCTCCTCTCATAGAACCTATTGTTTTCAGTTAACTTCATGTTTAGCTCCCTGTGATTTTCTCATAATGACATTCAGTCAGAAACTTCGCTAAAATATTGCTTCATATATTTCCTGCCTCGATATATTACGAGTGAATTTATTTCGTAATAGCAATAAATGTACGGTTTTGAAATACGATACTAACAGAGTATTCTCAATACCCTGTTTCCATTCGGCATAGACGAAAATCGCATCATCCACTTTGTGATGTGACATAAAATATATGACAGGCATTAAGTGAACAGAAAAAAAATGCACTTGTTGTTAAATCTGAAATATATCTGTGGAAACAGCTTAGAATTGCGATTTTGTTACCTTGAAATTGGAAAGTAAAGGTCCATTTCTGATATTTAATACGATCGGACATTTGTTTATATCAAATGAATGCTTTGTGGCTCAGCAATCCTTGTTTGTTTGGTTTAGGAAAGACACGATTGCTACGAATGATTTTCAGATGAAACACGAACTTCGAATTAATTACAAGTAATAAATGGTCTAAAACACGCCGATAGCCGTTGACCTACAGACATTTATTGTTTCGAACTAGCTTTATTGATTGAAATGTATCGTGTTTGCTGTGGCTAACGATCAATGATGAAGAGGAATGTCTGCAAATGAACAAATGATCATCTTGAACCTGATAATCTTACAATATACGATGTGTTAACAGGGGAGACAACTCATTAAAACAGCAGAGCCTTTTGATTTTAATTTCATCTCTGGAATGTACATACTCGTATAATCAATGTCTACGATACTTAAACCACAGTTATAATAATAATAATGATGATGATGTTTTTTCTTCTTTTTTGTAACTCGAATAAACCATATCATTATGAAATATGATTTGACCTAAGTATGATTGTTTGAGAATTCGGCAGCCAGGCAGCGTGAAGTCAACAACGATACGTATTAAAAAGTTTTAAAATTAATTCACATGTTCAATAAATTGATACAATACAGCATTTAAATTATATCCGAGATAGGCCGTTTAGCATCACTATATCAAATGAATGAAGCACAAAAAGCAAGACCATCAATTGGTTACGCTACCAAACAATATGTTGTTTGTGCCAGAGATTGTTCCTCTGAGGTCTTTTATCTTGGCCCCTCAACCTAGAACCTGCCACAATGTCATAAATGTTTGTAACTGTGCTGACACAGTCTGTCGGGAGTGCTTAATGACAGATAAGCAATATCTCTCGTCCCATCAAGAACATAAAATCTACTTGAAATCATTTGATTTAACTGAAATCAATTTGTTACAGAGCTTGGACGTGTTAAATAAACACTACATGTATTTATATACATATAAGTGTGTAAGTGTGATACGTTAATAAAATTTTGAAAAATTTAATTTGTCAGTTTGATATATTTGATAAGAATAACTCTAAAATAAACTTGATCACATTTTTTACTCTACTACAGATATACAGTAATGTTTTGAACTGATATGAATATGAACAAGTAGGATGATATTCCAAGTAAGATTCAAGATACAATGTTTTTGTAGCAGCAAATGTACATTTGTAATTCGGTAGCCACGGTTAAAACCCGTTCCCTTGAAATAATAAGCACATCAGTCTTATTGTGAAATGCATTTCACATTCTATCAAGATATATCAAATATTTCATATTGCATTTCGTTTGATTATGCTAGTATATTTTTCAACTTCAAATTATTAATGTCAAAAGTCCGTATGCGAAAAATAGCACGACGCGCTGTTTTTTTTTGTTTTTTTTTGTTTGTTGTTTTTTTTTTCACTTGATTATCCGTCGGTCGTCGTGCGTCAACAATTTCAACAATCTTCTCCTCTGAAACAACCATATGGATTTTCATCAAATTTTGCCAAAATAATACTTATGATAGCCCAATGCAAGTTCCTATTTTTTTTTCAATTCCATGAAAAACTCTGGTTGCCATGGCCACAAAAAATAAAATCTTTAAAATGCCTTTTCTCAGAAATATATAGACCTATAGATTTGATATTTGGTACATAGCATCAGCTCATTTGCCTCAATATTAGTGAACAATTTCTGCCCATTGGGTCACAATGGGCCACGCCCAAGGACCACACCCGGGTTTTTATATAGAACTATATATGGAATTCTTGAAAAAACTTCTCTTCCAAAACTAGTCCATGGATTTTCACCATATTTAAGTAAAATAATACTTATGTTAGCCTTAGGCTATTCCTAATTTTCCTTGAATCTCATGAAGAACTTTGGTTGCCATGACAACCAGTAAACATATATTCAAGATGCGTTTTCTCAGATTTGATATTTGGTACATAGCATCAGCTTCTGGTGCTTCAACACTATCAACAAATATGTGCATCAAGGTTTATGTGAGGACACTCCTGGGACCACACCCAAATTTTGTATGGAACAATATAAGGAAAAAAAAAATCTGAAACCATTGGTTGGATCATGAAGAACTTTTATTGCCATGGCAACCAGAATGCATAATTTTAAAATGCCTTCTCTTAGAAACATACAGACCTACATCTTTAATATTTGGTATATAGTATCCTCTCATAGTTTCAGCCTTTTTTGTATTTTTAGCACAGTGCATAGGTGACATACAGTATTAGCTGAAACTCAAATTTTCTTACACTGTTGAAATTAAATTGTATTTAATACCCCAATATATTTTTTTTTTCCTTTTTTTTCAATGAACAAACAAAAGCATCGGTTGTATTCTAATATTTCATTACAATGTGGATTTATCGCCCTCAAATGTAAAATAATTACCAGCCATGCAAATAATACAATTGCCTATTAGTTTCTGATGTGAATGTAGCCAATACATTATTGATGAAATGATGAAAAAAATAAGATAATACATTAAGCCACAGGTAGTACATCCGATTTCAATTCTTCTGGAACGCATGCCCAGTCATGTATAGAATAACTCTGAAACTGCAATCAATAGTTGAACTAAGTGCTTGCTTGTTTTCGACACAGTCGGTCTTCTCTCTCTACATGTGTTTTGTTGCTGTTGTTGTTTTGTATGGGGTTTTTTTTGTTGTTTTTTTTGGGGGTTTTTTTGTTGTTTTTTTTGTTTTTTTTTATTTACGTATTTTTTTTATTGTTTTTAATGGCATCTCGTCATTATCTATAGGTGTTTAACTTCGGGCACAATCGGACGTTTCCGTCATCGACAGTGCTTGTTACTTTCTGATATAGTTTATGTTTCATTGTTTCCAAGCTACCTGTAAGCTATTAGTTATTCATCTTTAAAGCTACAAAGACTACATTCCATGCACAAAATCCTAAAATTTCATAAAAAGTACACGGGGTTTGATTGTTCTATTTTCCTCACCAATTATTGCGTCTTTTTGATATTTTTACTTTCCTGCAAATGCAAGTTGAACTGTAAAATTAAAGAATTATTGCCACATACTCAGTAATCCGATGTCACGTTTCTCTATACTGTTTCTCGTACTAGCACTGTCTGATATTTCTAGTTCTCTTCTGAGCGTATCGCTCTCGTATTTCATCTGTCGCAAACAATTTTGCTATAATTTGTCCTATAAACCACACCATTCGACGTATGTTTCGAGTGTTATTTCCCGCCATTATTGACTTCATGTCAACAGTTCCAGGATAAAGATGGACAAATGATCGCCGGAAGATTGTTCTACAAATAGCTTTGTCAATACGGAAATAAATTGAGGTAAAAGCATTAAAAGTAATTCTGGGAATACATTTCGCGGTTTGTGGAAGAAAACTGGCAACGGGCACATTTCACTAAATCGATTTCTTTAACGCGTCAAGAAAAGGCATTTATTTCAATATTGGTCAAATCGGGACGCTTGGTACGTGTTAAGATATTTTAAAATGTAATATATTCTAAGTAGATGATATGGTTAGCAAGAGAAAAGGACATGATAGCATTTTCATTCACACACATGTAGAATGACATTAATTCAGATTCTACTTTTTTGATGGTCATTGACCGTTGTAAAATATCTACACATCATTTATTGAACATAATTATTCAAAATGCATTACCGCATAGATTTTATTGAACTTTATACAGTTTATATTTTTGAAAAGTTATGCGAGTTTCGTTTGTGTAAATCGAGCAGTATAAATATATATTGTGGTGAATGAGAGATACAAAAGTCAGAATACCGATAGAGTCAATTCTCGTCAATTACCGCGCTAACATCCGTTAGATAACGACATCTCCACGTCCTTAAGGATAATTCCCAAATCGATTTTTGGTATATACATAACCAAGTTTAATATCCAGAGACAATTTTTTCTTTATCGTCATATATTTATCCTTACATTAACAATAGTTTAATTAGGCAAGATTATAAAATCGCTCGCCTTTGCAACGCGTATTTACATAGTCTGGTATATCTTTCATTAACATAATTACACTTGATTCCTAGACATGGTATACGACAGAAGAATGCATCGATATTAAAACATATATTGAAAATGATAATTACACCCATTGAGTTGTATGTAGACACAAACATCAAAATACATGTTCCAAAATTATTCACACGTTTTAAAAGGTACATTCCTTTTATATTTTGTAAAACTGTTCCTCTGATTTTATTTCGTAAATATCACATCTGATTTAAAATATAGCAAAAACGTTTAAGGCAAAACACAATATACAGTGTACGCTGAAGAAAACTTTGTCGGTAAATGTTTCGATTTCGTGTTTCCGTTTTAAACAGGTTTTTCTAATGATGGCCTTGATCATGTACATGTATCTAATTTATTTCTCTGGTTAGAGTGTCCTTCGTTATTTGTGCATATTGAAATCGATTTTAGCTCATCATGACAGTGCAAAGCTTTGTAATTCACCTCTGTGTCTTGATGAATAAGATGTATTAAATATAGTCATTGTTCGTTATCACCCTATACGGCTACAAGACACGAGTTGGGTTACTTCAGAACGAGACGGTGAGGGGATCGAGGGTTTTGCAGCAGGGATGTAATTAGGGACATCAAAGGAGGCTCTGTAATGTTATACCTGCTGATTGTAATGCACGACGTAACGATGATTACTTCGTTTTTGAAAAGATTATTTCTGCAAATGATATATATCATCAGTGACATATTCATGAACATCGATGCCCACGCAGTTATGTGACATTAAGTGAGAGACATTAGAGAGATAAAAAGTAAAGTGTTTTCAGTGAAAAAATAACAAACGTTTATTATTATATTCAGTGATTAGATTAGAATCCTCTTCAGCATATATTTACATTTTTTTTTCTTTTAATGGCAAATACATTCGCGTCAGCAAGGTGCAACCTCATGAACACAATAAAATTACTTAAGTATTCCGGTACATTTAATACAGTTTTTACATGTACCCGCATCACTGAGTACTGATCACACGACTATTTATATGACAGAAAACTGTTCAATAGCCTAAACTTTTAAAATGTTGTCAAAAACACAATAGCAGCATCAAATATTCTATTACATTTTTTTCTTTTTACCTATTGTTTTCCTTAAATATGTTAAATATAATGAAGCTGTGGCCGTGCAGCTACAAAGCTACAAGATGCTTCCTTACACTGCTGAAAACAATAACTAACAAATAACAAGTGCGTTCAACTTTATCTTCTTTATTTTAAGCCGACCTCATCTTGTCGAGTTCACTTAAATCGCTGTTTAACTGTTCACGTCGACGTATGTGCTTCTGCTTTAGAACGTCTATGTCACTTGCATGTAGTTTAATTGACGTTGTGAAGTAAAAAGTAAGAGAGATACGAATTATGTTTTAAGGGCATGGACTTTCGTTTTTAGACCAAAGTCATTAACTATTCAGAAAACAGACTAATTAAAGTAGGAGTAAATCGATTTATACCGCACAATTCCATTATATTCTTATGTGAAGTTTGACGTTCCATTGCTTTAGGGATGTGGCAGTGTTTCTAAAATTGTAAGTTTACGTCTCAGAAACTAAGTCATTACTGTTGATATACATCCATGTTCTGTCGAAGCACCAATGACGTCATTTGTCGTAAAGTTACTTATCAACGTTACTCTTCTTTCGACCTACGTGACGTGACGCCAAATCTTTTATCATTTTGAATATCATGTATGTCGGATGTCCGTTTTTGAATTATTTTCTGTGTTTTTCTCAGTGTGTTTGGGGGAGGATGTTAAGTGGTGGTTTTACAGCTACTCTGCATGAATATCATGACGTCAAGCGTCGGCGTATTTATGTATTTATCCATCCAAATAACGAATAACTTATAAAATAGACTGGCCTGATATTTAAATATTCTAAACTCTTCTTCTAAGCTGAAATTAATTGCCGATTATGAAATTTAAAAATTTTCAGATTAAGAACTTGAACATTAAAAATATTTCAATTACCATATACAGACCTAGACGGTTCTAATGTTAACGTATACATTTTTGTGTCCTATTTAGCATAATACCTTTCATTGGAATTGACGAACTCTTTGTGTGCAAATCTGACATGACACTGATGATGAAAAGTGTCCGTTTTTACCTTTAACATCGTGTATTTTGACACCCCATTACATTGTACACTCACCTTAAAATAGATGCCATACGCTCAACTGTCTCTTCGTAATAAATAGAGTGTCACATGACATGTTCTATAAGTGCAACCTAATTAGATCACAGCAAAATCGTATAATCAAAAGCTACTTTTTTGATTAATTATACTTAGCAGCAAAAAATGTAAACATCATTAGTTTTCGTGTCAGCCATTATCTCGAGGCGTGTACTCGGTATTCTCGGTTCTTATCCTCCAGGGAAAAATACCACGGTTTACGTACATCTCAGCATCGATCGGTAAAATTATAGATTAGAAAACAACAATGAAGGGTAATGTATCTATTATTGCGTTTCTTAACATTAAATTGCGATATAATTTGTGTCCGCGTCAGCGACAGGATGTCAGGTATTGATTTAAGTTGTATTTTTTGTTGGAGACAATACTGAACGTGTTTGATTTTTCCATTTCTACAGTACGCGCCTGTTTATTTCTGTAGAAAAACAATTGTACATAGAGTGTTTAACTGCAACCACATAGTTGTCCATTCTATCCCATGGAATGATCTTTCAGTGTGTTGCTATTCAAGAACAAAAAGATTCAAAATTAAATAAAAAGATCAAAGGGAAACAAATAACTATTCAAAACATAAACAATAATCGTATTTGAAGCTACACTTGTAACGTATCCTCAATACTTGGTACTAATTTAGTGGCATCTCATTAGATATAATTATACATATATACTCTTTATTTCCCTTTATAACAAAGGATATTTATAATCATATTTGTTGTATCCTTTTACAGAGAGTACATTCATTCAAACACTTACACGCATACCCTCAGCATCACCAAACAGCATCATGTTATTGATTTAATCAAAATGATTGATTGGATTTTTAGTAACCGTCGCTGCGACAGTATTTCAGTCATATAGCGACGTCCAGCTAATTAGGTGGAGGAAGACCCCAATGCACGGAGGCATCTGGGCAGAACCACCGTTAATCAAAATATGAAGTTATCTATAATTATATTTGAAGTTAAATTAATGCACATTTGTAACGCACTCTCAAAATATTCGAGTGACATCTTATTAAAACATTTTTTCATAAATATTTATATGATACCTATCATGTAGTAAAGGTTGAGTTTCATGTTAAATATTTGTTCGTTGGGTACGTTTGACGCCTCGATGACATTATCCGAAAATGTAAAGATTGTACCATCCGCAGAGGTTGGATCGAACCACGGAATAATCGAAATATCATTTTCATTTAAAAGTCTTAATTGGTTTAACCCTTTCCCTCATATAGACTCATTTTGACGCACTCAATAGGTACCACATAAAGCCTGATCTGCAGAAAACCACAGTTAAACCTTACCAAATTTAATTGTAAAATCCTCATTACCAGACCACTGAGGAGCAGCGAACAGCAAAAAACCTGATCAGCCTGCGAGTTACTCGCAGGCTGATCTGGTTTTATGCTGTTCGCATAGGTCTTTTCATGGTACCCTCTATGAGGGAAAGGGTTAAGGTTAAATTCTCCGGTAATGTGGAGACGTAAGACACTAAGAACTCACATGTATGCATAGTAATAGAGAATTCCGATTCAAAAGAAAATGAAAACATATATTATAAAGTATCTGATTTGTCGCGGATTATTATTCATTTATATCAGTACGAGACATAATTTCAAACCTATCAGACAAGGCAAAAAATATAACGTATTTTTATGACAAATTATTGTCATGAAATATTTTCTTTAAGTTACATATTCCTCATTAATGTCATGCGACCTATCCTTTTTGTTGTAATGCGATCAACTGTTCAGTACAAACTATTGATGTCAATGCATTTTTCGCTGATGCGTTTTCATTACGAGTACTCTCCTGTTATCGAAATCCTCCTCTGTCGTTAGGGTGAAATAATTATCTTTATCATGAAAACCGACGTGAATTAATGATTTGAAACAAACATTTATTGTTGCTCGTCTTCGTTTATGGCACTTGACTCGTAAATGAATGTTTCATAGCACGTGACAATGACCTTTTATTAACCTTAGTACAATACAATACAAATGAGTTGCAGATATTTATTTCATAAAGGCATACAATGTTTTATAGCTGGAAAAAAACATGGATTTGTATAAAAATGACAAAATGCAGGAATTTATCTGAAGAGCAAGTAGTCATCAATGACTTTTTCTTATTTGACATGTGTATTTGCATCATACATAAATTTGAAAACATTACTCATACTATTTTTGGATGTTGGCTCTCAATGTCTGTCTCTGATATTAGAAACATGCTATATATTAATAAAAATAATAGGTATGAATTTATATGTTTCAGTTAGTCGAGGGGATATGACATTCCACCACCTGTTTTTTTTTGTTTTTTTTTCTTGTTTTCTTGTTCATAGCGAAAGAAATGGGAGCACACTTTTAAATTCAACTTAGTTTCTGTTATAATTACTTTTACTTATCGAGACACAACAGTTTATTTAGCGGCACTATCAGATAACAAAGGGAAGATAGCGTCGCTCCGATATCAATATTTCACCCAGGATTTAAAGGCCTGCTGCTAGACTTCAATATTAAAATACTTTGTCAGTCTTATGGACAGTAGATTTCATTTCAATTATCACAAAAACCATCTGCCCGGACACACTATCGGACAATAAAACCTGTCTCGACATGAACCCGCACAATAAACCTGTCCGAACTGTAACGATAGACGCGCGAGTGACCATATTTACGATGTGTCGGTTTACAGCCCCTAGGTGGTCAAATAATGACTGCCCACTGTCATTGTGGTCATTTCGGTGACTGACTTCAGCATGATCTAAATAGAGCGAATCATTTTTATTTTATCTCATTTAAAATTACATTAAGGTATGGTTCGGAATATTTGAACCTATAATTTGTATGCGTGTACAATATCTTATGACGGGTAAGGCCACTCAGTCACTAAACGGAGTTCGAATCCCGGCTGGCTTGTGGTAGGTCGGTACACTCGGGGTCATCTTCCAGTTGCAATTAACTGGATGTCGAGATGTCGCTATCTATCACCGAACTACTCTAACATAATATATTCCTTCATGAACCATTGACACCTTCATAGTGTTTATTATAATTCCTTCTTCAAATGAAAATACTAGTTTTGAATTTGAACTTTAGCATCATATAAAAGTATTTGATTCTGTGTATTATTCATTTTAAGGCCAATTTGAAAAGGGAGACATTAGGTGATTGTGTTTATATTTTTGTCGATTGGTAAAATCGCAATAGCTCGAGGAAGTTAGAATATGAAACACTCGGATATCGCAAGACTCGGGCCCCCACCCCCGGAGAACGTGATTGTATACATGTATTTGGTTCCAGCTTGTGTCGGACTTGGAATACTTCTCTGAATTGGCGTGGTATTCGGATAAACGCATCTCTGAACTTCGCAGTATATTGTATTATTGTTGTCAAATGAATACAAAAACGCCGTGTGTTGTGCGTGTGGCAATGACTTCTCATTCTAGAGAATCATGTATCTCCTTTTCCTTTATATGTACTCTTCACTCTACAGTAAGTAACCCAGGACTGTTTGGCCTGTCTATATCTTACTTTTGCTACTTGTGATATCGTGTGAAATTGTTGTAAATATGTCTGAGACATATTGCCCTTTGGTCTTAAATAAACAAGTTATTGCAGGGTAGATAATATGCAACACGATGCATTAAACAATGCAGTATACCTAATCGCTCTATAAACGAAGTTCCTGACCTGAATGTGAAATTTGAAACGCTTTCTTAATATTTATATTTTTCACATACTTTCTGAATGAGTAATTTAAAAAATTTGACTGCATTTTGACACATTTCAACGTTTTGTTTTCAGTATATTTACATTTACTATTGTTTCATTTGAGTTATCGTTTTATTTCGTGACTAACATCAATACCATTGTCGTCTGGATGAAATGAGTCTTGTTTAAATGTAACGGTGGTTTGCAAACCGTGTCACAAACACAAAGTCAGAAGTATTGGCATCTTACAAAAGTGGTAGCCATTTATATGTTAACGCGTTATTCACCGCGACGTGTAAGTCCTCTTTATCGAGAAAAGCGTTTAGTGAAACTGATCAAAACAAAGCCTGCCTTGTAATTATTTGAATTTAACTAAAGATTTCCCGAGCGGATGGTAGTTTAGTATAATTGCTTTCTTTGGAAGAAACGTATTTGCACTGAAGCGTATGAATGCGTTCAGCACTGTTTTCTTTTCTTTCTTTTTTTTCACAGGGAGAGAGAGAGAGAGAGAGAGAGAGGGAGATAGTTAAACAATAAAAAAACTGATATGAAATTAAATAGTTGACACCGTAGGGAAATGTACATACATAAAAAAAGTCAGTGTCTGTGTAAAAGAGCTAGTATTATACGCTGCTAATCTGTTCGATTCAACTGTAAATTTATCTATCTAAGCTTTAATTTAGTAGAAAAAAAAAATAAATAAATAAACCTAGTAAATACATTTGGCTTTTAATACGAAGTTTCTTCTTCTATCGAATTAAGATTCGGTTCAAACGACTTAAGACTCACGCTGTTCCACTGTAACATCACGTATTTCTAACTATAATACATAGTATAAACTTTTTTTTTTAATTCGTATTTAACACATTTATTAATATTTTGGCAGTTCCTGTGTATTCTCGAGCACGTCTCTGAACTTCTGTACTGTGTCAATAAAACACGATAATGATAAGCGGAATTATTAAAAATTATGTGCGTTTCTGAATTACGCACGTGCATAAATGAATGAAAATCATAATACTTAATTGGCTTTCGTGGAAATGAGTAAGGAGGATTTAACATGCCATTGTTTGATGGATTTCTGTTACAATGTAATTCTAATGCATGACTTCCTGCTGTCATAGATGTTATCGACCATGTCAATGCTTAAAGACGTATTCTTGATTAACTGAAATCAATAGATCGATCTCTTGAAAAACCCCAAACACGTAATCTCGTGAGGAAAATATGATGTAACAAGAAAATAATATAAAATGTTGACGTCATAGCATCAAATAAATCGCACATTGGCCTACTATAATTAATGACACAAGGTTAATTACGACAATAGGAATCAAAATTGTTTGTTGTTGATGATTACAGCGACGACGACGATGATAAAACTGATGACGTTGGTGGTAGTGGTAGCGGTTATCTCTTATGATGATGATGATGATGATGATGATGATGATGATGATGATGATGAAATAAAGAAGTGTTGTCTGTATCAAGAATTGTTTTTACACTTCTTTTGTAAAAAAAAAAAAGAAAAAAAGTGTTTGAAATTTGATATCATAAATTTGAGATTTCCTCCCAACTTATAAATGCTACTTGTAATTACAGTGCAATATGTGAATAAAATAAATCAGCTGTAAATGCACATATAAATGTCCGCTTAATTTTGATACGTTTCCCATATGATCATGTTTTATTTCAAAATTCAATCAGATTCCTTCATGACCTCTTGACTTTCGAAAGTCAAGAATCGAGAAATTAAACACCTCAATAGATATTCAAGAGAGAAATAAACAGCAACATGTTGTGGTCATTACTCCTATTATTCGGACGGGTGGGTTCGGACAAAATGGAGAGGGGTTCTATATTGATTTATGTAGCTTGTACTTTGCCTTGGACAATGGCCGGCGTCAAGTAAGGTCAAAAGAAGATAATTAAACTGGTTATGGTGAAATCAGGCCTCAGGGGGTAGTATTCTATTTTAAGGCCATGAAGAGTATTTGATTTATTTTAATGCTCTTTTTCATTGCTGACTTGATGAAATTATCATGATGGTGATAATTATAATTGTTATAAACACATTATTTTTGTTATTACTACAAGAGGTAGTTGTTGTTACGGTAGTAAATCAAGCAGCAGCATTAGTCCTAGTAGTAGTAGTAGTAGTAGAAGCAATAGTAGTACCATCTATTGTTGCCAATAAAAATCCTATGTAGAGATACATTTTGTATTCTTAAAGATGTAAAAATCTTCATTCAGTAGAAACAGATCTCTACTTAATTAAGATGTTTATACAATATAGCATTTTCTTTATATCTGGCTGGAAGTTAGTCACCTTTATTTCTCATGCAGGTACAAAATTAAAAGAACGAATCAGAACAGATTTTGCTTTTCTTTTCACAGAAACAAACATGATAATCGTTTGACCCGTGGCGACCCAAAAAGGTCAAAAAACGAATGTACCTGAAATTAAAGATTTATAATTTGAAATCTAGTGCATTAAAATCAGTCAAGGCTTTATCTAGCTGAAAAGAGACACGCCATGACCATTAGCATGTGTGTTTGTTTTCACAGAAAAATGTCTCATTCATTTTCCATTTGGGCGGATTTTCATTGTTGGACATTTGTGTTATTTTGGTCATTCTTGTGGCCGCTAAATTGGCACCTTTTGTAAAATTAATGAGATTTTGGACATTGAACGATGTCTTTGTAAGCCTCTTTATTCCCACTCTTTGGGAAGGGATCTCTAATAATAGTGAACGAAATCACGTGACTTAATCTCGTGCCACGTGGGATCATGTGACCGACTCTCGTGCTGTGAAACATGGTGAATAAATAAAGAATGCAGACAAGGCGGATTCTGCACGTAGAAAAAAAACATGTGTTCGACTGTAGGAATTATTGTGAACGAACAACGTATTTTGTTGAGATAATATAACAAACCGTGGGCTAATGAATATGAAACTGTATTTTGAATTCGCGTGTTTTCAGTTCGAAACCAATTAGCTGTAACTTTCTCAGAGGTTTTAGAGAGATAGAGAGAGAGAGAGCAAATGCATATAAATGTTAATTAGTTCTTTGGAGAGACAGTGGGGGATAAAGTCATCGTTTCTTTCACGAAGGACAATATTCGTGATATATTACATGTGCATTTACTACTAAAAGAACACTTTTTTTTTAGATATTTTCTATAAATCATCTTTCCGCATTTTTGCTGATTATATGTTGATCAGTTTACATATTTCTCACACAGCACTCCTGTATTTGATATCTTAATGAGGATCTAGCCTCAATCATGACGATGTTATCACGTAGGTTAATCATTACCTTACCTCCTTATCTCCAATCTTGGTTATCGTTGACCAACCCACGTTACGCACGTACCATTGTTTTCATCAGATTTTCAGATTTCAAAAATATTTGTGCCGAGATAGCGGTTTTAATGGACATAAACCTTTAGTATCGGGTTGGTAACGCTTTAGATCAAAGGTCGGCGGCGATTTGGTCAAAGGGACATAATCGGATTACTTATATTGTTTATTGTAGCACGTGATTTGTTGCGATTGTATGATAGTTTAAGTATATACCAAACGGTTTAAGATAGTAGGCTAATATATTTGACGGTAACTGTTTTAATTGTGCGTTGTGTTTACTGTAATTGATGCCCTTAGTGATAATAAATTATGTCCTAAATCGGTTGTATTTATTTTATCATTAGACCTTAGTTTCAAACAGGGTATGGAAAAGGCATGTTAATGATAATTGATGTTACTAATAGTAGTAGTAATAGCTGCAGTAAGACCTTTTTAGAATTTTTTTTTAAATTAGAGTTTGAGAGGGTGAACTATGTTTTGTAAATAAAAATATCATGATAGTATCATTAAGACTCATACAAATCATGAAATATATTCACCACACGTTCGATAATTTTTTTATATTTATTATTTATTTTTTATTTTATTTTATTTTTATTTTTTTTGGGGGGGGGGGGTAAACGACCATCTATATATACGACAGCATTTCAGTTATTTTGGAGACTATGTAATGCTGCTACACTGCAACATATGGCATGATACCATACCCGGTGACTTCATCCTCATACAAATAAGTAATGTTTATCAATCATATTAATATAGATATGTATCTGTAATGAATAACATATTATACAAATATTAATATATTCATTATGCAAATAAAATATTAAAATTTAAATAAATCATTAACTGAAAAAAATTCGTGTTAGTTTGTCCTATGCGGCGTGAAGAATACATACTCACAATAATATAAAAGGTATGATCATTTGAAACATAGCTCCTTACTTTATCACATTACATAAAAACAAAATATTATTTTTTTTAAAAAACTGATTTCTTTGTGGAAATAATATTAATCTATTAATTGAATATTAATGTCATGTAATACATTTATTTCATTATACGCTAAGTATAATAAGATATTACCCATAATCCCATTGGTTTTTCATTGTGTACATTAACAGTTTTGCAGACCAGCTATAGCGTCGTCATTCTTGTATAATCAGTCCATCACATAGCCAGACAAAGTCTCCGGATCACGCATATAATTCAGACAAAATATTTACACTCACCTATACGTGATAAGGTAAACCAAAAATGCGCGAGCGACAATACATTATAATAAAGATGATCTGGCTTAAACCCTATCAAAACGTCTAAAACAATATTATTACAGTATGGATGTCTATATATGGAAATGGTAACCAGAAATGGTCACTACCGCTACCCCCGGGGTTAAAGATAGACAGGTGATAGGCACGTCAACTTAACGCAAGTTTCTCTAAACTGACTTTCGCTGCCTCCGGGGGTGCAACTCTTGTCATAGCTGTAGGTTATTGCTAAACAATTAGCGATAGTAGCAACCGCCTCCAAATTTTCACGGACACTCCATCAATTTAACAATTGATGGTACGGCTTCTGACCACTGACACAGTTTTGTTTACCTTTCTGGCATTTTTGTAAGTGTATCAAATTTCGTCATCTAATATTGACACTGCTTATTTGGTACTCTCTGAAAACAGAACTAATGGATGTGCTTCACGGGGAAACGGATACACATGCAAAACAGGGAGCTCTTGTGAATACCGTGTGTTTAATTATAAATCAGGATTGTGATTAGCTTGTGGATCTTTATGAAAGATTCAGACACGCCAAGTAATAAATTAGAATCATGGATTTTACATTAATGTTTTATGTTATCTATTTTCTCTGCATCCTCCCTGCGGAATTTCTCCACACTGGCGGTAAGTTTGATATACGGCTACCACGTGATACATGTTTTTTGTGCTTCGTTTTTTTTTCTCTTTCTGTTCAGTTTTTCAATCGGGTATTTCAGCTTACTTTTTTGATTTTGTCAATGGTCAATGTTTTTTCATATTGCTTTATATAACAGTTATTTTAACTTTTATATATTGCTATATTCAACAGTTATTTGAACTTTTACATCTTTATGCTTTACGAAATGTTTATTATATAAAAATAATGAGACATTGTTGTTCCCGTCAATCATTATGTTTTTGACAATAATGCTTATATACTCTGTTGCAAAGAAAGTCTGCCATCACGCCGTCTATACTTTAAACTTTACTTAAAATGTATTATTTCTTTAAAGATGCATTTTATGTGTGATATAAAAGAATTGGTATTACATGGTCAATTTTAAGTGCATGTCGTTTCCGTAACTTTTATTTATAAATATTGATATTTAAGAGGAATGTTTGCAGTCCAAATAGTCTCGTGAAAGATATACACATGTGGTACATTGAACTTGACGAAAGAATGAATGCATACTTTCTTATTCAACTAAGTATTTTTAACATTTAATTGCAATGCAAATGTTTTATTATCATTTTTTTTTGCAACCTTTACAAATTATTATTTACTTGGCATATGTTTATTTAGACTGATCTTTTTTGTATTTAAGTATTACTTGTTGTATGCACATAATTATGTATATTTTATTCATAAGAACTATATTGTACAGAATAACTTGTGAGGCAAAATGTGTTCACGAGAGAGAGAGAGGGGGGGGGGGAGAAAGAGAGAGACCAGAGAGATTAATACACGAATGTTCTTCTAAAAACCCAAGTCCAATTTAATACTTGTTAAACTATATGTTGATCGCCTTTTTAGATTTCAAGACAAACTGATTTATAATTCTGCAATATACATTTCCGTTTGTTTTCAGTCATGAACACATGGATGAAATATCTAAGACGATTGTTGTTTAATAATTAGTCTACTGTTTACTTATTCAAATTTTAAATGTGAAAATTTACGTGTCGTTCTAAAATGGTGAACCATTTTAAATACAAGCGTATACGCAGGGACAAACCTTAAACCTTATACATCCTAATGTTTTCATCCTAATGTTTTTTATTTATTATTATTGAACAAGAATAGGACCATTGGATCACTGTATTGCATTTAGCCAGGAACATGTTATGAGCTACTGGAGAATATTGAAACTGGGTTTGATATCGTAGAAGTTTACTGATTGGTGTCAAGTAACCAGAATAAGCACATATAAGTATATCAGTCTGTATTTTCCGTTCCAGTATTACCAATAGACGGAGGTTGGGGAAGCTGGGGAGGCTGGTCCAACTGCTCGGCGCGCTGTGGGGCCGGGAAACAGAGCCGCTACCGATTGTGTGACAATCCCACTCCCAACTTCGGGGGAGCCTTCTGTCACGGGGAACACATTCAGTGGAAACCGTGCGACTCCTTCTGTCCAGGTATGCACACCTTTTTTTCACCAAATTTTATAGTTGTTCTCATTTCTCAAACTCCGCGCACCGGTTACGTCAACTGTAAGGGGAGGTAACTACTGCGGCGGAGTTTGCTCATTTCTATCCTCATTTTGTCCTTTTTATCCCATTATTCTTTCATATGCGTTATCATCTTCAAAATAATCTCTATACATCTTTGACTTACTTCCGTCTCTCTCTCTCTCTCTCGTTTCATTTTTTTTTTTCATGTGTCTTATTTGCATGTCCCTCAAACATGATTTGCCCTTTTAAGCTGTTGCATGACTTTATATCAAACATTATACACGTCATTTTGGATGCAATAATTTAATGAAAGATATTTGTCTAATATACATGGGAAAATTTAGCTGCAGGTGGAAAGCGGCGTCTTAACCCCATCTCAACACCGTAAAATCAAAATCGACCAAGATGTGTTTCAGGAAGATTCAGCGGGTTACCACTGTTTTAATTTTTTTTTTTTTTTTTTTTTTTTAAATTCTCATAACTTTTTTTTTAATAGAATGTTAAAGGAAACCACAAATTCTAAGATTCCTATATTAAAAATATGATTAAAAGTATATTTGCCAAATGCTAAGGTTTCAGAAAGTCACATATGAGTGTTTTTTATGCACATTTGGCGAACATTTCAATAAAATTTCAGTTCTTGTTAAAAGACAAAGATGGTGTGGTATACATTTTTTCAGATAGTCATTATATCAGAAAATTGAATCTAATTAAAAAAGGAAATCTGTCCGTTAATTTTTATCGAGAAAATATAAAATATCATAGCTTTTAGGTAGTTTATTTGCATATATTTTGGTCCAAACACAATTACTATTTTTGCTCGTAGGGTTAATTCCATGCATGTTTGATAGTATTGATACTTGTAACTTAGAAAACATATTATACGTAACAAATTATGATAAATATTTTACAATATTATTTTGCTATGTTATTCAAGTATTAAGAATGCAATCTTTCCAATTTATATGGGTTTTTTTCAACAACTTTCAGCAAACTTCAGCAAACAGTGATGTTTTACCCTATTAAGCTAAGTCTCAAAAACGAGCATGGTGACCCCTTATTTTCAATTCATTTATCTTTAAGTTATAGTCTAAAATACTTATGTGCAAAATTTTAGAAAAAAATGTCCGTTAGAAAAAAAAAACGGCGAAACGCCTTTAAACACGTTAATGATAAACATAATTATTGATTTAACTTTATATCCGTCAATCTATTTCATAGTTTGCCGCTCCCAACGTACAGTTAATCAGGGAAAAAATAAATCAAAACTCTGATTCACTAAATCAAAACCCAGATTCACTAAATCAAAACTCTGAATCACTAAATCAAAACCCTGATTCACTAAATCAAAACCCTGAATCACTAAATCAAAACACTGAATCAATAAATCAAAACCCTGATTCACTAAATCAAAACCCTGAATCGCTAAATCAAAACACTGAATCAATAAATCAAAACCCTGATTCAATAAATCAAAACCCTGATTCACTAATCAAACCTCTGATTCACTAAATCAAAACCCTGATTCACTAAATCAAAACCCTGATTCACTAAATCAAAACCCGGATTCACTAAATCAAAACCCTGAATCACTAAATCAAAACCCTGAATCAATAAATCAAAACCCTGATTCACTAAATCAAAACCCTGATTCACTAATCAAACCTCTGATTCACTAAATCAAAACCCTGATTCACTAAATCAAAACCCTGATTTACTAAATCAAAACCCTTATTCACTAAATCAAAACTCTGGTTTACTAAATCAAAACCCTGATTCACTAAATCTAAACCCTGATTCACTAAATCAAAACTTTGATTCACTAAATTAAAACCCTGCGCTCTATAGATATATTTTCTTGAAGTATTTTTGGTAAGATATTGTTACCTTGTTCTATCCTTGGTTAAAATCGAACATTGAAATAAAGGAAACAGTCGGAAATTTACGGTTGCAAGTGAATGATGATTACCTTGGCATACATTCATGAATGATTGAACGCTCGTGTAAAAGGATCTGACATGAAAACCACGACATCATTCGCATGGCTCTGTTTTATGGGAGGTGTACATTTCATTATCCTGTCTTCGTCTAAAACGTCTTCATTCACGTATAGAAATGTCAAAGTCTCCCTGCAAGGAAGTTCTATCGGGGCGCTAAATAAGGCATACTTGGCGCTGTTTTAGAACGTGGCGTTCTTTTGACTCGCTTAAAGTGTAATTGTTGCACGCAACATGCTTCATGACTCTGGTATCGATCATTTTTTAATGAAATACGTTTTCATGGCCTTGGATTAGCTTAACAGGATGCTGCACGTGTTTCACGTCTCGCTAAAAATCATTCATTCATGAGTTTGCGTGAGTCAAGACCATACCAGATACAGGTACTTGAGTGATGGGCAAGGTCATGGTTTAGCATGTTGTAAGGACATCGTCGGATGCCATTGTTACTCTATTTTTTTTTTATTTTTTTTTTTCAAATTTCCGTTGCGAGTGACAATTATGTCATATTCTACCACAGTCAGGAGACTTCCTGATATTACGTTATCAATCTAACACCGTGATAGCCGTGATAGCACTCGTACAGATATGACAAGATTGTTGTTGTTGTTGTTGTATTGGAGTTTACCGTCGCTGCGATAGTATTTCAATCATATAGCGACGTCCAGCTAATTACAGGTGGAGGAAGACCCCGAGTACACAGAGGTACCCGGGTAGAACCATGGATCTACCGCAAGCCAGCTGGAAGGCTTCCTCACATGAAAAACCCGAAGTCCCTACCGGGATTCGAACCCACAGCGGTGAGGGGCTGAGAGATTTGTAGTCCACGATTGTAACCACTCGGCCATGGCGGCCCCTGACAAGACTGGATCAGTATGATTTTGGTATAAATTACATTGAAACAGGATTTAAATAATAATATAAAGATTCTAGAAAACAAATTTAAAAAAGTGTTATATCAAGTTTCATTGACATGACATCCGTTGAAGGACTTTTTATGGTAATTAAGTAGGTACATATAATCGGGGGTTGATGATCTAGGAAACGTGGGGTCTATAAAAAAACTATTTTCATGGGATAAATGTTCGTGAATAAAACTATCCACAAAATTGGGTTGATTTCACATGCACTATACATACGATCTATTTTCATTATATATTGAGGTTCGTCCTTTACATTTAGTCTGATTTATCTCTACAATGTATATTGTACATGGTTTAGTAAATGCAATGACCAAATGTATCCTAACATAATACTTTACCAAAGGTTTTGTATTTTTCTTTCATTGTATGTCTGGCAATATACAATCGAATTTATTTTTCATTCTTTGAGAAATTTTACGAGATTCATGTAATATTTAGGAGCTGCAATGAAGAAAAAAAATCATTTACACTGTACAGCTGTTCGAATGTTACGCCGACATGATTTTGTAACTCGCAATGCATATCAAATGTACCATTGTGCGTAAATATTGAGTAATCAAGGCGTCATATAAGTACACTCTGAGGACATTTTACTGTACTTGTTTCTGTATACGGTTTGTTATTTTCCCATTATGGTCGTCGCGACTGTGAAATTAAAATACTGTCTGTTTATGAATCAGCTTCTTCATTTTTTTTTAATTTGGATTTTTTTTTCTTCTTTTATTGCTCCTCTTTCTCATATGACATCATATCACATTAGTGTTTTCACTCTCTTTATTACTATCTGCTTTTATACCTCTCACATTCACGTATATTATTCTGAATAAATACAGCAAATACTTTTGTAACAAAGGATTACTGTAGGCATATATTTATATAAACACGCTTGTCGTCTCGGATTTTCTTAATCTTATAAATAATGTATATACACACTGACACTGTAAGGATTTAAATGTATCCCCTGTCAAAATTTGCGAGCAGGATTTAGCACAGGCTTCCAGTTATGTCATTTCCTTCATTTGACAATTTTATTATATGTCCCTTTCCCTCTCCTATCCTACATACAGAATAAGCTAATGTTAAAAGATATTTCTGTAAATATGAGGGGATAGGCCGAATCAAATGTAAAAGCTTGTGGCCTAACATGATATGTGAAAATTAGTTTTAATATGATAATTATGTACGTAGGTATGTATTTTTGTTAAATATGTCAAAACCTTTCTACCAATATAGAGTGATTTATTACAGAATCTATACCTCATACACCCCTACACACGCCGAAAGTCAACCTGTCCTGCACGTGCGGATGTACTTTGACGCATGCGCAAGGCAATATAACTGCCAGTGGCCGATGTGAAGGACTATCACGATGGTACATCAAAGTGGACAAAGGACACGCCATAAAGATGAGATTCAGCTTTCTGAAGTTCTTCCAAGATAAACAATGGGTGAAGATCAGGAATGGACCACATTTGGATTCGGACCTGATTGCCTTCAGCGAGGGTCAGACGGAAGTTGACACAGTGATGTCGTCGTCCAATCAAATCCTTGTTGAGTTTTACTCCCAGCCCGACGAATCAGAGGCCGGGTATTCTACCCACATAGGAGGCGCCCCGTCAAAACTCGCTGTGTATCCGGCAACGCCGACGAAACCTATACACGTGTACGGGTTTATACTCCTGTACACAGCAGAAGGTGAGAATTACACATAAGAATAGTTCACATTTGTACCATATTAGCCCCCATATCAGGTCCTTTGCTTATATAAGGATCAGTTTTGATGTCGCTCCACGGTGTCTGGTTTTGATGTCGTGCACGCATAATACCGTAGTTATATCCTTTTAATCGATGTTCCCGGTACGGCGTTGAAATCAAAATGTTTCATGGGCATCAGGAAATCGTAGCCTTTTAGTGAGCAAAGCATGAGGGATTAGTACTTGTCTTCTTTGGGTGTGAACATTTTTTTTTTTCAAAAGAAAACAAACATTGTATTATTTAAACAAATGTGCATTGGTATTAAAAATTTTAATACATGTATAATTCTTATGTCGTCCTTCGAATTTGGGCGCGTTTAGGTAGCCTTGCCTTAAATGAAAATTTCTTAACGTTGAACTGAGCAATAGCCAGGTTAAAAGAGGTGTGTGTGTGTGTGTGTGTGTGTGTGTGTGTGTTGTAACAGAAACCTTTTTGTAAAGTTCCTGCTTCCAGTCTAATTCTGTTAGAGCAAAATAATCTAGTAAAAAGTCCTTGGGTTCTGCGATGAAATTTATACAAATTGAAAATGACCTAATTATAGAAAGAGTGGCTAGTGTACTAAAACAATGTTTATTTATAATACTTATATTTAATATTTATTTTTAGAATATGACGGGACGATTTCACCAGTTTCCGCCCAGCCAATCAGGATCGCTAAGAAAGCCTCTTTATGGGAAAGCAAGGTCACCATAGTCGGTATCTCTCTGTGTGGGCTGGTGGTCATTACCGCCATATCATTTGTAATATATCACCGCGCATGTCACAAGCGCATGCATAAATACGCCATGGCGGCTCACGATGAGAGCCCAAAGCGCATGTGCAAAAGTACAAGCATGCCAAGCAGCCCTAGTCACGAGAGTCACCATGGGATTGAAATCGAACAGGATATGGAGATGCCCTTAACCGGGGTTGCGAATAACGGCGATAAAAAGAGAGCGAAAACGCCTGGGTCAACGAAGTCTAGAGCGTCTATATCTAGTGCCTGCTCCAATAACGTCAAAAAAATTAGAACAAAGGCAGAAATAGAACACGGCGGGAGTGGGCGCCCAAGTCCGATAACTCCACATCGAGAATACTGTCAGCTTTCTCAAATTTCAAATCCTCGAAGAAAATCACGTGGCCATGATGGCGCAACAGAAAGTGAACATATGAGTTTGTTTAGAACTAGTCCATTGTTAAAATCCAAAGTTCCAAGATCTCCAAAAATTCACCCATCACCTAAACTTAAAAATAGTAACAAGGGTTCAAAAACTCCAACAAATGACGATTCTCTAAAAAGAACTAAACACGATATATTAACAAAACGTTTTGAATCAAATGGTCGGGAAACAGAAAGGATAGTAATGGGTTCCGACCACACGCCGACAAGCAGTATTAAATCTCCGCCATCGGATTCTATGAAACTTGAGGTTGAAACACCTACAAATATAAATAATGATATCATTTTTAGGAAAAATAAAAAGAAACATTTTGATGAAAATGGCGGCAACTGCATAAGTGGTTCAAATAATGAAAACAAAACAAATGATATTAATCTAAAAGGGTTTGATAAGACTAATGAGGACAATGACAGGAAGCCAGCATCTGGGACATCGGATGACTCTGTGTCGGCAGAGAAAGACGCTGGGTCTCAAATGACAACATCGTTCATAGAAAATGGAACGAAACCTCGGCGTCCAACGTCTTTGACAGAGAGCTATAGCAAAATGAGTCTGAATTCTTCTTTAGGCAAACTTAGTGTAGATGGTTCTAAAAGTAGTGTAGATGGAGCAAAGGATAAATACTCAGTGACTTCTAGTGATGATAGACAAAATGCCTTACCCAAACCGGATGGCCAGAGTCCAAAAAGTCCGAGAATAGAAGAGTTGAAGACGGTGTCCAACGGGTCTTCTCCAACAAAACAATCTAGAAATTCTACACCGAAAAGTGTTCATAGCTTACGTAGTGATCTCACTGACACAAGTGGGAAAACAAAGTCCCCAGCTAGAAGTATTAACACTCCATCTGATGTGGTTGAACTAGAGTATGATGACTTTATTGATATGGACGATACATACTCGTACTTTGATCCCATTGAAACCGAGAAGTTGACATGGCATGGTGTGGAAAAGGTGCCTGCTAGAACACCTAAAACACCGAAGGACCCCAAATACTTGTGATCATACAGAATCATTAATAGTTTCTCACTCATATTGATAGTTTAATAATGATAATAGTAATAATGATAACAATAAAAGTAATAGTTATAATTGAACCTTTAGGAGATGATGGATTAATTTTTTTTATTCAAATGTGTTTTTCCTACTTTTCTTTCAATTATTCATCATTTTATGAAGAAACTTATTTTTATTATTATCATTATTATCATTATATTATCTAATGTTTTATTAGATGTCATTTAGTATGAATAACTTTTTACTATCTAGTCTATTGCTTTGTTTTCAAAACACAATTCAGGCCTTTAAATTCCTCTCTAAGAATATCCCCAATTACCATTTGACTAAAACACAATTGTCACAACTGACCTGCGTTTCACATTATATTCTTAAAGGTGATTTTCCCCATCTTAATAATTTTATTGTCTGTTAAACTACATCTGTTTGTCTGCTGGGTGAAAAACTTGTTCACAAGACATTACATACCTAGATCAATGAATATGGAAGTTAGATATTTTCAAAACTTGTAATTGATGCAAATCTCAAATTTATTGAAGCAATGGCCAGGAAGTTTGGCTGGAAATATACATGTATTTGTGCGTATTAGTTCCTATCTTCAATCGATCATATTTTTAAAGCTGTAAGTTAATATATATGTTCACATCAGTTATTAGTTTGTAACACATCTTTCCATTAAAACACCACTATTTGATCTCTAACACAAAAACCAGGTCCAGATGTGAACAGTTTTCGGGTAGAACATGTTTTATTAGACTTGCTGCCCAGTAACAACAGTTCAATCACAGGCAATCACATAAACCCTTATCAAACTGATGTTGCATGTTCGACTATTATGCCTTAGCCAATGTCTACAATGTGCTTTTGAAAAAGGACGAGTTAAGAGTGAAAACCATATGTTTGTTTAGTTAGATCTATAACGATACTGTCCAGTGCATATTCTTCACGATGTTTTGAGGTTTGTAAAAAAAAATTATTTGTTGAATATCGTTAAACTCTCCATGTTTTGTGATAAACAATTTATTTATGTTGTGTACAGCTGTTGTATTTATATGAAATGTGCTACCTTTCAAAATGACACCATTCAGAGAGTTATGACCTTTCATTACATTAGAACTATAGGGGTGTCATTTACGTTTTCTTTTCTTGCTTTATGTATACTATTTGTCAAAAGATATGCTTACTGGAATCAAAAGATTTAGTCAGCAAAAACAGTTGAAGTACCAGTAAATGTAATTCAGGCCTATTTCAATTATGCATTTTTGAAATTGCATTTATTCAAGATTATGTGCCAAACGATGTGTTTTTGAGTTCTGTTTGTTTAAAAAGGTTTAAAAACTGCAAATGTGTTTCAGAATTGGACCATTTTTTAAAAATATACAATATTACTTTCAAAAAAGAATACAGTCTAAGCCGAATGGCTCTCAAATCTATTTTGGACAAGATACCGTATGTACTCCATATGAAGTCAAGCTTGTTAAGATATAGGATAATCATTGTTTGTTATTTTTCTTGTCATATCGATGTGATTGCCTTTACATGGTTTGATTTGACTCCTACATCATATATCACGTTCACTTACAGGGCAATTGTTGTTGTGAAACAAAACGTTTAAAGTATGGTGGTAAGATATTTTTGTACGAAAATATGTACCTGTATTTTATATTGTATTAACTGAAGATGTTATCATATTCATCACCAAGGTTGTGAAATCCAGTGACATATCTGTTTGTAACTGAAAATTTAACAGACACCCTATATATTAGATATCAAAGTGTTTTTAAAGTTCTTGTCAGTTTTCGAAATTTTAAATAACTATAGTAAACTTTATTATTGCTATGGCGTTTAAGCTGTGCCGTTAATATTAAATGGTTGATAAGCTAGATAACTGCTATTTTCATGCACATTACTCAGCTGGGATTACTTCCCTTTATTGCATTGTTTTGGACATTTTTGTCGTCTTAGTTCAAAATTGTGTTGTTTAATAGTATTATCAAAATCTTATTAAAGTCATTATTTTTCTTTACCTAACTGTAATATTCATTCTCAAGAAAATGACAATAAACAATCATCTTTTCTTTTTTAAATTATATAGTTTTAAATGTCAGTATCAGAACAAAGCGGTTGCTTTTCTCTCACATTTCCCTTCTCATTTTCCTTTAGTCAATGTCAATATAGTTCTAAAGATACGCTTATGCGGTTTTTCTAGATAATTCCATCTAACGAAATATGCAGATCTATAATTTCAATGATGTTTTACAATCGTTATCAAAGAAACATAGTGCACATGAGGAATAATGTTAGTTTCAATATATGTTATGTCCATTTGCCATTTTATTTATTATTAAACTGTCATCAACATTCATCATCACTTTTATATTGGCGTCTCCTCTACTTAAAGTATTTGTTGTAAGAGCTTTTTTCATATTGTTTAATTGTTAGATGTCAAAGCAGTATATTATAATGTTTTCTATGATAAAAGTCATAATAAAGCTATGAAAGGAAAGTTTACTGTTTTTTGAATTTCCCTGAGGTCATTTATATCACTAAATCCCAAAAACCTTTTTAAACTATAGATTCCTTTGTTATTATATCCCTGAAGTATGGGTTATATAGGAATCACGTGCATTATCCAATCCTATCGATATATTTTTCATATCTTTTCCTTTGATTGAATAACATATCTTTATGAAAATATATCGTTATCATAATGAGCATTTTATATAAGCAAGTTTATTACACCTTTTATGTGACATATCAGACACCCGTGTTAAATTAAGAACTAATTGATATTAGCAATATTTTTTTCAGCAATTATAACGTATTTGTAGAAAGGAGACATCTCGAAAACCTTATTTAGTTTCACTCTTTTAAACAGATGATACTTGTGTATTTAGTGTTGTGTTTAAATCAGTTAACATTCGAGTTGTTATTCCGCTCGTTTATTTGACAATCATGTCATTTAAAGAATATGCACTCTAACGCATTACCTTTGATTGAAGAGCATCCTAAATAGGCTATAACTATCTGACAATGACTTTTCAATTCTATTATTTCTGTATGATTCACAATCAAATTTTAGAACTATAATTGGTATAATTTTAAGTATAGTATGATCATGTTATGAGGTTAAATGGCATTTGACTTTGCGCACTTGTTTCACTTACTGATTATCAAATTCCAAACTATGTGTTTAAGTTTACAATGTACACATTTATTGAAAAATAAAATCCTGCAAATTTTGAAGCTAGTCACATAACTATATTTACTCATACAATATATTACATAATATGTGCTATCAAAGATTCAGGATGTTTGTAAACATCATTAAAAAACATTTTGAGCTATGGGTAATCATTTTTGTAAATGAAAGATCTAACAAATGTGTCTCCTTCGCAGGCCTGTTTCTGTCTAATATATCGAAGCAAGTCACATACCTGTATTTAAAATATGTTAAAATATGTTACAGACTATGTTCTATCAAAGATTCGGTATCTTTTTAAACATTATTAAAAAAAAAATATTTTAAACAACAAATGTGACTCCTTCGCAGTCCTGTTTCTGTATATTTTATAATTAAAAACAAATATTCAAATATATTTGATCCTTTTTGATTTTCGGCGCCCAGCTGGGCATAACGACTTGGAAAAATCATAACGTAAATTACATATGGTCAAAATAATTTGAACTTTGCCATTGTATGGCTTATATACTAATACTTTCGGTAAATGTTGTTTATGTGATTCTTAATATCTTGCATTAGATTTGTAACGGGCTTGCGTCGTTTCTTCTCATACTTGACCTTTCTGACCCGGCATCGTAATGACCACGGAAGATATCGACATGCATCTTACCAACAAATCAAAATTAAACTAGAAATGTGTCCAGAGGACACAGATGCCCCCACCCGTCGCATTTTCCTAAACAAAGGCCAACACCCAGGTGCGCAAGTCATGTCCTGAGTAATATATTCATGAAGTTTAATGCCTGTAGCACAATTACCTTCAGCGGTTTTGGGATGGGCGGACGGACAAAGGCTAATCTATATGCCTCACTTTTTGGTAGGGGGGGGGGGGGGGGGGCATAAAAATACCCAGGTGCACAAGTTCATGTCCTGAATAATATATCCATGAAGTTTCAAGTCTGTAGTACAAATACTTTAAAAGTTACATGCATCACAAGCATACAATTCCATAACTCTGTCAATTTTAACAAAGGTTCGATAAATATACCCAGGTGCCCAAGTTTATAGCCTGAATAATATATCCATGAAGTTTCAAGTCTGTAATACTAATACTTTCGGATTTATGCGTGTCACAAAGTTCGGGACGGACGGACGAACGAACGGACGGACATACGTACGTACGGACAAAGACAAATCTATATGCTCCAACCCCCATTTTTGGTGGGGGCATAAAAAGGGTTAATCATACTTATTTTTTTCCTAAATAAATAAATAAATAAATAAATAAACATAAAGTATTTAGATCATCAAAGAGTTTGAGCTTCTTTCGTGTAAGCCGCAATAGAAAGTATACACCAGCTACACCCCTTACAGCAGGCAAACATGATACAGAATCTCCATCAACAAAGTGTATAGGGTGTCAGTTCAGCGATTCTGTACTGAATTACTTTAATAAAGTAGATAAAAGTATATCATAAGATGCATTATTTATGGATATATTTGTAAATTTTCATCTTTGGGGATAACAGCTTTTCTAATTTATCAGTCTCATGGCCGTTCGACCCCTTTAATTAAGATTTTCATTTATTGATGTTAAAATAGCTGGTTAATGTTGATACAAAAAAAATGGCAAAATATGCATCTATTAGGTCTAATATGATTTTGATAACATACTTAGATTATGATTTTAGCATAGAGGTTTTAGGAAATTCGATCATTAATTATATTGACAATGATGACTATAGTTTGTTTATTCTGGTCACACTCTTCTACCTGGTGTCAAATAAGATGAAGACGTTACAGAGGTACACTAAAGATAGACTCTGGTACAACCACAGTTAATATTCCACTTTACATCACTTTACATAATTTTCTTCTCCAAATTAAATAGTGTGGTCAGAGAGGAACTAGACCTACTTTTATCCTCGACACTAGTCACTTATACCCCTCGCACCGGTTACGTCACGCTAAGCTTCTTTAACCACTGTCACCAAGTAACTCACGTGACAATAGGAATTAGCGATGTGGCTGTAAAAGTCTCCTTAATAGTTTGACTTTTCGGAGAAAAAAAATGGAACCATTGCCATGAACCTCTCGCCGACATCGGCGTTGGTGAAGTTTTTTGTTCAGGTCCAATTCTTTAAAACAGTCAACCATATTTACTTAAAACTTATAATACTTGTTAATGTTCAAAAGGGGAAACTATTTAAACGGTTCGGGTTACCCTAAAATTCATTTTGGCACAATTATACACCTTTTTCGACATAGAATGGTCTGTGTTATTTGAGGTGGATTACTTGTTCAATTTCAAAGTGGGGAGCAATTTCAAAGGGACTAGTAACTCTTAAATTCATTTTTGCACAGTCAAACTCCATTTAAAATCATACTTCTCCATTGCAACTATCCATTTAAAAACATCGACTGAATGGAAACTTGAACAGTACCACTTGTAACATTATATTATGCATCATTGAAAAAAAAAGTGAAGCGTGATGTCTTCGGACAGCTCCTGTTTTTATGAAATACTTTTCTATTTCATAACAGAAATGAAATAACACTATATATATTCGAATTTGAATACAACAATGCCAACACCAGCTGAATTTATTCGTGATGACACTGATAAGGGGAGTAACTGATGAGGGGAAATTGCCTAATGACTTCGGTAAATGGTCGACCTGCCTGACTATAAACCCGAAAACTTCGTAATCATAGCGAATCAAGGAAGCTAATAATGTCTTGGGTCTCGGCACTGGAATGTGCAGTTAGATATGTATTCAATACTGGAGGTTTCTCACAATGTTAAACTTAATCATCTACAAAGCTTATTTTTTCACAAATGTGTAATTAATTTCCTCGTTCACGTTCACGGAAAGAAGTCGTTTCAAATATTTTCGGGAAGTGTAAAATTTTGTAACGCACATTCTATCCAGGTGCAGATTGCTGATTATCGGCTGGCGTTTAAACAACATGAATGTTATATCGGTGATATTCAACTTACTTTTTATAAGCATTGCCATTGATTTGTGTTGTGGTGCGATAAATCATGTTTGAGTTTGACCTGCAAAAGCAAAAATGGCTAACGCCGGAACAAATAGAGCTTCTCCGAGTGTAAACCCGGCCACAGACAAGCCACTTGGACGATCAGCAACTATTAATCGGGATATGAGCCGGTTTAAAACAAATGTGCCTTCGGCCAGTGATGTCATATGTGATTTGTGTTTGAATGGCAATCATAACAAAGGGGCAAAATTTTACTGTTCAGTCTGTGACGAAATATTTTGTGAAATTTGTAATAAACATCATGCTAGGAACAAGTACACACGTCACCATACGGTTGTGAATTTACGTGGAAAGGACACAAACTTGTCAAATCTCCGCCAGCTGAGCGCTATCACAAAATGCAAGAAACATCCCATGAATGAAGTCAGATTTTTCTGTGAGGACCACGATTTTCCCTGCTGTAATGACTGTGTTATCATTGATCATAGGCGGTGTGAGCGTATCATATCAGTAACAGAAAGGGCTAACAAATGTAAACAAGGAATCAAAGAAGTTGAGACAAAATATGATCAGTTAGTGCAGCATGCAGACATACTGTTAAGGCATGAGAAGATGAAAAATGATGATGTAATTTCTTTACATATGACACTTACTAAACATCTCGACAACCTTAAAGTGGCCATGGATGACGCCTATCATAAATTCCGTGCCTCAATAATTCAGAGAGCCAGTAGCATACATACAGGGATGTTTGCAAGGATAACACACCAAAGGGAAATTATCAACGATGTAATCACATGCTTAGAAAAGTCAAAAGCCCAAATGAAACTAGTTCATGAGTCAGGTGAGGATTTACATGTATTTTTGACTGCATATGAACAAGAAAAGGGAACTCAAAGAACTAGAAGATACTCTCAACACCCTACAGAAATCCGCAACATCTGATGAGTACAGTATCAAAACTGAAAGGTTTGAACCTGCTGTAAATTCCATGCTACAAAAGTGTGTTCAGATGTCTAAAACAAAGAGCTCTCCAAAAATTTCAAAACAACCTTCTCAGATTAAGTTATGTTCAAAGAAAGAAGCTATACCAATTTTTAAATGGCCATTACCCCGTCATCAATCAGTTGCTGACATGAGCCGGACTCAAAATTCGTATAGAAAAAATCATGTTGATGGGGACTTTGATTGTGGAAAAATAAGATACATTGATGAGGTAGAGAGAAGAATTGTTGATGGTGAGGAATGGAGTGGATAAAATAAACTGTTGTTGAGGAGGTAATCAATTATGTTCATGACTTTGAATATAGATAGGGGAAATAAGAAGAAAATTATATATGTCAATGACAGGGGAATATGTTGATGAAGAAAAATCGGACACGATAATGAGGATGAAATGAAACATGTTGATTTTAGATGAAATAAAAAATGATGATGAGGATGAAATATGACATTTTGATGAGGAGAAAATTAAACATATGACGGGAGATGATTAGAAATTTTGATGAATGGGGATTAGATATGTTGATGAGAAGAAAATCTGATTCGTTGATTGGAGGAAGTAAGATATGTTGGTGAAGAGGAAGATATATTTCAATAAGTATTGTAGGCATGAACATTAATGTAAAGCACAATGATGGAAAAAACATGTTTGATAAAAGTAGTTTGTAGAAATGAATTACTTTCTACCTACCCATACCATACATCAAGTATTTGCTTATGGTCCATATCATCTTGTGAAACTTATGTTATAGTTCTATTTGTCAAAAACATTTTGTTTTGGGCCTCAAAAAATAAAACACTTCTCAATATTTTCCTCC
>CM037777.1:87393774-87443774 GCA_021229015.1 Solen grandis
TGTGTGTTTCAATTCACATATTTAAAATGAAATGAAAAAGATAACATACAAATAAATATAATAAAATAATGAAAGTTTATTTTTTATAGTTGCTTTCTTCAGATTTAAATATACATTCTTTATGCAAATCTTACAACAGCAATCGAAATGTATATTATATTCTGCTTCACCTTCCAATGATTATAGACAGCCGATTGCGTTCGAGTAGATATTTCCGCTCCCGAGGCGGACGCTCTAACCACTAGACTGGTATGCTTATTTTGACACCCTAATTTTTGACACACTTCTCAGAAAAGAATTCGCCCATGATACAACCGTTCTACAATACCTTAGCAAGGAGTCATAACCCAACCTTGATCGTTTTCTTCTTAGGCGTAATTCTTAAATGTTTTTCTCCAAGAACCAGATGACAGATCGACGTGCTTGTGTATTGCAATGTTATACATGTATATATATATATATATATATATATATATATATATATATATATTATCAGCTCTTCTTTTTTCAGATTGTATCTGAGCAATAACTGACTGTAATTGACAAAAGCATTTTTTTTAAAATCGTTGTGGTTTGGATTGAAGAGTTTTGGCTCAGTTATTCCCCTTTGTCAAACATGGATGAAAGTCAGTGAGATTTATCAGAATTAGTGGTAATGATTTTATAGTAAAGTGAAAGAATTATTGGCATATCAGTTTATAACATTAACGTTGGTCCTTTACAAGACCAACATGAGTATTGTAGTTATCATACATTACCATAAAGTACTTCATTTTACCATAACAATGTGTGTTTTTTTTTTCAATATAATTTTAGGACACCCATTTTACTTAAATGCATGTTCGAATTATTGTCGAATTGTTTGTATCTACATTTGTATATTGTATACTGTATTACTTTTAGTTATAAATTGCTTCAATTTGATTAATTTTACTACACATAAAATAGTTCTTTTATTCAGATATGTCTATGAATTTATTTTATCATTTCTCCACGGTCCATATGTAAACAAATTTTATTAATGCTTGAGCGTACTTGACATAGTTGTTGGTAAAATTGAGTTATGACTGATATTCGGCAGGTTGGCCAAGAGGCACCTAAAATGTCAGATTTCAGTTGTATTATATGAAGGATGTATAAAGCAATTTAATTCCTACTACCGTTCACAATAGATAATATCCGAAATGAAAAAGAAATTAAGTATCATTGTTAGCCTTTCATTTTGCAATTGTGGTGTAACGAGCAAGGGATGCGACAAATGTGCAAAATCAGGGCCACTTAAATAAAAAATACACGTATTAATTATAAAGCAAGATTACTGAGATTTTAAATTTAATAATCTATAGGTATGTGTTGATTATATGTATACGGTATACATGTTTTTAAAATATTTGCACATCTGCTTTACGCATAACAGTTGATAAAAGCGCGCACGTGTGTGTGTGTGTGTGCGTGTGTGTGTGTGTGTGTGCGTGTGCGTGTGTATGTGTGTGTTACACTTAACCAAATCACCAAAACCATTCCGCTCCGCTGTACAAAATGGCTACCAAAGCTAAAAATATAAAACCCTTTTAACGACTTCACCTTCTTAATCGTAGCTTTGATAAAATGATATAGGAATGATCCTTGAATGACAATTAAGCATAATTCCATTCTGCTCTGCTACACAAGATGGCCGCCAGATCTAAAAGAATATAGAAGAATATTTAAATGACTTCTCCTAAAGCCTTTACAACAACAAAGTGCCAGTGTGCTTGGGTGAACAACCTGTTTCTACGATCGGCTCCGGACAAAGAGCCCTGAATTCTGTTTTCATATAATATTTCTTCTACAGTCTGTCTAGTATTATATTAACTATTAGTATGATTACATATTTGCTACCTTTATTCCTGTCTTTTTAGACTAAATATTAAATGACGGGTTTACTATTGAGCAAAGGTTCTGGGAGAGAGATTTATTCTGATGTGTTATGTAACGTCCTTCTATCAAGTTATATAACGTCCTTCTATCAAGTTGGTCCTGTTTTTCACAATGAAAACACTAACCTATACCGTACGGAATTGTTAGACTATGATTCTAAATGGGTCACCTAAAATATGACTTGAAACAAATCCAATAAAGATTTAAAATTATCGTCTGAGAGGTTTTTCGTTTCAAAGGGGTTGTTAGAGTTTAAATACCAATACATGGTTCCTATGCCGTGGGCACTGATAAGACACGTTTTGGCGGCAGCCATCTTGAAAGGCTTAAGTTAATGCAGGCCGAAAGTTGAGAATATTTTCTGTTTTTAAAGCACCACTCTGCTTTTATATTTCAGTCTTACTGAATTCATGTCGAATTGAACAGCTTTATTTAATCATTTTAAATATGAACATATTTTAATAGATTTAAAGGTAAATATTTTTTAAACCGAAAAGTTACACTGTTTCTTTTATTTTAGGATGAACCCATATGATACCTTTTTACTCTACTGTACGTGCATACGTGTATTAGGACTATTTTATCCTAAGATATGAATTTAAAGAGCTTTCTAATGTTACGTATACATTTTGATTTTGAAGCAGAAATAATGAAAATGAATGTTCTGCTTCGTTGTAGTTCATAAAAAAATCCCTTAATCTTTCAAGTTGGCAGCCATTAGTAGGGATATTCATTATTGAGGGAACTAAGTATTGTTTTACATTAAATTCATGTACACGTGTAAAGATTCGATTAAACATTGTGATGATGTACAATTTTAAACACGGGTTATCCGTGATTGACAATCAAATTGTACAATTTTCACATCATGAAATGCAGGAACCGACCTCAAAATTTGCAAAATCATACGCTGCTTGAAACTTCCACTAGGTAAAGTTCCTTTGCCAGGCATAAAACTCCACCCATGTCCAATATTTTGCATTTAAAACGTTTTGTCCAGCGTGATGGAAGATCCGTTACGACTATAGCTGGGTTTGCGATATTATAAGTTTATTTCCTGTTATGATTATTTAACTTTTTCATCTTTAAAAATTAATTTCTCTGCAGTAACTTCAGCTTGGCTCGTCTAATTTGCTCTAACGAAACGCTAAAATTATCAAAATTATAAGAAAAAAAATAAAGATAAATTTTCTGCATTTATCAAACATTACTATTCGCTGATTTTATTAATATAAAGAATATCAAAAGACCATCCAAATGTATTCATTTAGTATTTCCTTCACGATTTTTGGAAAGAAACTAAGAATATGTGTACATAAGATTTTGTATTTTAGCACAAATTCAACAAAATTTTATGTCCACAAAAAAGTCATTAAGTATTTCGCTTATCAGTTATAAAGCAATCCCGTTCGTCATCAGTTTTATCATTTTGCGAGGTTCCAAATATTTATATCCCTTCAATTTCTTAGTCTTATTTAGAAATGTTAGAGTGTACCGATTAGTAACGAAACAAAGAATCTGGTAAGCAGAATTTCTTTTTGTACTGTTCCATTATATGTGTATGTAATATTTTGGGCAGTGCCAGTTTAACATATGGTGATAAATTTTATGTAATAGACACTGAAGAATGCAACATACATTTGAGAAAAAACAAACTCTAAGAGTTAATACACATTGTTGTGCGAACTGTTAACATTTTTATGCAATTTTATGCTATGAGATGTCAGTAATATAGTGTATTTTTACTCTGTTTTTAATTAGATGACTTGACTTTGACTTTACTTGACTATTTGAGTTTACCGTCGCTTCGACAGTCTTTCAGTCATATAGCGACGTCCAGCTAATTACAGGTGGAGGAAGACCCCGAATGCACGGAGGCATCCGGGTAGAACCACCGACCTACCGCAAACCATTTAATTAGATGATATTTGCTTAGAAAGTTAATATTACTGACATGTTGGTAGTGCAAAAAATGAGGATATGTGATGAAGTCTTATATATCTGGTTAACGGTAAACATCCTATGAAAGACAACTTTCAGAGAAATAGTGGTTGCTAAGAAGTTCCTATTAGAAAGTTAATATTACTGACATGTGTCAGCCATCAACTATTCAACGGAATATCAACGTTTGCTTTGATTCAGCCATATCTAATACTTCAAGGTCATAATGATTTGACTACAGTTTTTGTGAACTATGAGTCCATTCACTATTGGAACATTCAACTAAGTTGACATTGTGTAGAGATCCTTAGAAATTTCAACAGATGGTTAGTTGAAATGTGATGTGATGTAAACATAATCTACTTTGACTAAAATTAAGTTGTCTTTTAAAAAAGAACATTTTTTCTTAAATTTCTGTCAATGAAAATGCTAAAATCTTAATGAAAGAAGTAAATGCATTTTTTAATTCAATTAACAGGTTGACAAGGCATAAAAGATAGTAGGTGGATACATAATAGACATTTTAAATAATAAAGGCAGGGAAAATAACAATACTTTGAATATACAATTGTAGCTTTAAAGCAAACACATCCAATATTTTACTTAAACGTATGGTATATGCGATATAATTAGAGGGCTACGCGATAAAATAGTTTGCTTGGCGTGTGAAAAATGGAGTTAAGAGTTGGCTTGTAGAATTAATCATGATTCTAAAATGATAAAAAAAAACATAAACATCAATCCGGCGTGTATCGATTATACGGCCATTTGGCAATTTCGTTAAAGCTAAGTTAACCTAATAGTAGAGGATACTGGACATTTCATAATATGTACATGAGGACCGGGATATTGGACATTTCATAATATGTACATGAAGACCGGGATACTGGACATTAATAATATGTACATGAGGACCGGGATACTGGACATTTCATAATATGTACATGAGGACCGGGATACTGGACATTTCATAATATGTACATGAGGACCGGGATACTGGACATTTCATAATATGTACATGAGGACCGGGATACTGGACATTTCATAATATGTACATGAGGATCGGGATACTGGACATTTCATAATATGTACACGAGGACCGTGATACTGGACATTCATAATATGTACAGAAGACCGTGATACTGGACATTAATAATATGTACATGAGGACCGGGATACTGGACATTAATAATATGTACATGAGGACCGGGATACTGGGCATTAATAATATGTACATGAAGACCGGGATACTGGACATTAATAATATGTACATGAGGACCGGGATACTGGGCATTAATAATATGTACATGAGGACCGGGATACTGGACATTTCATAATATGTACATGAAGGACCGGGATACTGGACATTTCATAATATGTACATGAGGACCGGGATACTGGACATTAATAATATGTACATGAGGACCGGGATACTGGACATTTCATAATATGTACATGAGGACCGGGATACTGGACATTTCATAATATGTACATGAAGACCGGGATACTGGACATTAATAATATGTACATGAAGACCGGGATACTGGACATTTCATAATATGTACATGAGGACCGGGATACTGGACATTAATAATATGTACATGAGGACCGGGATACTGGACATTTCATAATATGTACATGAGGACCGGGATACTGGACATTAATAATATGTACATGAGGACCGGGATACTGGACATTTCATAATATGTACATGAGGACCGGGATACTGGGCATTAATAATATGTACATGAAGACCGGGATACTGGACATTTCATAATATGTACATGAAGACCGGGATACTGGGCATTTCATAATATGTACACGTATTTGGATGGTAAAGAATCATGAACACTGATCTAGAGTGTATATATATATATATATATATATTATTCCTGTAAAAATGGATTTTCCCTAGTTAAAAACATATTCAGGAAAAGGCTATATCATGTGGAAATCAAGCCAACAGGGGCAAAATAAAACAATTAGAAGAAAGGCTTACTTTTGTGATAAAATAAGAGCTATGCGTAATAACGATTAAACAATATCCAACAAGTTCAATTGCAGGAAAAACAAATATACAAAAGGGGCACAGATGAAATTACGAGTAGACGTTATAGCACCTGCGGGAGAGATATTCAGGATATTTCATAAAACTTGAACAAAGTACAGTCAAACCTGTCTTAAGCGGTCAGTCAAAGGACAAGAAACGTAACTGCTTAATACAATTGACCGCTAAATGAGGGTTCAACATATAATGAAATGCTAGTATGGTCATGTCAAAACTGAACGCTAGATGAAGATTGACCGCTTAATACAGATGGTCGCCAATACAGGTTCAACTGTAGACAGGAAAAGAAGATCCAGAGTTTTAGTAAATTGAAAACATGAATAACGAATGTTTTAAATGAAAGGTTTAATAATCCAAATTTAAAAAAAAAATGCAAATAAACCGATTTGGAAAAAAAGTTAAAGTAAAAAGAAGGTTGATTGTTTTGTGTTGTATTGTATTGTTTTATTGTATTGTGTTAGAGTGCAAAGGGTCATAAAAATTGTTCTGATCAACAAGGGTATATGAAAGGTCGTTTTATTGGATATAATATTAGAGACAAATACAAGATATATATATAGGATCTGACATGAATTGTTATGTTATTTCATATCAAATTTTACTGAACGAGTTCATGAAAATGTCATTAAGCGAGACTTTGTCGCACAGTACAAAAAAACACATGCCTATCACACAGTCATGGATGACTGCCGATTCGGATTACCTACAGGGGGGCATAAGATAACAGGAGTCTGGCTGGTCAAGTGGATATGCGGGTGGTTCAGTATGAGGGCCCACGATGGGTATTTCCTCTAAACAGCACAAACATTATGTAATCAATGGATTTTATAACCTAGAAAAATATATGACCAGGGCAGCGAATCCGGGCCTGCTTCAGTGTGACTACCCCGGAATGGAATAACTGAACAGAAACAATTTCCACGAAATCTTGATCTACGGAACTTGGCTGACAACGTCATTTTAGAAAAATGCGGATATTATAAGGAAATTATCTAACATGCTTTACATACCATACGATCCGATCGGCGGTAGCGATCACAGACATTGGGATTTAATTAAACAAAACATTCTACTTCTTTCATCGTAACTATCATTCCGACAGTGATTAAACAACTGCGACATATAAAATTGGTTTAAAACAATATAACATAACATACATTTTATTGCATTAAAGAAAATTTACCAAGGAGCATATATGAATATGCAAAAATAAATGAATTGAACAAATAAGTAAAAACTATTTTCAATGATACGAGTGTTGAATAATAATAATGAGTTTTAGTTATTTATGATTCTAATCTCATTTGCATAGAAAATAAATTTTGCAACAGATTCTTTAATTTTATTTGATTTATTACTCATTAAAATTTCAAATTTTTTTAGGGTTGGCCAGTGACGAAATATTGTTTGAAAAAAAAGATCTTAGTTCTCTATATTTGGGGCATACAAGTAAGAAATGGTATTCAGTTTCAGGTATATTCATTGAACAATTTTTGCAAAGCCGTTGGTCTCTAGGAGTGTTGTCATATCTTCCAGTTTCTTTGAGTAAGTCATGAGATGAAACTCTAAATTTAGTTAGGGCAATTCTAAATCGTTTGTCTTTTATTTTGTCAAGATAATTTTCAAAAATAAAATCATGTTTAAATATACAATATGTGTCAAGCTTTTTAGTATTATTTATATTCGAATACCAACTCTGGTGATAATGGTCTAGTATACGATTCTTTATGAATTCTTAATCAATAAGAGAAGTATCATGTGCGATCCATATATATGACATACCAATATGGTCAAAAATATGTTTAACTTGATAGGCCCAGTTTTTACTGTCGGTACAGCCCAAGTTTACGTCATCTTTTAACATTTGGTAAGTTTTGTAACGAAGTGATGTTGGTTTACTTTTAAGTATTTTTATCCAGTATTTTATCAGAGTGATTTTCCTTAAAATATGCATGGGAGCACGACCTAATTCACCATACAAAGTATTAAGGTGGGTAGATTTTTTTACATAGAGTATTTTTCTGCAAAATTTGGTGTGTACAAGTTCAATGTCTTTAGAGTTACAATACCCCCATACACCAGATGCGTAGTTCAGTATTGGTGATATCAGGCTATCAAATAATTTTATTTTTTGCGATGTTTCAAGGTCAAGTTAGTTGAATACAATGAACAGATTATGAAGTGCCCGTGTTGCTTGTGATGCGATGTTCTTTTGTGTCCTGTTCCATTTGTTGTTTTTGTATAGGTGAATGCCAAGGTATTTGAATGAGTCTACTAATTCGATAACTGTGTTGTTGATGTAAAAATTGTAAGTGGTTGCTCTACCTATTTCGAATATCATACATTTTGTTTTCTTAGTGTTGATGGATAACCCCCATGTATTGCAATAAGATAGATAGATAGATAGATAGATAGATAGATAGATAGATAGATAGATAGATAGATAGATAGATAGATAGATAGATAGATAGATAGATAGATAGATAGATAGATAATATTTTATTGATTTAAACTGTTACAGTTCATCATCATGTCAATAACTACAAAAATAATAATATTGATACACGTGACAGAAAGTGCAACATACATAATATAAATCACAATATATTTATATTGATACAAAAACAATATAATTTCAACAAAAAAAAACTATCACCATAATAAAGTGACAATTAATTTAATATTAAATAAGAGGATGGAAAATAAAAGTTAGCTAAGCGAATTGAGCAGATTTGCGAATTTTATACGCTTCATTTATATACCTGCTCATTTTAAAATATTTATTTTTGAAGATTTAAACAACTGAACTAACTTGAACATATTAGGTCTCGTAATATAATATCGTAATGTTTCAACGTCATTTAGCATGGATTGTAATGATCGTGGGTCTTGTGCGAATAAAACGGCGTCGTCAGCAAATAATAGAATAAACAGTTTAACATCATCTAGGGTAACTATACCGTTAAGTGTAGTGTTGATATTATTTATTATGTCATTGAGAAAGAAAAGACACAATAGACTACTGGAAGGGTCCCCTTGTTTTACACCGATCTTCGAATTAATTATGTTAGATTTTTTTCCTTTATATTTAACGAATGACGTAATAGTGGTGTACATTGATTTCATTGCATTTATCATTTTTGAACTGACATTTTCTTTAAAAAGTTTTTGCCAGAGATAATATCTATCAATTCTGTCGAACATTTTCTCCCAATCAAGGAAAGCAACATATAATTCTTTGTGTTTTTTTCAACGTTTCATATAAAATAGCGTGTAATATAAAAATACAATCTTCAGTTGATTTTCCTTTTTGAAACCCATATTGGTTATTGATAATTGTTTCTCGCTCTAAACACCATTTTGTAAGCCTATTAAAAAGAAGCTGTGAATAAATTTTAGCAATGATGTTGTTTAGTGTGATTCCGCGGATCAAAAACCAATGATATTTGAGACAATTAATGTACATTGGTAATTATACATATAATTGTAAGTCAATTCACGATCTTTTAAGGTCAGAACTTATTAATTATGGCAATTAAATCATTCGCCGCACAGAATCTTGACTCCTGTAGGCATTTCAGTGTCATGACGCATTGCTTTATCTCTTGATTTCCAGGACATTTTTGTATGTTTAGAAAAGAATGCAAAACCTTCCTTTAATCAAGGATTTATCAAGATTTAACTAAATAACGAAGGAACATTCTTGGCAAAATTGAGAGGTCACACTCATTTCAAAAACCAAATTACCAATTATTCGTGGCAATAACCGCACACGCGACTAAGATAATTGCATGAGTTTGGTTCTATTGAATAACAATATTTCGTATTAGGTACATTGGCATTTAATCTGTGTTAGCTAGTCTGAAATTGAAAAAGAATACGAAATACAGTAAATACATATGTATTTGTAATAGAATAGCCCTGGCGAGGGTTAATGCCATTATAAGAAAAATAATGTAAGGTATCGGTTGTTAATAAGATTTCATATTATTTTATGATGTTGACAGGTCCAATGTACAAGGTGTGTCCACAGGTGGAGTGTCCGTGGGAGTGGAACATTCCGCAAGTCTGTCAGGAGGAACAGAACCAGATAGGCACGGACGGGATCACAGTCTGCTCGCTCTGTCCCCGGGATGGGTGTACAAAAAAAAAAGACAAAAAATAGGCTGAACATGTTGTTGTTTATATATGTTATATGATGACTTATATAAAATAAGATATATATCAAGAATATTTGGTCATTTATATTGATATGGAATTTAATCACTTTTCCTTATATGCCTGTGTGTGAAAGAGAGAGAGAGAGAGAGAGAGACATTGTTTAGACGTTAGAACGAGCACTTATCACAAACTACCGTAAAATCATTTATTTTCGTTGACATTAAATTTCGTTGATTATGAACCTAAGGGAATTTCGTGGGCACATTTATTCCTAGATCTATGTTCCAAAAAACGTGAGGTCTATATAAGAGATAAGTTTTCGTAAACATTAAAATTAATATTCTTGGATAAAAGCCATCAGGAAATAGACAAAAATTAGTGTCCAACGAAAATTAATTATTTCACAGTACGTACAGCCTCACTGCAATATACCATGCCAAGTACTAATTGCATGACGCATGACGCATTTTTCTGAGATATATTATTATATATCTTATATTTATCTTCAAGTCAAAGCCACGACTCTCTCCCTATCTTTCTCTCTCTCTCTCTCTCTCTCTCTCTTTAATTTCATCAATTTTTTCCGGCAAGACTGACTTAAAATGAATAATTATATTTTTTTTATATTGATAAGTTTCTATTGTTCAAACACGTAAAATTTAAAAGAAAAAAATCCTTTTTATCATATAAACCGATCTATGACAAGATTTTAAGGTCAACCGAGTGCTATAACCTTGACCTTCAAGCTAATGACCTGGTTGTTGTTCGCGACATGTCGTATTGTCTCTTGTACCAAGTTATATTAAAACACGACCAGACATAACAAAGTTACAGCTAGGATACGATTTCTTGCACACACAAACACTCGCGCACTTGTAACACTATATGCCCCATCGCCATTTCATGGCTAGGGGATAATAAAACCAGGTACGTCTAATGGTGGAACTGCCATACGGGCCTCAGTACACCCGTGTATAAATGGAACCGTCATCCCTGATATCGATATACAGAGAACTCTTGAGTTTCAAATCCCTGACACGCGTATCCTAGCAACGATGTGGTCTGCAACTGGATTACTCGAAATACCGCTGGTGCTGTCTTTGTAAGAAGTCAACCATGCTACCCCCCCCCACACACACACACACACAACACACACACACACAAGCACGCGCGCGCGCGTTGGAAAATGACATGTTACCTCCAGGAAACATTTTTCATTATCTATTTATTCGAATATAATTGATAATCATATCACATAAAAACGCAAATATTCAAATTTTATGTCAAAGTGCCCTTACAGAAACGAAGTCAAAGTCTGTCACCAAATACATTGTATTTTCCTTTTGCAATTTTAGGTCCAGCCCGTACACAGGGTGTAATATTTAATTCATTCATTAATTATATTTTTGTTGGGTTTAAGTCCCTACGACAGTTTTTTCGTCATTTGGAGACTGAGTTTCAGATATCATGCTGTCACACTGTAGTATCACGCAGTAGATATGTGGCATGATACCACATCAGGTTATATTATCCTGAGCGCCAAGCTCCATTACCATTTTTTCGACCTTATATCGCGGCCGGGGATCGAACCCAAAAACTCGACGATTCCGGGGCGGACGCATGGACCGGTTTATTGATTTAAGATTTAATTCATAATTTTGTAATATGGAAAACGTAAACATTCGAAATGTCTATAAGAATAGAATTACAGTAGTGAAGTCAATTTTCAGTTAAATATAATGCATTTGTATGTCTCATATTATTATATACTGTTCCTGGAAATGACAGTATAGGACTGTTTTGTGATATATTTTCCATGGTATATAATAAAATAACAGAATCAGTTTTATTTAAAATACATATGAACCTATTCATGTGTATTTTAAGGTTAGTTCTTGACTCTATTTTTCTCAGCAAAGTATAAGTATTTAGCAAGATTATTAATGTTCTTTTCGAATTAGAGGTCATAATTCTATTGAATTTATACATTTATACTTATTTGGCTGATGATGGTATTGTTTATTAAAGTATTTTGTCTTAAATAAGACGTGACATTTTGGACATACTAGTTAAAACTTAAACTCATTTTCTATTTTATTCATGTTCCAATTTTTACACAATCTTTGTTCCCTTGATGTATTAAGATGTCTGCACCTTTCTATCTCTAGGTTATGTGATGATACTCTGAATATAGTAAGGACTGTTCTAAATCTAGCAATATGTATGCTATCAAAATTGATATTTTCTTTAAATTTACAGTAGGTTTCAAGCCTGTTTGAACTATTCATTGAAAAATGCCAATCATGCGTATAAGTTTCAATGTTTCTTTGTTTAATATCATTAAAATTTATAATTCCCTGGTTTTGATCTATCCAAATGTTCAGCATTCCTATATTTTCCAATAATTTTTAACCCTTAATTTTTTTTAATTAAAATTTTAACCCAATATTTAATCAAAGAGACTTTCCTAAATATTTTCATCGGATAAACGTCCTAATTCACCGTATAAGCATTTTCTAACATCGAGTAGTCTCCTTAGGAATTTTCCATATACAAATTAAATATCTCTTGCCTCATGATATCCAAAAACTTCAGATCCATAATTTAAAATTGAGCCTACTAAACTTTCAATAAGTTAACATTTATCACTTATACTTAAATCGAGTTGGTTGTAAATGTTAAAAAAAGGTTGTGTAATGCACGAAGTGACTGAGAAGATAGTTTTTTTTTCTGTGATCGATACCAGTTTCTATTTTTGAATAAGTTAATACCTAAGTATTTAAACGAATCAACTTGATCTAAGATATTATTATTATTATTATTGTTATTGTATACGAAATTATGATTGATTGTGCCCCTTTTTCAAAAATCATTATTTTAGTTTTCTGTGTATTAACTTTCAGATTCCATTTCTCACAATAGGTGTGTAGATTATTTATTAGAGGCTGCTGTAATACTTGTTGGGGATGTCAAAGCATTTTTCAAAGTCAACAAAAACGCAATACAACTTGTTCTTATCTGACAATGTTTTTGCTATAATAGAGTGAAACCGTGGATTTACAATACTGAAAGCCATACTGGTTTTCGATAATGTTTTTATGTTTGTCAATCTGTTAGTTATCAATTAGTTAATCTGTTAAGTAATATCTGCGAATATGTTTTTGATAAAACATTGATTAACATTATCCCACGATAGTTCTTGGCATCTTCAATATCACCGTCTTTAAATATAGGACATATTCTTCCCTCTCCAAAATATTTAGGATACTCGCCATTTAAAAGTTATCTATTGAAGAGTTTAAGCAAGAAAGGTGATATAAAATGAAAAGAGTATTTGAACATTTCTGCACATATTTTATTTGTACCGCTTGATTTATTATTTTTCTGTTGGTTAACGGATTTGTGTAACTCGTTAATTGTAATTTCAGCATCTAAATCTTCAATCTTCAAGAATAAATGTGACATTTTCCTCGTTTTCATTATTTTCCACTAAACAAATTCGTTTTTGCCAAAATGCCCTTGGATTTGATTTGCTTAAATTTGATAGATTATTTTTTCTTTGGTTTGGAATATCTTTTTATTTTACGTTTCATTTTGTTACATTTCGTTTTCTTTTTCACATAATTTTGTCGTAACTGATTGCATGTTCATGTTCTTTTTTTAGGCACATGTCTTCTGTTTTACATACACGTGCGTCGATAATATTCTAGCTGCCCTGATTATCTGTAATGTTAGTTCTCATAAATTGAAAGTTAGATGAGAGACGTTAAATCTGTAAAGTGGAACTATTTATTTTCCTTTTCAACTCTATTTGCGTTTTCATAATATACAGAAGGGAATCATAATGACTGTCATGTATTATGTTTCAAAATATCACCCAATTTAGGTAAGTATCTAACAAAATCATTGCTAATGTTTTAAAAGATTTTGATAAATATTCATATATTATTACTCTCGAAATATGTCGCATAATAAATTAATAAATAAAAATCGGGTATAAGTTAATTTTAAAATCTAGATTTCGTATTTATTAAATTTATACTAGTTGTTAAAATCCTGATTACTTCCCTTAATTTGAAATGAGTAGACTTGTACATGTACCTGCTTGTCCGATATTTATTACATTGTGCCCATTTTTAATCGCTATATTTATATTTTTCTGGACCTCCGTAGCTCAATAAAGTTTTCCCGGAAAATGTCAGTTTCGTTTATTTACATTATGACTGACCAATAAAAACTTACCTTTATATACACGAAAGAAACCGGAAATAGCCTTCCCCGGCTGTTGTCAAGCTCTATTGGAGCAATAAATTCACGATGTTATCGTTACAAGAGAAATACTGCCCAAATTACGTTTAGGATTTTCTAAACGTATTCATTTAAAACACAACCTGGTCCATTTTCAATATTAAATTTCTATGCCCTCCCTTCCTTTTTCTGGACGGTATTCAGTCCTGTTTATACATTACTGTTATAAGGATTCAGTTTAAAATTCAATGCATCCACAAGATGCATAAAATAAAATGCTACTGAATTGGGAGTCATGTTTTTAAGCATAGCGAGACCCGGGACTCGTGCAGAGAAATTTATGAAATGATAACCGCCTCTCTATAATTATATAAATAGGCCTATTATAAAGAGAGGCCTTTTTTTGTTTTTTTACTATGAAGGTCCTGTGCATAGACAGGTAAGATTATAAGGTCAAAACAGTAGGAAAGAGAAATAGAGGGGGGCAGTATGCTTATTATAAGCCGTCCATTAAAACATTTTGTTTTAATCTTTTCTTGTTTAATGTTACCATTTAGTACGAAAAGATTCGCCCAATGCAATTTCGAGCCCCTGTGTTCATATAATGGCCGTAATTACGTTTACTTCAAGTTTAAGTTTTAAATCAAACTTATATTCTTATGATATAGTTTAAAAAAGGGAAAATGAATCTGCAGTACCTTAAGACGGGTTTTATTTAAACTGAAAAGTAGCTTTAGTGAGTAAGCAGGATGTGGTCATCAGATAAACAAGTAAGTACTGCAATACAATAGAAACATTATAAGAAATGCGTGCACCTTAATTATCATTGAAGACAAGACATCGTTCGAAAAGTCTGGTAAAATATGTACAAATTATCGAAACGAAACCCGTTGAAAAGGCTTTATCAAAAAGACAACTGCGTCGTACCATATTTAAATGCACCTGCGTCTTGCCATTTTGCAAAAAATCATTGTTTTGTCAAAAATAGTTTTCTGCTTCAATTGGGACTTTGTCTCGTGACGTGAAAATGTATTTGGTAACTAAAATGTAGCAAAAACACAACTATTAATAAATTTTAGGGGTGAAATTAGTGGATACAGCAATTTCAACTGCGCTGTATCCTGTCAAATGTCTCGCAAATTCTTCTCCACTTTTGTTTTTCAAAATGGATTTTCAAGTTGCATACACCATATAAAGCGGAAAAATGAGAAGCGTGTTCATATATGTACCTCGTTATCATGCAATTCCAACAGAAACAGTAATAAAAAAAAACATACATGTTTCTTCTCAAACTAGCGGCCTTTGATTACAAAATGAATGGTACGACGCAGTTTTAATTCCTGGCCCTGTGCTCTGAAAATTACATTGTATAGTATAATGATTTACTACAGACAATATACATATAAATCTCAAGAAAAGAATTATAAATCAGCTAATTGGTTAAGGATGAATTGATATTTTGCTTGTGTACCTCTTGTGCACCAACGGAGTCTACTCCGATGTCCCTGTATACACGGGGTCTATCCCGATGCCCCTGTATACACAGGATCTACCCAAGTGCCCCTGTATACACGGGGTCTACCCCGATCCCCCTGTATACACGGGGACTACCACGGTGCCCCTATATACACGTATACACGGGGTCTACCCCGATATACCTGTAAACACGGGGTACGGAGTCTACCTCGATGCTCCTGTATACACGTGGTCTACCCTGATGTCCCTTATGCACGAGTCTACCCCGATGTCCCTGAATACACGGAGTCTACCTCGATGCTCCTGTATACACGGGGTCTTCCTCGATACCCCTGGATACACGGGGTCTACCCCGATGCCCCTGAATACACGGGGTCTACCCTGATGCCCCTGTATAAATTCCGAAAGATGGGGGAAAAACAAGATAGATATTTTCATCCCTGGTTGTGCTATTTTTTTATATTTCCGTCGTTTCGATAACAACCGATAATCGAATATAGAAAATTATTCACACGACGGTCATGAAGATAAGCTTATCTGTCGTGCCGATAGATACTGTCAACATTTAAACAGATTAAATTAACGTGTAAAATTTACATATTTAAATGCGAAATTTACAAATTAAACTGTAAACTTTACAGTAAAAAGGGTAAATTTTACAACAACAAATTTTAGTTTAAATTGTAAAATTTACAGATTAAACTGTGAAATTTACAGATTAAAGTGCGGAAAATAACAAATGTCAATGTTTCACTTATACGCTTCCGTACTATTCTAAATTTGTTTGTTTGTTTGATTAATGGGTTTAACGTATTTCAGTCATTTGGAGACGATGTCTACTTGAGACAAATATAGTGCTGCCACACTGCAGTATCACGCCTTAGACATGTGGCATGATACCACATGTACATCCAGTCACATTATCCTGACACCGGGCCAACCAGTCCTGAAACTACTCTTATATGCTGAACGCCAATCAAGGGAGCTATAACAGTACCATTTTATACGACTTTGGTATGTTGCATCCGCGGATCGAACCCACGACCTCCCGCTCCCGAGGCGGACGCTCTAACCACTCGGACACCGCGGACGGTATATCCTAAATTTATCAACCATAAAAAACAAAAGAAGCATAAAAAACACTTTGATACTACTATTAGTATACAGACTTAGATAATGAATAATTCGGTAAAATCTCGACGATATCGTATATTGTAATTTTCTCTAGATGTTAGAATTTTATTTAGTTGTGAAAGTGGTTCGGACGAGAAATACAGACCACGCAATCCATGACACAAATAGCATTCCGTAGGAACACGTCCGCAGTTTAACTTCTTGAATACTTGTTAACACTCAGAATATCAAGTAAACACACAAGGATAAGATCATGGGGATGCTACTTCGACAGAATAGAGGTAGAGTATTTCATAAACACTTATTTTATTTTAATATGTTACGCCAAAATAATTTCTTTGTAAGTAATCTCTCTTTCTCTCTCTCTCTCTCTCTCTCTGTGTCTATCTGTCTGTCTCTCATAATGATACACATATATATTTATTTATGTTTAAGTTTATTATTTTGATATAACACCACACAGCCTTTGTTTAGATCAAATTTTGGAATTTGTCTTTCACAGCGTAAACAAATGTCTTAATTATTTATCATGACACCGGTTTCTGCTCTGAGTAAATAAAGAAAATGTGCAGTTGTTAAAAAAATCGCTATTCACACTTGCCTTACTGACGGATGTGCGTATGCTTGACAATGAGGTGAAGGTCAAATACTTTTAAGTGCGCAAAACATGCCTAACATACCTTGTCGAAGTGAATAAATCGTTTTGTTTGTTTTTTTTGTTTTTTTTTTTAATAATCAGAACAGAACAGAACACATTTTATTAAAGACTTGTACAAAGTACATCGTCTAAACAACTGCATATATACAAAATAAACACGTGATTTGTCAGATAACAGTTCATATTAATCATATTAATCATGGAGAGTAGAAGAAACTTACAATATTATTGCCTTTTCATACTAACCATCAACAAAATATAAAGTATTTTTTAATTTAAAAGATTCTTTTATATAAATCCCCAAATTTTTCAAAACTTTACTGTCATGGGAATTTAATATTTCATAAAATTTAAAAACTGATGGTCTAACATAACAATATTTTTTCCAAATACTTAACTCTAAGGTTTCTATAGCATAGGCAAACACAAACAAAATGATAAATATCTATTCTCTCCGAATCTTCCAGTATGAATTCTCAAATTGTGAGCTGATATACGTAGTTTAGTTATGAAAAATCTCAGATCGTGTGGTACTAAATCCAGGTATGACTCATATAAAACTGTGATTTATATAATTTATATTCCTCTAAAATGCTATTACTATCAATTAAACCAAACCATTCTTGTTTAAAACAATCAATAACCCTGCTTTTGAACATAACTGGAAATGATTTAGCTTGTAAAGACGAGGAATTAATAACATTAAACATTTCAGAAAAAACAAAGTTATCTGAACGTATTTTAAATCTACTTACCCAATTATTAAGCCCTATCAAACAATCTCTGTTACTTAATGAATACAATCTGTTTAAATTAAAATTCTCGGAGTGTGGGACTTTACACCAATACTTAAACATTTACAATAATGAGATACATACAAAGGTTAACGTTCTAATTCACCATAAACAGCGACATTACATGTATTCCAATGAACTCTCAACACTCGTTTGCAGAATTTTAAGTGTATACGTTCAATTTCTTTAGATTTCTTAAAACCATTGACCTTGCAACTATAGTTTAAAATTGACCCAACAAAAGAATCAAATAATTGACATAAGGTTTTTAATTTTAAAGGTAGATTTTTACAATTGTAAAATAAAACAGTCAATGCCTTTTCCTAAAAGATATTCGCAAAACATTGAACAATTCCCCGTATAAGAAAACAATGTACATAATAGTTAAAACAGTCAACCACTTCTACATCAATACCATTATTTGTCCATTTTTCATTTCTTTTCAAACCTCCCCTCTTCCTAAAAACCATAATCTTAGTTTTCGATGTATTCACTTCCAATGCCCATTTATTACAACATGTATCTATAGTATGCCAATGCCCATTTATTACAACATGTATCTATAGTATCAAGATTCCGCTGTAGATTTTTGGGTGTTTTACCAAATATAGCCATGTCATCCGCATATAATAAAATAATTAAAACAATATCATCAATTTGTAAACTACTTTCAAAATCATTTTGTATGAACAACTCTAAATCTTCTAAAAATTATGACATTAAGATTGGCGAGATTATCTCACCTTGCCTCAATCCGACAGAATAATCGAAAAAAAGTCTGAAATAGAATTACAGTGTCTTATACAAGATTTTACTTCTTTATACATATCTTTAATAATACGCAACATTTTTCCCTGAATTCCTGATTTATAAAGTTTAAACCACAATGCATTTCGATATACAGAATCGAAACATTTTTTTAGATCTATGAAAGCAACATATAATCTATTATTGTGATTAAGATAGTGTTCAATTAATAAATTCAGCGCAAATATTGCATCTATCGTCGAACTACCCTTTTTAAAACCAAACTGCGCATCGGATATAGAATGATTTCTTTCACAAAAAGACACAATTCTGTTATTCAACACCGATGTAAACAATTTAGAAAAACAACTCAGTAATGATACACCTCTATAATTATTAACATCATTTTTGTCTCCTTTCTTATATAAATGAAAGATAATACCTTCTCTCCATTGTTTTGGAAAAATCCCAGAATCTAAAATTGTATTAAAAATATCACATAAATATGGTAAAAAATATCGACGGATTCAATAAATTATTCATTAAGGAGGCAGTCCCCACCATAAACTTTATTGGATTTTAACCTTTTCACTGCATTGACAATTTCTTTAGCACTTATAGGGCTATCAAACTCTTCATTAACAGACCTATTATTACAATCGTTATTATTACAAAAAGTTTCCACTTCTTCATTTTCACAAGTATATATATCATTATGAAGATTAGAAAAGTACTAAAAAAAAACTCATTTATTGGAATTGAGTTATCTGTTTTCTGTTTATTCTTTTTTAAAATAATTCCAAAAAGCTTTTTGTTTACATTTTTTAAGTTGTTCCACCTCTTTTAATTTACGATATTTAAATGCATTTTTCTTCCTTTGAATTAATTTCTTATAATCCTTTTTACAATCACAACAATATATTCTACTGACATCTGTCTTACAATTTTTAAAAACCCGTAAAGTCTCAAGGTAAGTATTTCGTGCAGCAACACATTCTTTGTCAAACCATTCTGCATTGTCCAAATAAGGTAAATCAACAAACTCCAATGTATGTGAACAATTAACAGTTTTCAAAAAATAATTATCTGCCACATTTTGAAAAGCTAGAAACAACATGACCAATACCTGACTCGGTGTGTTCAATATCTGTGGCCAACTGATTAAGTAGAGGCCCAACGAGACTATTTCTATTTTTTCGACCATTTATATTTAGTATAAACTTCATCTGTTTCACATTGTAAACTGTTATTACAACATAATGAAAACTGTATAGGTGCATGATCGCTCCACACATTTATACTGTTAAAACAGAAGCACGTGATATTGGACAAATTGGATTCCTTACATAATAAGTAATCCACCACCGACGCACCATTTCTTGACATGAAAGTAAAATCGCCTAGATCGTGCCCTAGTCTACCGTTAACAATTCTCATGCCACTCGATTTACACAGGTCTAGAAGTTTTGACCCAAATTTATTACACTTTGTGTAATTCATTTTAAACCACATTCTAAAACGTTTTTACCACATTATATTAATAATTTACATCATCATCATCATCATCATCATCATCAACAACAACAACAACAACTAATGAAAAAGCAGATATAACATGACAGATGTCGCTTGATTTACATGCTCCAGCTAAGATACTGTAGTGTATCATATACATGCACATTTTTGCTTATGAAATTCATGAAATGCTGGAGTCAAAATAAAGTAGTTTTGCCCTCAGCGAGCATCATATGGTCATTATAATGTCCGTCACGTCGATTTTACGACACCAAACCGTTTCAGTGCAATCTCTAGGGATTCAACAAACACCCCAGCATACAGAAACAAACATATTGTGAGGTCCCCGCCATCCCCGCTAGATGAAACTCTACAGAAGCGTCCTCGTGACGAGGATCAATCATCAACGACAAACATCTCAGGCGGGCCTCATTCTACTATGCACGTGCATACCGAGAATGGTTCACTTAGTCAACAGGCTGTGAATTAGGACAGGTCGGAGGAGAATGATAGCCGTGTTAATGGTTGTGAGCAGAGTGGGTCAGACATATCTAGAGAGTCTGATCAAATCAAAATACTCTCATTAAATGTATGTGGATTAAAATCGAAACAATTAATTCCTGAATTTAACTCTTATATAGACAATTTTGACATCATTGGAATGCAAGAAACAAAAACCGATTGTCTAGATGAGGTAGCGTTTGATAATTTTGATATTTGTTTTCAAAATAGGAAAAATAAAGTCAGACGTAAATCGGGGGGAATCTGTCTAGGTGTAAAAAAAAATTGTCACCTTATATTTCTATTGTTGAAACTGATTGAGATTTGTTTTGTGGTTTGTTCTGTCTCACACATTCACATGTAGTGGTGACATATTGTATGGTATTGTTTATTTACCGCCTGAAAATTCAAATTATGCACGTGAAGACCCATTTTTGTCACTGCAACATGATGTTAACACCTTCTCGGATAAATATGAACAGATGTGTTTATTTGGAGACTTTAATAGTCGTACAAAATGTATGCCTGATTATATTGAAACTGATCATCACTTTTTTCAAGAGATAGATGTAGAAGATTTAAATATTGACTTTATCCAAAGCTTTCATGAAAGTAATTTAAATTTGAAAAGAAATACTGAAGACAAAAGTGCTAATAATTATGGACATAAATTTATAGATTTTATCCAATATAACAATTTGTTCATATTAAATGGACGAACCCCAGGTGACCTCGATGGCAAAGTTACATGTAAAAATGTCAGTGTGATCGATTATTTTGTTTGTACTCCTAACTTGTTCAGAAATGTTTTAGAGCTGAAAGTAGACATATTTTGTCATTTATTATCTGATGTACATAATCCTATTTTTACAGTTTTTCGATTCCAAAATAATATTGAGTTATTTGGTTTGGATATCAATAGCAGTAAAACAGATACACTACCAAAGCTATGGGATGAAAATAAAAAAGACGAATTTCTTAGAAATATCGACCTAGATCGAGTAAACGAAGTATCAAACATTCTATCCTATATCATTGAAAGTAATGAAGACAATACTGAAAAAATAAATAATATTGTATTAGATGTTGAAAAAATATTCCTGGAAAGTACAAGTAAAAGCTTCGAGCCGCATAAAGCTAAAAACAAATCTAATGGTAATACTGCCAAGAAATATACTCGGAAACACAAACCATGGTTTAATACAGACTGAAAAATATCTAGGTCAACGTTTCATAAAGCTAAAAGTGAATATAAAAATATAAAAAAAAAAAAATTTAAAAAAAATAAATATAAGTTGAGAAGTTCTTATAAAACAGAGAGAAATAAAGAAACTAAGTAAATCAAATCCAAGACAATTCTGGAAGTATATTAATAACAAAAAAAATCAATAACAGCTAGTATGAATGATCTTTTTGAGTATTTCAAAAAAAAAAAAAAAATAATGATACACATAATAATGATGAAACTTGTCAAGCAGATCCGTAAAAAAATGGTGTTACATCAGAACCAGATACAAGTGTATTAAATGAGAATATACCTGTTAAAGAAATAGAGCATGCAGTTAATAAATTAAAGAATAATAAATCATGCGGAATAGATTATATATTAAATGAACATATCAAAACTACATTTGAAATTATGAAATCTATTTACCATAAATTATTTAACATAATATTTAGCTCTGGTATCATTCCAGACAACTGGACGGTTGGAATAATAAATCCCATTTATAAAAACAAAGGTGATGAATCAGACCCATTATAGACCAATTACACTCCTAAGTTGCTTAGGAAAGTTATTCACGACAATATTAAATAATCGTCTGATAAAATATGTTGAAAACAATGATATATTGAGCAGTTACCAAGCAGGTTTTAGACAAAACTATTCAACAATTGATAACATATTTATACTGAATATGCTAATAGATTTATTAAATAACTGTAAAAAAAAAATTGTGCTTTCATTGATTTAAAAGGTGCGTTTGATTCGATATCTAGGGCTCTTTTATGGTCAAAACTAAATCACTACAATATAAAAGGAAATTTTTTCAAGGTTGTAAAAAATATGTACGATAAAGCTAAAAGTTGTGTCCGTGTAAACGGTGTTAACTCTCAATACTTTCCATGTGCTATAGGTGTAAGACAAGGTGAAAGTCTTTTTCCTTTGCTATTCTCGCTGTATGTTAATGATTTACACGACTATTTTCTTAATAATGATTATGTCAATGGTTTGGAAGTTTCAAAACATGAAAACGACTCAACATTAATAGAGTTTTTGAAGTTGTTTGTTTTATTATACGCCGATGACACTGTATTAATTACCGAATCAGTAGATGATTTACAAGAGACTGTTATGGAGAATATTGTAAGAAATGGAAACTATCAGTAAATACATCGAAAACAAAAGTACTCATATTAAGTAAAAGTAATCGTACAAATCATGAATTCAAAATTTATCAAGATAAAGTTGAAACTGTAACTGAGTATAAATATCTAGGTATACTATTTAGTAGAAATGCTTCATTTGATAAATGTAAGCAACATATTGCCCAACAAGCCACTAAAGCAATGTACTGTTTATTAAAAAGGGCTAAGAGTTTGTGTTTAAGTATCGATATTCAAATAGAATTATTTCATAAAATGATAAAACCAATATTACTTTATGGATGTGAATGCTGGGGATATGGTAATAATAATATAATAGAAAAAGTACAACTTAAAATTTTGAAACATATTCTAAATGTCAAATCAAGTACGCCTAATTACATAGTTTACGGCGAAACAGGTGTAAAACCATTACAAATAGATATAGACACACGCATGATAGCCTTTTGGTCTTCTTTGATTTTACCAAGCAAGACTAAACTCTCTGTCTCTATGTATAATATAGTTTTGAGTATTTTTTTGTTTTCTGTTAATTTAAAAAAATCATCTTTTAAATGGATAAAACATATAAAAAATTATTTTTAAAAATGTGGTTTGAATAATATCTGGATGAATCATAATTTTTGTAATGCTAAATGGATAAAAATGGACTGTCAAACCAAAAATTGTCAGATTTATATGTGAATGAATGGTTTAGCAAAATCAACACGTCAAGAAAGTGTATAACATATAGATTGTTCAAAGAGAAGTTTTGTTGTGAAAATTACTTGATTAAAACCCCCTTAAAATTCTTAAATTATATGATAAAATTTAGAACAAGAAATAATTTTTTGCCAGTAGAAGTAGGCAGTTGGAATAATACCGATATAACGATAGAAAATGCCCAATATGTACATCTACTCACGTCGGAGATGAATATCACTATTTACTTGAATGTGCCTCTCTGTCATACATAAGAAAACATCTTTTAGATAGATATTATTATAGATTTCCAAACATCATACATTTTAAGCAATTAATGCAATCATTTGATAGAAATGAGTTGAAATATAACAAACTATGTAGACTAGTTAAAGAAATAGTGCTTAAGTTTCAAAAAATATAATAGTTTTTTTTTCTTTTTCTTTGAATTTTTCTCCTCCCCACAATGATCCAGAATGTTAAGATTATTCATTTTCTTTTGAAATGTTTTTAGAAAACATGTGACTACAATAATCCATCTCGTTCATTTATATATTTATTATCTTTGATTTGTAATCATTTTGTCTTCAATGACATGACATGATATTTGCAAATAAACTTGTAAACTTAAACATAACTTCTCCTGCGCTTCGCAGTCCAAAAAGGCTAATAATATAGTTGAGTGACGGAGGTCACCTCTACTTATCTTATGATGATTATAAATAAATGATACAACTGTAATACACATAGCTAATAGTGAAGACGATGAACATAACAAACACGATGATGATGATGATGATGATGATGATGATAATGATAATGAGAAGGAGGAGGAGGGGATGATGATGATCATCATCATCATGTCCTGCATTAGGAAAATATTCGTAACCATCGATCATTCATGTCAATGATTCAATCGATGTTGGACAGCAAAGTGCGTTAGTATGGGACATATCAACTCCCATTGGGATCCATTTTCGGAGTTGACCCATAAGTACGTTAGTCTGACCACACTTTTGGGTCGGACCCCGTAGTGTGTAAAGCACTTTGGGATCAGATCCAATAGTGCGCCGGACCCCAAAGTGCATTCCTACACAATGCTGTATACTGTTTGGAGATGAGAATATAAAGAGAAAACATATCGAGGGTTGAGAGCGAAACTAGGCTAAGTGCTTATATATTTATATGCACTTAGCATAGTTTCGCTCTAATCCCTCGATATAATATGATAAATGTCCAGTATACACATTTGTATATTTGTTGAGATAACGTGTGATAAAATTAGTAATACATTGAAAACTTCTCGTATATATTTTATATTATATTTAATGTTTATGTAATCTATCTACAAGAAATGTGAATTTTATTGTGAGATGGATATAAAATGATTCAGAACAATTCTGTACGTACACAGGGGTTACCATAGCAACGATATGTCTTCTCGTGGTGCTTCAGAATTCATACACCAGTGCCCAGATTTCATCGTAAGTACCCATCGATGCTTATATACGTGACATTTTTTTCTTTTCAAATATAGAAATAAATAAGCATGTGACACTTATAGATATTTCGAAATTACTAATTTTTCAAATTTATCTGACTGATACAATTATTTCTACTATCTGATACATTGAGCAATTTCAAATTTTTAAAGGACAATAAAGGTATGATAAGACATTTATCATTTCTAATAGTATGTGAATAATTAAAGCATAGTAGATATAACTTCATCATCAAATCGAAGTCATGTTTGTATTCCAGTTACAATATCTATATCACCGTTTCACTGCCGAGATATCCAAATAACTTAAATACAAGAAAACTTTTGACGCAAGCGTTAAAGAATCCTGGACCGAAGGAATATTGCTGTTGGCGTGTGGGGAAAAATTCCTGTTCGTGCTGCTCTACTGCTATTTACTTTTTCACTTGACCAAAGACCTAAACCAAGAGATAAGCTATACGCGGCGAAATATCGTATTTTATCGTCGCAAATTCTCGTTGGTGCGCTCCAGAACGTGATTTCAGTGTAAAAGCGACAGCAAAACAACGATAAATAGAATTTAATACTTTTGAAGGGAATAAATTGATGCATTCGGGAATACATTTAATATAAATGTCACAGAGCGAGAAAAATGTGCAGCCTGACCGGGACTCGAACCCGAAACCTTTCGCTTACAGGGCGGCGAATGCTCTACCGACATAGCTTCCCGGCCACATACACACATTAATGGATAAAAAAAGCCAAAGATTACTATTGGCAATTTCAAGAAAAGACATATCTATATATATATATATATATATATATATATATATATATATATATATTATATAATTTTATTTCCTTTACAAAATAACATCATGCAAAGACAGGCATGGAGAAACGCACAACATTGTTCAGCAATTAAAAGCCGTATCAAGGAACCGGGCCGGCTCCTGCCAGCCCGGAATAAATTTCAGCTTTATTATATTACACGGGAAAAGATATACATTATCAAACCGAGTTATTATTTTTTTTATTTTATTTTACATTTTACTGTCCCCGTCACATAGGTAGCAGTGGGTCGGGGATCCATCACACTGACTACCTTACAATAAATATTTATGCATAAAATTGTTAATTAACTCCAATTTTTTATATATAGAATATATAAACAGAATATGAAAAAAATATAGAAAAAAGACAAGAAAAAAACATGAATATAGTTAACTAAATTTATCTTTAGTAGTGACGAAAACCTTGATTACACATACATAAGTAATAACATGACATCACTTTCTAAGCAGCAACTAACCTTTTTTTTCTAACAATATATTATAAAGATAATTTTTAATAACTATGCATATATTATTCACTACAAATTATTCATGTTGAAAATAAAGGAGTAAAAAAAACATGTTCCCTTCAAAGATATATCAAAGACATAACTGTTTTTTTATTAGTAGCAATATTTTATAGTTTCTACCTATACAACCTGTTGAATGTTTCATTATTTTCTTGTTTGTATGGTATATTTGCGACATAGATCACTTACTGTATTGTATACTACAATTTATCCAATGGACATGATTACATTAAAACTGAGCTTACAATTGTCCATCTTATATTTTCTGCTTCGGTGTATTTAGTATTTTTAAAAATGTCTATTGCTAGTTTAAAGTTTTATTTAAGACCATATATGGTTGGTATTATATTTTTCATCTTGCTTAAGTAATTTTTGTTTTCATTTGTTAAAACACTAAATCATATTTGTTGTCTGTTTCTCCAGATTCTAATATCACAAATGATTTGTCAATGTTTATTGATGGTTCATCTTCTTTTATTTTCATTTTATAAAGAAGAGATTAGTACCTAATATTTATGTAATATTCTTGTTTGCAACCACTGAATATAAGTATCATTAGTACATTTAAAAGTGTAAGTGTAAATAGCTTCCCAGTTTATATTCGATTTGCTTAATTTTTCAGTCCATTTACTTTTAATGGTAGGTATTTCAGTGTTTTTTGACAGTATATTGTAAACATACTTGTTCATATCAGCACAAGTAATAATAGGATTTATGTAAACATTGTTTCTAGGATTCTGAAATAGAAATAACAGAACAATTATAAGCTGTATCTTCTTTTTCTTAGCATATTTAATATTGCACATTTTAAAACTATGTAAGTGCATTAATTTATTTTTGTTTCGGTAATTTTGTTTAAGTATTCTATATCAAAAAAATTTCTTCTAACATCTATTAAATTCTTAATGAATCTAATACCTCGATTATAGAGTTTGGGTAAAAAGATATGATTGTTACTATTAAGTAAACAATCATTATAAAATAGTGGCATATGTAAAAATGATTAATATCATCAATACAAACTTTGTCCATATAGAACATATATGATGTGATGACATCTATCCAGAATTTATTTGAAATTCTTTAATAATTACACAGTTAGCTTCCCATGTTTAAACAGTTTATCTATATCGAACAAGGATTTTAACATATATAACATTTAATATTATTGTCACTACAATATTTTCTCAGCCATTTTATTTTGAGACTGCGTTAAAAACTGTAAATATCAATCATGTTTAAAACCACCATCTTCATATTTTTTGTAAGAATCGTTTTTTTTATCTTACTTTTCCCGTCCCATATGAAATCATAAAATATATTGTTCAAATCTTTAGGAATTCTGTACTTGGTTGAGGAAGACTAATAAATAAATGTGTAAAGAGTGGAAGTAAAGTTTTGATAATATTTTTCTTATTGGGATTAACTCCTTTTTTTCCAGTGACTGATGTACTTTTTTACTTTTGTCAAATTTAGAATTAAGTTTAAAGTTTCCATTTTAGACAAATCAACATCATATCAATCCTATAATTGAATTGTTTATTTCCCCAAGTTAATTTTCATCTTGTTTTTATTGAACGTGTACTATATTTTAAAGAACCAATCCAAACTACTTTTGTTTTATCAAATTTGCTTTTAATCCAGACAACAAAAAGAATTCATTAAGTAGGTCTAAAAACTGGAATTTAGAGTTTTTCTGTACCATCTAATAACAAATATGTGTCATCTGGCAAATTATGAAAGTTTATATTCCTTACCATCAATCTTTATTCCTTTTATAATTTTACCATTTCTTATCTTAATTGCTAAACTTTCCGCTGAAAGAATAAAATAAATATGACGAAATGGGATCTCCTTGTCTGCATCCTCTATTTACTTTAAGATTCAGACAAAAAAAGCCATTATTTGAACACTTGTTTCAGTATTGTATAAAACATGCTAAACATTTGCGAAATGACTCACCAAAGTTAAAGAACGTTAAGGTTTGTTCAATGAATTTAAATGAAACTGAATCAAAGTTTTTTCAAAGTCAGTTTACATTACAAATTTCAGGTATATTATTATCCCCAGTGTATTTCATGACATCATACAGCAATCTTGTGTTGTCACCTATGTATCGACCTTTAATAAATCCTGTTTAGTCTGAAGATATAAGTGAGCTTAAGACCTTTTTCAATCTGTTAGATATTGTACCAGATGTAATCTTATATAATACATTCAAAAGGGTTATTGGACTTAAGTTTTTTAAAAGATGCTTAGGTTTGTTTTCTTAAGGTATGAATGTAATGATACCCGTTTTAAAATTTCTTTAGAAAGAATTTGATTTAAAAGCATAATTTAATGCTCGAACTACAAAATGTCCAAGTTTACTCCAAAAACCTTAAAAAAAATGAACTAAAACCATCTGTTCCAGGACTTCTGTCATTTTTCATATTTTTAATGTATCAGATACCTCTTTATATGTTAAATATACTTCAAGCATCTCAGCCTCATCACTATTAAGTTTCCTGACATCTGCTCCTTCTATTTCATTTTGTATATTTAATTCTTTTGTATTCGATTTACAACTATATAAATGTTCATAAAAGGTTTGAGCTTCTTTCAAAATTTCTTTGCTATCAAATATAATTGTACCATCGACCTTTTCAATAAATGTTAATGTTTTGTTTTCATTACTTATTTTTTCTAAATTACAAAAAAAATAGCTAGTGACTTTTTCTTCCTGTTCAATCCACTGTGCTCTTGATCTAATAAGTGAATCTCTAATTTTTATGTTTCTTAATTCATTAAGCTCATTTTGTAAACATACAAGTTCTTTTTTATTTTCAATGGTTAAATTTGACTCTAATTTCAGCATTTCTTCAATCAATTCTTTTTCTTTATTTTTTGTTACTTTTGCTTTGAAACTTGAGTAAGATATTGTTTTTCCTCGGATTTCCATTAATAATGTTTCTAAAAATAATTGATCATTTATCACAAATTCTATATGCTCTTTATCAATGTGTTCAATATTATCAAAATTATGAACAGGTAAACAATACTGCTGTATAATTTCATTAATTTTGTTGTTAATACATTTGACATTATTGAATTTCCACAGACCTTTTCCATGATTGACTGAAGAGAAGCACATTTTCATATATATTATAGAAGGATCTGATTTATAACTTATGTCAATGTCACAGTTCCTTAAGTAGGTCATCATATTATTAGTCATCAGGAAGAAAAACTAATCTTCCCTGTTGTAATGGGTTGAGTATCCGCCATGTATATTTTTGAGATGTTCTATGAAGTTCTCTAAATGGATCTATTAAATTTCTATCTGTAATGAACGATAACAATTTATTTCTTGTTTTAATATTATGATTTGTTGATTTATAATTTCTATAGTCTATTTCCGGATTTAAAACAAGATTAAAATCTCCAACAAGAATATATGAGTCTTTCGTCTCAAAACTATCAAGCATTTTAAACAAATTTTCAAAAAACAAAGGATTATCTTTATTTGGAGCATATATATTCATCAGTACAAATTTAAAATCATTGAATAATAATTCTAGTATCATTAAGTTGCCATTGTTTTATCATTTTTTTATTTAAAAGTTTTATACCTAATTTTTTTCTTGCATTTGATTTTCCATGACTATAATAACAACAACCATCCCATTCTGAGTAAATCATTTTCTCCATATCTTGTGTAAAATGTGTTCTTGCAGACAGAGTATGTCCTCTTTTTTTTCTTTAAATAATTTATATATATCCATTCTTTTATGGCTATTATTCAGACCACGACAATTGTAAGAGAAAATATTTAGATTAATCAATGAATAAAACAAACAAACAAAGAGACAAACAATCTCTGAATCTTCACCTATTTACATAATACAAATTATAGTACATCTTATGTGCATCTGCTGAAACAGACAAGGAAGGTACTTTCAAGGAAATAATAATATAAATAAATCAAAATATGCTACACATGTATTTTTTTAAAGTAAAAAGTAGTATAGAGTGTTTTAATTTATAAGTTGAGTACATTTTTATACCGAGTTATTGTTGACAATTTACATTTTTTATATTATTTAAAGTAATCAAAATTTTCAATTACACAGGACGCCGCAGCCTCTTCCCTGTCCGGGTGTAAAGATCATGTTTTTTCAAAAACCAGTCACTGACATGCTTTTCCACCTCTGAATTCTCGCGTAAATTCATTGACGACATTGCCGCCGCTAAAGTAGAACAGAATACTGCAATGGAGGCATTTTGCAGGTATTTTCCATTTTAAACACGTCCACTTCTTTACTAGCTCGACTATTCGTAGAATATGAGAGCTATTGTAGTCACCCTGGCGTCGGCGCGGCGTTGGGTTGCAGCTTTTGGTTAAGTTTTGCGTGCGAGTTACTACAAACTTATATCAATAACCATTTATGGTATTGACTTGAAAGTTTATAAATATGTTTGGGGCATCAGAAAACCCAAAGGGTAGATAACTCGACTAATTTAATATGAATTTGGGCCCCCTTTTTTTAATTTTGAAATTTTGGTTAAAGTTTTGTTTTCAAAAAAAATTTTGGGTTAAAGTTTTGCTGCAAGCTACTATCTGTTTGTATCTCAGTAACCTTCTGTATTGATTTGAAAGTTTATGAATTTTTAGGGCATCATACAATCAAGGTAGATAACTCTTGATGGAAATATTCAGTTATGGCCCCTTTTTTAACTTAAAATTTTGGTTTTTAAAGTTTTGCATGCAAGGTACTTTCTCCCAAATCTCAGTTCCAGGTTGGGATTTTTTGAAACATCTTTAAATTTTTGGGGGTACATTTTGTCATGGTAGACAATTTTGTGGAATATTAAAAGTTATGGCCCCTTTTTTAAAAAAAAAATTTTTGGTAAAGTTTTGCATGCAAGGTACTTTCATGCTAATATCTCAGTATCCGGGAGGGGATTGTTTTGGCATCTTTAATACATTTGGGAATCATACTTTCATGGGAAAAACTCTTGATGGAATTTGTTACAAATTATTCCCCTTTTTAAACTTAGAAATTTTGGTAAAAGTTTTGCATGCAAGTTACTTCAGCTTAATCTCAGATCCGGGCATAGGATTGATTTGAAATATTTAATTGTTTAGGGTTATCTTCAGGTGATAACTTTTTATGGAATATATTACAAGTTGGGCCCCTTTTTTTTAACTTAGAAATTTTGGTTAAAGTTTTGCATGCAAGGTCCTTTTATGCTTATATCTCAGAGTCCGCAGGGAATTGATTTAAAACTTTTTAATATGTTTAGGGGTATCATTTTTATAAAGGAAGATAACATTGTGAATAAATTAAAATTATGCCCCCCTTTAACTTAAAATTATGGTTAAATTTTTTGGCATTCAAGCTTCTATCCAGTTATACCCAGAAATTGCTTGGGAATTGACTAGAAATTTAAGGTGGTCTTCGGGCTCAAAAAAAGGGAGGAAAAACTTTTGGATGTTTTCAAATTATGGCCCCTTTTCTAACTTGGATTTTTGGTTAAAGTTTTGCATGCACAGTGTTATTGTTTCTTATGTCTCAGTAACAGGCATGGATTGATTTTAGACATCATAAATTTTTAAGGGGGATCAGACTATCAAGGTATATCATTTTTTTATTTCATGAAGGGGGAAATTTTTAAATTATTTCATTTGATTTAAACAAGCATTTTGAATAGTCGAGGTGCTGTCCTTTGACAGCTCTTGTACTCGCTATGTAATGTAGGTCTATATTCAACCATTATTTTTTTACAAATATTTATACGATATACATGTAAACCCGCTCTAGTCGTAAAAGTAAATTGAGTACCAAAAAGCAGTATATAAAACAATAAAGTATGGTTTTTGAAATTTGGCCGTATTGTTAGCTTAAATCAAGTAATGCTTAAGTTTTAAAAAACACAAACAAAAAGTCCCTGTTTACTAAAACTGACAATAATTGCTAAAAAAATAAATATTTGGTTATTTTTGTAGAGAGACAATTTGATGAAAATATACAGGAAGATTCATATTTAAAATTTGTATTGGAAAAAGGTTAAGTCTTAAAACTTTTTGCAGGAATAAAAAATCCCGATCTTAAGATAATTCTGAGTTTTAAAAGCTCGTTATAAAAAGTATTACAATAGCTGTTTTTTTATGCCCGCCCTGCAAGATTTTATTTATCTTCCCCAGCAATTTTTTTTCAACCCAAAAATTAAAAATGCACATCAATCCCCATAATCTTTGTTCAACAGCAAAAGTATAACTGTTCATTGTAAAAGGGGTTTTTTTTTTAAGCTCGATCAATGAATTTTCCGGATGTGTCCGCAAGGTTTAAGCTGTCAACAGATGAGGAAATCATTAAAGTGATAACATACTTAAACCAAAATGGGGGGGGGCTTTTAAAACCTTCTGCAGAAAAAACTGAATGTAAGTGCTATAATATTAGAACACTGAATTAAGTGTGCCCGTACTCGGGTGCAACTAAAGAACCTGTACGTAAGTGTTTTTTTGTAGCAACACTGGGTAAGTGTTCTTATTGTAGCAACTCTGAGCGTAAAGGTTTTATTGTTGCAACATGAAGTAAGTGTTCTTTTGTAGCAACACAACGTAAGTGTTTTATTGTAGAACACTGAGCGTAAGTGTTCTAACGTAGCAACACAAAATAAGTGTTCTTTTGTAGCAACAAAGAAGTAAGGTTCTTACTGATCAACCTGAACGTAAGTGTTCTAACTGTAGCAACACTGAAGTATTTTTGTTCTTTTGTTGTAGCAAAGGTTAAGCTTCAATTGTTTTTCTCTTAAGGAATATGGATATAAATTTGTTTTGTTTTACAATACATATGATATTTATCATTTGTTTTCTAATTTTTAAATGAATTGTTTTTTATGTTGGTTTTTTTCCGGTGCAGGTATCGATATTTGGGCTGTCGAACCTTGAAATATTACGCTGAAAAAATAGACCATCTTTTTGGGGAAATGCTTCTTTTTTAAAAAACCATTGATTGTAGTGATCAACTCACAGTTCAGTTTCCCCACTCAAAAGTTTGGATAGCAAAGGGGGAAAAGGCGGCGTGTTAAAATTGGAACCCTTTGGGGCACACACCCCCGAAATAGACCTGGAGTTGATAATTTTTGCAGGTATCCCCCTGACCGTACACTGTATGTAATAAAATTTTAAGATGTGCAGGTATTTTGATCGTGCGTCTATGAAAAACGTATAATGATGTTTCAGGTATGCCTGTCGTGCACTGGGTGTAATCCTTTTTATTGATGTTTGGGAGGGGATGTTTTAATCGTGGGAATGTATGTAAACCCGTTCAGTTTGGCCTGTATTTCTCTGATCGTGCACTGTATGAATCAGTTCATGATGTGAGGTATGTCCCGATGTTTCCCGGGATAAAAATCTGAATCAGGAGGTGCAGGTATGTTTTTTGATCGTACATGTAGTAATCAGTTTCATGATGTGCATTTTTGGGCCCCCTGATCGTGCACTGTATGCAATCAGTTCATTTATGTGCATGTATGTCTCTGATCGTCCCCCGTATGCAATCTTTATTGAAGGTGCGGGGTGTCTCTGATCGTGCACTGTTGTAATCATTCATGATGTGCAAGTATGTCTTGATCTGCCCTGTATGCAATCGAATCAAAAGGTGCAGGTTTGTCTCCCAAAGGCATGTATGTAATCAGTAAACAGGATGTGCATATAAAATCTCTGATCGGGGCACTGTATGCAATCTGAATTTTGATGTTCATGTATGCCTCTGATCGTGCACTGTATGCAATCTGTATCATGATGTGCAGGTATGTTTTGATCGTGCACTGTGTGTAAACAGTATCATGATGTGCATTTTATTTTCTCTGATCGTACACGTATTTTAACAGTTCATGATGTGCATATAGTTCTGATGTGCACTGAGTGTTATCGTATCATGATGTGCATGTTGTCTTGATCGTTCACTGTTTGTAATCAGTATCATGTGTGCATGTAATGTCTCTGGGTCGTGCACTGTATGTAATCAGTATCAGATTTTGGATGCATGTCTTGATGTGCATGTGTGTAATCAGTATCCCTGTGTGCAGGTAGTCTCTGATCGTGCACTGAAGTTTCAGTATAATGTTGTGCATGTATGTCTCTGATCGTGACCTTTTGGGGGAATCAGTATCATGATGTGCAGGTATGTCTCTGATCGTGCACTGTGTGTAAAACAGTTCATGATGTGCAGGTATGGGCCTGATCGTGCATGTATTTTAATCTGTTCAGGTTGTGCATGTATCCCCCCTGATCGTGACTGTATGCAATCCCTATCATGATGTGCGGGGGAAGTCCCTGGGTCGTGCCCTGAATGCAATCTGAATTAGGAGGTGCAGGTATGTCTCTGATCGCTGCACTGAGTTTAATCAGTATCATGAGGTGCAGGTGTGCCTCTGATCGTGCACTGTTTGTAATCAGGATCATGATGTGCAGGTATGTCTCTGATTGTGCACTGTATAAAATCGGTATCAAGATGTGCATTTATGCCTCCGATCGTGCACTTTATGCAATCTGTATCAGGATTTGCAGGTATGTCTCTGGCCGTGCACTGTATGTAATCAATATCATGATGTGCATGTATGTCTCTGACGTGCATGATCCCAGTCTTTTGGGGGAAAAGTGCATTTATGCTTTGATCGTGCACTTATGAAATCAGTATAATGATGTGCAGGCATGTCTCGGGATGTGCACTGAAAGCAAGGGTTTATCATGATGTCAGGTAGTCAAAAACGTGCACTTTTAAAAAATCTGTATCAGGTTGTGTTTGTTTGTCCCCGATCGTGAACTGATGAAATCCGATCATGATTGCAGGTATGTCTCTGATAAAGCACTGTATGTTTCAGTATGTGATGTGCAGGTTGTTTCTGATCTTTGCACTGTATGCAACCCTGTTATCATGATTGCAGATGTCTCTGATCGTGCACTGTATGAAATCTGTATCAGGATGTGCAAAATTGTATCGATCGTGCACTGTATGAAATCGGTTTTTAGGTTTGTGCATGTATGCCTCTGTTTCTTACACTGTATGAAATCGAAATCAGGACGTGCAGGTTGTCTCGGGCCGTGCACTGTATGAAATCAATATCATGATGTCTTTGTATGTCTCTAAATCTTTGCAATGTTGTAACAGTTTTAATGATGTCCCGTTATGTTCTCTGACCCGGGGCACGTATGAAAACAGTATCATATGTGCATATATGCCTTTGATCGTGCCCTTTATGGAATCAGTTAATGATGTACAGGTATGTCTCTGATCTTTGCACTGTATGAAATCATTTATCATGATGTTGAATGATTTCTGTGTTTGGGCACGAAATGCAATCAGTATCATGTGTGCATGATTTCTGTGATGTGCAATGTATGTAAGCAGTAAAAGGGGATTTTGCAGGTATGTTCTGATCGTGCACTCTATGTAATATTTCCCATGATGTGCAGGTATGTTTTGATCGTGCACTGTATGTAAGCAGTTCATGATGTGCGGGTTTAAGTCTCTGATTTGCATGTATGTAATCAGTATCATGTTGCAGGTATGTCTCTGATCGTGCACTGCATGTAACCCGAAAAATGATGTGCGGGTTTAGGGTCTTGATCTTTGCACTCTATGTAATCAGTATCATGTTGTGCCTGTATGTCTTGATCGTCCCACTTTATGTAATAAAAAAAAAGATGTCGGGATTCCAAAATCGTGCACTTTATGTTAGCAGTTCATGATGTGCAGGTATGTCTCTGATGTGCACTGTATGTAATCAGTATCATGATGGGGGGGGTTTTATGTTTTTGATCGTGCATTTTAGTAATCAGTTCTGATATGCAGGTATGTCTCTGATCGTGCACTGAAAGAATCAGAATCATGATGTGCAGGTATGTCTCGATCGTCACTGTATGCAACATATCATGATGTGCAGGTATTTTTCCTTGTTTCGTGTTTTTTGTGTAATCGGGTTTTCCATGTGGGGCAGGTATGTCTTGATGTGCACTGTGTTTTAATCAGTAAAATTTTTTTGCGGGTTTAAGTCTCTGATCATGCACTCTATGTAATCAGTTATAGGTTGTGCATGTATGTTCTGTCGTGCACGGTATGAAATTTCAGTATCATGATGTGCAGGTATGTCTCGGGATCTTTGACAAAAATGAATCAGAATATGATGTCCCTGTATGTCTCTTATCGTCCCCCCCTTTTATGAAAAGCAGTATCATATGTGCAGGTATGTCTCTGATCGGCACTGTATGCAATCAGTTGATGATGTCCCAGGTAGTCTCTGATCGTGCACTGTATGTAATCAGTATAATTATGTGCAGGTATGTCTCTGATCGTGACTGGGGGGTAATCAATATCATAAAGTGCATGAAATGTCTCTGATCCCCCCTTGTTTTCAGTTGTGTCATGATGTCCAGGTATTCTCTGACCGGCATGATGAAACCCAGTTCAGGATGTGAATATATGTCTATGATCGTGCACGTTTTGCAATCTGTATCGGAAATTTTAAATGTATGCCTCTGATGTGCACTGGGGGGAAATTGTATTAGGTGGGGCATATATCCCTTTGATCGTGCCCTTAAAGGTAACAGTATGTTTGATGGCAGGTATGTCTCTGATAAAAACCCCTCTAAGCGTTGTATCAGGATGGCATGTAGTCTCTAAATCTTTACAATGTATACAATCAGTACAATGATGTGCATGTATGTCTTGTTCGTACACTGTATGAAATTTCAGATCATGATGGGGCCGGTATATCTCTGCCGGTCCCACTGTATGTAATCAGTATCATGATGTGTATGTAGTCTTTGATCGTGCACAAAAATGAAAGTCTGTATGGGAAAATTGCATATATGCCTTTGATCGTGCACTTCATGTAATCAGTATGATGATGTGCAGGTATGTCTCTGATCGTACACGGGTATGCCCCCCTGAAACCAGGATGTGCATGTATGTCTCGGTTTTTTTACACTGTAGCAATCGTATTGATGTGCATGTATGTCTTTGTTTCTTTTTACACTGAAATGTCCCCCTTTACCCTGATGTGCGGGGTTTCCCTTAAACGTGCCTGAAATGTAATCCGCCCCCTGAGGGCCCCGGGAAAGTCTCTGACCGTGCATGTATGTAATCAGTATCCTGATGTCCCTTTGTATGTCTCTGCCCTTTGCAGTATGAAATTTTAGTATCATGATGTGCAGGTATGCCTCTGACCTTTTGCACGGGTAGGGAATCTTTTCATGATGGGGCCTGTATGCCCCTTGATCGGGGAAACTGTATGCAATCAGTATCATGTGTGAAGGTATGTTTTGGTTCGTGCACTGTATGAAAATCGTTCAGGTTGTGATGTACCCCTTTTGATCGTGCACTGAATGCAATCAGTATCATGATGTAAAGGTAGTCTCTGATCGTGCACTGTATGTAATCGTATCAGGTTGGCAGGTAGTCTCTGATCGTGCACTAAATGTAATCAGTATCATGATGTGCCGTATGTCTTGATCGTGCACTGTTTGAAAATCATATGATGATGTCCCAAGGTATGTCTCTGATCGTGCATTTTGGTGAAATTTCATTTCTTGATGTGCGGGTATGTCTCTGACGTGCACTGTGTGTAATCACTAAAAATTAGTGCAGGTATGTCTCTGATCGTGCACTTTTTGTAATCAGTTATGATGTGCAGGTATGTCTCTGATCGTGCACTGTGTGAAACCCCAGTATCAGGATGGGCAGGTATGTCTCTGTTTTTCCGGTGCACTGTGTGAAATCAAAATCATGATGTGCATGTAGTCTCGATCGGCACTGTGTGAATCGTTTCATGATGTGAGGTATGTCTTGATCGTGCACTGTAGGGAATTAGAATATGATGTGCAGGACCCCCTCTGTGTGCCCTGTATGAATCGAATCATGATGTGCAAAAAATGTCTTTGATCGTACACTGTATGTAATCGTATCATGTTTGTGCGGGTTTGCCTCTGACGTGCGCTGTATTTTAATCCTTTATCATGATTGCCTGAAATGTCTCCCCCCGTGCACTGTATGTAATCAGTATCCTGATGTGCCTGTATGTCTCTGACCGTGCACTGTATGTAATTAGTATCATGATGTGCAGGTATGCCTCTGACCGTGCACTGTATGTAATCATTATCATGATGTGCCTGTACCCCCTTGATCGTGCCTGTTTTTGGGCAATCAGTATCTTTGATGTGAAGGTATGCTCTGATCGTGCATGTATGAAATCTGTATCGGGGTTGTGCAGGTAGCCTCTGATCGTGCATGTATGCAATCAGAAATCTTTTTTTGTGAAGGTAGTCTCTGATCGTGCACTGTATGTAATCTGTATCAGGTTGTGCAGGTATGCCTCTGATCGTGCACTGTATGTAATCAGTATCATGATGTGAAGGTATGTCTCTGATCGTGCACTGTATGTAATCTGTATCAGGTTGTGCAGGTATACCTCTGATCATACACTGTATGCAATCAGTATCATGATGTGAAGGTATGCTCTAAAGGGTGCACGTATGTAATCTGTACCCGGTTGGCGGGGTTCCTCTGATCGGGGCACTGTATGCAATCAGTATCATGATGTAAAGGGTAAAACCCTTATCGTGCACTGTGTGTAATCAGTATAGGGATGTGCAGGTATACCTTGATCGTGCACTGTGGTAACCAGTATCATATGTGCAGGTTTTTTACCTCTGATCGTGCACTTTTATGTAATCAGTATCATGATGTCCCGGTTTTCCCTCTGATCTTTGCCCTGTGTGAAATCAGTATTTTTGATGTGCAGGTATGTCTCTGATCGTGCCTGTATGAAAATCTGTATCGGGTTTGGGCATGTATGCCCCCCTCGTGCACTGTATGCAATGGGTTATCATGATGTGCGGGTATGTCTTGTCGTGAAACTGTATAAAATCTTTTTTGGGATGTGCTTTGTTTGGCCTCTGATCGTGCACTGTATGCAATCTGCATCGGGAAACGGCAGGTATGTTCTGGCCCCCCCACTGTATGTAATCAATATCATGATGTCCCATTATGCTCTGATCGTGCAATGTATGTAAGCAGTATAATGATGTGCAGGTATGTCTCTGATGTGCATCTATGTAATCAGTTCATGATGTGCGGGTTTATGTCTCGTTTCGGCACTGTATGAAAGAGTATAAAGATGTGCAGGTATGTCTCTGATTATGCACTGTATGTAATCAGTATCATGATTGCAGGTATGTCTCTGATCGTGCACTGCATGTAAGCAGTATAATGATGTGCAGGTATATCTTTGATCGGGGTACTGTATGAATCAGTATCATGATTTTCCCTGTATGTTCTGATCTTTGCACTTTATGAAATCAAAAAAAAATTGATGGGGGGGGTTTTATGTCTCTGATCGTGCACTTTAGAAAGGGCAGTTCATGATGTGCAAAAAATGTCTCTGACGTGCATTTTATGTATCTTTATCATGAGTGCAGGTATTTTTTGATCGTGCACTGTATGCAATCGTATCATGTTTGTGTAGGTTTTTTCTCTGTTTCGTGCACTTTGTGTAATCATTTATAATTTTGTGCGGGTTTATTTTTGGGATCTTTTTAAAAAACGGGGTGGGGGTAATTTTTTCGGGGGTTAATTTTTTTTTTTTTTTTTTTTTTGAAAAAAAAAGGTTTTTTTTTTTCTCTGTTTCTTTGCACTTATGTAATAAGTTAAGGTTGGGCATGTTTTTGTCTCTGATCGTGACTGTATGAAATCAGTATCATGATTTTGCGGTATGTCTCTGATCGTGCACGTATGTAATAGTTCATAAAGTGCCTGTATGTCTCTGATCGTGCACCTTATGTAAGCAGTATCATGAGTGCAGGTAGTCTCTGATCGTCCCACTGTATTTTAACATATAGGTGTGCAGGTATGTCTCTGATCTTTGCACTGTATGAAATCAGTATGATGATGTGCAGGTTGTCTCTGATCGTCCCACTGTGTGTAATCAGTTCATGATGTGCAGGTATGTCTCTGATCGTGCAATGTGTGTAATCATTTAAAATTTATGTGCAGGTATGTCTTGATCGTCCCACTGTATGTAATCAGTATCTTTGTTTGTTGCAGGTATGTCTCTGTCGGCACTGTGTGAATCAGTATCGGGTGTGCAGGTAGGTTCTGATCGGGGCACTGTGTGTAACCCGTATCATGATGTGCATGTATGTCTCTGTTTCGTGCACTGTGTGAAATCAGTATATGAGGGCCCAGGTTTGTCTCTGATCGTCCCACGTAGAATTAAAATTTTTTTGTGTGCAGGTATGTCTTGATCGTCCCACTTTTATGAATCAAAATTTCATGATGTGCTTTGTATATCTTTGATCTTTACACTGTATGTAACCCTTTACCCTGATGTGCAGGTACCCTTTTAAATCGTGCGCTGTATGTAACCCAAAAACATGATTTGCCTCTATGTCTCGGGACCGTGCACTGTATGTAACCCTTTTATCCTGATCCCCCTGTATGTCTCTGACCGTCCCACTGTATGAAATTTAGTTCAAAAGTGGGGTTTCCCCCTCTGACCGTGCACTGTATGTAATTCATTATCATGATGTCCCTGTATGGTTCTGATCATACCTGTATGCAATCGGGAAACATGATGTGCAGGAAAGTCTCTGATCGTGACTGTTTAATCAGTATCATAATGTGCAGGTTACCCTGATCTTTGCACTGTGTTAATCAGTATTTGATGGGGGGGGTAGTCTCTGACGTGCATGTTGTAATCTGTATCAGGTTGTGCTGTAGGGCTCCAAACCGGCCCCACTGTAAAAAATCGGATCTGATGTGCAGGTAAGTCCCGATCGTAAAACTGTATGTAATCAGTACGTGTTTCTGCAAAAACAGAAATATATATCAATTTAATGGGAAAATAACATGGGTTTTGTTTCCGTGATAACAAACACAATGATGATGTAGAGATATAATATGAACTTTTCAGTCTTGAGAGAAAGTTCATTTGATAAGACTTGTTATCAATCAAAAAAATTTTTAAAAACGCAAACCCCCACTATCAACTTTCCCGGTCTGTTTAAGTAATATGTGCAATAAAAGGGAAATGTTGCAGGGGAGCAGTATTTTAACCATTGATTAATATTTTTCTTCTTTTATTTTGGTTTTTAAAAGATATCAAACTTTTTTGTCTTCATAGTTTTCGTTGTGGCCGGTTGACATGCCGTTTCAGAGGCAGCTCCCCATGTGTGGCGTGGTTACACAACCATCATGTCGAATTCTCCCAAAGCATTGTTAAGTGATTCATGCAAAAGAAATTTTTTTTCCCCGAGGCAAAAAAGGTATTTTTTAAATGATATGTTTGATCGAAAAAAAGTCGCGTGGACAAACAAAAAAAAGGGAGAAATGTTTTCCTTATCAAAAACAGATTTTATTGCTAATGTTTATGTAACATAAATTTATATTTAAAAATAATGGAAAAGGGAAAATTGTTTTAAAAAATTTTAAAAAAAAAACTACAGAATGTAGAAAAATCATTTGTAACAACGATTTTTAAAGAAATACACAAAAAAGGTAAAAAAGGGAAAAACTAAAATATTCATTAGGTTTACCCAAAAAAAATCCGTCAGTGCAAAAATAGAAATTTTAAAACATTAAAAAATACTTATTTAATAAGGTATGTGTTTTTCTTTTCTTTTAGAATTCTTGTATGAAAAAAAAGTTTTAAAAAAAAAAATCAAAGTAAAATCAAAACAAAAAAAACTTTCCCCCTACAAAATTTTTTACAAAAAAAGTTTCCAAAAATAATTTGAAAAGAACACACCGCAAATTTAAACATTTATCAATTTTGAATTTGGGTTTAACAAAGTTTTTTAAAAACGGGGAAAAAAAAAAATACGAAGAAAGGTTTTTAAAGGTTTAAAAATTTTAGACACTGTCTTAATTTTGGGACACTTGAAAAAAGTTTTTTAAATTTTTTAAAATGTTTTGATATTTCTTTATAGTCGTTCGGCCCCCAAAAATCTATTTGCCCGTTTACTGTGCCCAAAACCACTGCAATTTGGGGGTTTTTTTTACTTATTAGCGAGCCCGGGATGTGCCAATGAAAACTCAAAATTTTAAAAGACAAAAGAAAAATTTAAAATTTGTATTTTGAAATTTTATCATTTTTTGACATTACTTCCTCAAATACTGTTTTTAAAAAACAAAAGCGATGAGTTTAGTGCCATTGCTTAGTGCTCAGCATTTTAAGTAGTCCCCAGTCAGTTGATTTGATTATATTTCGGGCATAATTTATCAGGTCGTGTTTATAAAAAACAAAAGCGGGGAGTTTAGTGCCATTGCTTAGTGCCCCAGTTTTTTTGGTTAGTCCCCCGGGCTGTTCGCACGATAATATGCCTGGACCCTGATTCCCCCCGTCTAAAGCGAGTACCAAGTGCGTCAACACTTAAAAAATGTCCGTGTAGGGCCAAAAATGAGACGAAAAGTAAAAATTTCCCAAAATAGTCACATTTTTTTGTGTTGTTCTTTATCTTTGACAGACGTCATTATCACCCCTTTTTTAGAAAATTACCGAGTTCAATTAGTACAAGATGGGGGGAGATGGAGGAGAAGGGAAAAGTAAGCAGCTTCGATGGGGGGTTTTTAATACGAGATGGAAACATTCTGCGGGAAAATTATTATAATTGATTTATTTTTTAAAAAACTCTAAAATTTAATTGAAATAACAGAAAAAAAGGTATTTCTTTACACTCGCCCCGTGAATAATTTTTTTTAATTTTTCAGGTTATAATGGATCACTTATTTTTAATACCCCAAGAGCAAAGTTTTGATATTATTCACAAAAAACCTTCATTTGATACATTTTCTAATTCAATAATAAGGTTTGCTTTTTGTTATTACAAGCAGCCATTATCTGAGTAATGCTTTCATCCCTTATGTAAGGAATACAATGCATATTTCATTTTTGGGTTTATTTTTTTTATAGGTTAAAATTTAAATTACACATTTTCGTGAGAACTTTTGCAATATTTATTTCTCACTTTTTAAAGAAAAAAACTGACAATTTTTAACGAATAACCATACTGTCAAAACATCAAAAATTTTTACAAAAAAAATCACTGTCATTAGATGTCTTAAAATTAAAAAAAAAAAAAGGGACGCCAAACAACTAATGGGGCAGTTTTAAATTAAAGTAGTTTTTCAAATTGGGGGAATGTGGGGTTGTGGACTAAATTTTAAAAAAAGAAAAAATCCTTGTAAAAAACCCCATTGCTAAAGTAGTTAACTTTTAAAAGTTTTTTAATTTCATTAGATTGTTAGATTTTTTAAATTTGTAAAAAAAAAATAAAAAAATCCGAGTACTTTAACCTGCACGCTTCACCATGAAAAATTTCTTTGTTTCCCTTTTTCTGCTTTCTCCTTGTTATAATTTATGTAATGACAAAATACCTTTGTGTGTATACTTCAGTCTTGTTGTGCTTGGCTTGTAGAGGGCACAAAATATCAACTTGCTTTTCGAGAGAAGTAAAATCATTATAAAATTTTAAATTGTGTTTTTTTGTCACAGGGATACATATTATAAAATCCCAAAAATTGTATCATTTCGCACATATTTACATCCGATTTTTAAAAATTTTGTGGAAGAGAAACCAAGTCATCCAAGAAGCCAATCGATGTGATGATTAAGAAATTCGAAAACCCCGAACAACTCCCGGGAAAACATGGTGAACTATACATGCAGAAAAGGGTTTCCCGGGGGGGGAAAGGGGTTTTAAAAAAGTGACATGGGTCCATTAACTATATAAATTATTTTAAGAGGGAATTTGGGCTGATTTTCCGCTACTATTAATATTTACCATCCCCCTTAAAAACAAATAAAATGGGGGCCCAGGGGTAAAGTCGCTGACTTTAACACTCATTAGCCCCTCACCGCGTGGGTTCGAACCCCAGCGGGGGCATTCGGATTTTCATGTGAGGAAGACTTCCAGCGGGGCTTGTGGGGGGGTTCGGTGGTTCTCCCCGGATCCCTTTCCATGCATTCGGGTCTTCCTCCCCCCCCCTGAAATTTAGCTGGGTCGTTTATATACTAAATATTGTCGAAGGACGGAAAAAATCAAATAGTCAAGTCAAGTCAAATAAAGGGGTGTTTTTTGTGTCAGGGCCCAAATTTAGGCACACATTGAAATCTTGTTTTTTTTGATGCGTTTTTTTTTATAAACTTCATGCAGTTGTGTTTGGTCAAAATGGTTTTTCTCGGACTTGAGAACGCAATCCTTTTAAAATCCGTTTTATCAGTGTTTTTTTTTCCCTTTAAAAGACTAAAAGAGTACCCGTTTTTCGTCTTATTTTTTGATTTCCAAAAACTGCATCATTATAAACAAACGCTTTCTGGTTTTTCATGTTAGGTGGCTAATCTCTGCGCTTTTTGTAGTTTCCCTAAATTTCGGAAAAAGGGAATCTGACTACTAACTTAAAAAAATTTGCCATGTCATTTTAGATATACCTAAACAAATGTATACAATTTCTATTCCCAGTGCCTTGTCCCCAACACTGCCTTTAATCTCAATAAAAAATTTTCCCTTTTAAAAAAAATAAACGGCGTAAAACAGATTAAAAAATATGATTTAAAATTGGAAACTTAAACAAAATGTTTATAAATACAAATATTAAAAAGGGGGTTGTGTGAAGAATATATAAAAAAACCCGGGTTTAATTTACACACTTTTAAAAAAAATAAATAAAAGATGATCTACTAACTTTCCCTCAAAAAATGAAGCTCTTGTTGATTTTTTTAAGGGAAAGCATATGTAACCCCGCGAAACCGAAAGATCTAAAATCGCTTTTTCCAGATCCGCACAAAAAAAAAACTGCAAACCCTTTTTCCCCATTAGTTTTCTTCCCCTGAAAAACCGAGTCCACTGAAATAGGCATATGCCCGCTTCTTATTTAGTTGTTTTAAATCGTTTTTGCAGAAGCAGCTTCCTAAATTGATATGGAAGTGTTTCATTTTTATTACTGTGTTACTTTTCGTGTTTTTTTTTCTGAAAAAAAAGCCTGTTATGCCAAGAAGAAAAATAAATCAACCTGAATCTCCCTTTTAAATTTGAATATATTGAATATCGCTAAAATAAATTATATCAGCCAATGGGCGTATTCGATGGGGGTTTTGTTTTACCCCTTTTTTGTTTCTTAAAATTTTTCATTCGGGCTGGTAAAATGTTGAGACTGTGACGTCAGACGCAGAAAAAAATTCCCCCCCGTTTAAAAATCATTTCAAAAATTTAAAATAAGTAGGGCATAAGCGATATTTGAAAAAAAAATATACTTATTCAAACAACCGTCGTAATTTTTTGCCAAACCGAACTCCTTAATTTCTAGATTTTACATCCTCAAGGGGGAACTTGAAAAGTTCTGTTTTAGAGATTTTTTTGATAAAAAAGAATAAAGTCACGTTTTTCTTGAAATAAATGTCATTTCATTACCAATTTTATTTTTTTAGTTAGGTTTCCTGTAACAAAAAAAAAAAAATATTTTATCGCGATGGACACCCTTGCACCCGTAGGCCCCGTGTACATTTTTTCTGAGAAATGAAAAAAAAAAATAAATAAAAATGCTAATAAATGTTAAGAAAAAATTAAAGGGGGTAGGTAGGTTTTTGTAAATCGAAAGTCCGAATTTCAGATTTGCGTGAGTTTTTAAAGAACCCTTTTTGCAAAAAAAGGAAAAAAAACGATCTGTTAAACGCAGTGGGGCCCGGCGAAGCAAAAGTTCTTGCTCGCTTTAAAATGATGAGCGAAATGACATGGTGTGTGAGTTTCCCCTCTAAAAAAAGGCTACAAACAAAGCCGGGGAAATTTTTACATTTGCCTACGAAACTGGAGAGAGAAAGAAAAAATCAGGGGCTAACCCGGATGGGGAAAACCAGTTTCAGATAATGGAAAGTATTTTCATTGATATTTGATACAGGGAATGTAAACTCGCTTTTTAAAATTTAAAGCCCCGTTTTCGCCCCCACAGCATCTTCCCCCTAAAAAATTGCAACATCTACAAAATAAAGTTCTTCCTGTAATTTATGCTGAATCCCCCAAAAGATCTCGACCATATTTGAAGTATTTGGTAACGGAATTGCAAGGTGAAGAGTTCGATGGAATACGCCGAAAACGGGGCCGGAACGTCTACAAGATGCACTCAGTCTCACAAACAAGAATTTGCACCCTTGGATCTTTAACAGGGGTCGCAAAAATCGAGCTAGTAACGAAACAGTCACGCACAAACTGTTTTTTTTGAAAATATTTCAATTTGATGTCTGATATTTTTTATTTCCCCCGGAACAAAAACAAAGTCATTTTAATTTAAAAAGTAACTTCCAATATAACTAAATCTAAAATTTTTCCCCTAAATTGAAAGTAACTTGACGTAATGTATATAAATTTGGGTTAAAACATGTTTTATTTTTTTGGGGTATTTAACCAAATAGTGATAATTTTTTTAAAGATGTTTAAATATGTGATTAATGGGCCCAAAAATTGGGAAATTAAAATTTACATTGTTATTTGGGGAAAAATAAAAAATTTGGAAATTTTTCCTTTTGTTGCTTTTTAAATTTAAAAATTTGTTTTGCAACTATCTTTTGACAAACCCTTTTGGGGAAAAATTATTGAAAAAATAAACCATTTTAGCGGGGAAAAACCTGAATGAATGTCTTACATAAGAAGTGCCCAATGCCCCAAAATGCTTTTTTTCGGAAATCTAAATTTAAAAAAAATTACCCGGGGGTGGAGAGGGGGCAAGTTCCCGGACCCCCATAATGGTCCCTACACATTTTTTTTTAAGCCCAAGCAAACGCCTCGGACACGATGAAAGAAATCCTTATTACTCTTTATTTTTTAAAATTTCTTTGAAAAAATGGTTTTTGTTTATTAGCGACTCAATAAAAATATCTATTCGACTGGGTTGGAAAAATTTTTTTTCTTTTCCATCTAACTCCGCCCATCGACCACCTTTTGTTCTCAACGGAAAGTCCAGTCGAAAAAGGGCCCAATTAAAGCTTTGCTTTTTACTTTGGCTTCAAATTTCATATCAAAATTTGATTGGCTGAAGAAAATAGGTCATAATCAAATTTTAAAACAGCTCCCCCGAAAAAAAAAAATGAATGCAATATGCATTTTTAAAATAATTTTTAAAATTCGTTGTATAAAAAAGGGTAAAAAGTACAAACGGGGAAAAAAAAATCTGTAATAAATTAGAGCTATATTACGTTTCTTAACACGGAATCTGGGGTCTCACTTTCAGATGAATGGGACAAAAATTTACATGTATATGATATTTCTATTCCATGTTTCAGATGTGAAGCCCCCCCGTGCAGTGTTTGAGAGAATCAATGAATGACGCCCTCACCTCGGGAAAATGTTTTGAGAAAACACTTATGTCAATACAACCACAGAAAATTATACAGAAGGGATTCCCGAGAAAAATATTATGTAAACACATAAGTGTGGTTTGGGTGTGGGGCGCGCGCGCCTTGTCCATTTGTAATATTTTTAATTAGTAAAAAAATTTATTTATCAAAAAATTTCAAAGCAATTGTGCATATAAAACCCTCCAAAAAGTTTTTGCTTGTACAAGTGCTTTGGGGAAATTTTAGTAAAAATTAATTTTTTGGTTATGTCATCTTTAAATTTTTAGTTTCTTTTTTGGGGTGTTGCTTGCTCATTAGGCCCTTTTCACGAGTAACCAAAATTATAAATGTAGGGTTAGGGGTTTTTTTCCCGTCGTATTTTAAAATTTGCTTTAAAAACTTTTTTTTACAGTGCAAAAAGGGACCGATGGGATACTGTTTAGAGCCCGTGTTTCGAAACTGTGACAGCGGTTTTGGTGATATATACCACTACTGATAGACAAGTCAGGCGAGATGTTGCGAGACCCACAGAAAAAGGGCCTTTTGTTTTCAGTGACAAGGATAGAAAGAATATAAACTCTACTTTCCCCGGGTACAAACCCCCCTGTGGGTATCATGTTGGGGGGGGGGGCCTTACTGTTTAGAGAAACGGTTCCCCCGGTGTAGGGTCGGAACTTCATGGCACCCTACCAGTGGGGGAAAAGAAAGCACCCTTGTTGTGTAGGGGGTGTACCCCGAAATAAAAAAACAAAAAACCCCTATCATCAGTTTTTACAATGGATAATGTCATATATTAAGCTTTTTTTTCCCCCTTCCTTAGGAAAAAATTTTAGTTCGGTCGGTAGACGAACCCTTTTATGAGTGACCACTACGGGCGTCTGTGTGGAAAAAAAGAAGATGTGTTTTTTCAAAAAAATTTTTCTCATACTGGTTAAGATCTGATCTTTTTGATGGCTGTTTTTTGGGTTTTTAGAATCTCTGGTCATATATAAGTCTACACAATGTTGTTTCAGGTCTTGGCCTAGTGATAACTTTTAAAAATTTTAAAACCCTTAAATTTTATATAAAATTTGTTTTAGCTTTTTATAGCTGCGATGCTGCTTAATAATGAAAACCCCCATTTCTTTTAAAATTTTGGTTTCCCCTTTTTTTCCCCAAAATTCATGTAGAAATCTTTTTTCCATAGGCAAACAGGAGATTTTTGATTCTTTTCCTTTGGGTGTAAGATCCGGGTCTCCCCTTTTTTAAATCATGCAGTAAATTTTAGATTTTTTAACAGTCTTTCCCTTTCAAAGAAAAAAAGTCTACCTAGCCCAGTTTTCAAATGATTTTATCTCCCAAATTCCAAAAAAATAGGACATATCTTTAAAACTAATTTCATCATGGTGTTGTTATGCAAAATTTTCCCTAAAAATATTTTAAATTTGCAATAAAAATGACAACGTTCCAATGTCATTGAAACCCTGTTATGTTATTTGAAAAGAAAGGGGGGTTTCCCTTTTGACATGTCAAAAAACATTCCATTTATACATCTTTTAATTTTTTATCATTGTATT
>CM037777.1:87443874-87493874 GCA_021229015.1 Solen grandis
TTTCTTATTTATGCATTGTAGTACAGCTGTCGTCAACGAATATGTACATAATGCATCTCGTAACAAATCTGAAGCACTCAGTTTGCTTTTATATCCGAAGAATATTATATTATATACTACTTTTGGGAGCATAATGAGCTTTAATTGTTAATTGTTGACTTAATTGTTGACTCATTTTCATAGACACTTGCCATCTCAGGCCAAAGTATTTATATCAGTTTAAACATATTTAGATTTTACTCTACATCTTTTGTGAACATAAGGATGATTTGAAATAATGTGTATACTACATATCAAAAATTAAAAGAAGAAAAACACAATTTCATTTTTTTATTTGGATTTTTATTGGATACGACGCTTCTGTGTATAAACATATACCCCTATACAAAAACATTGGCCGTTATGGACGTTTTCCATGTGTTCGTAATTCATCCGTAATACTATCAGTTAGGATGAATTAATATTGAAAGTTAATGTCTTCGGATAAAAAAAATATTTGACGATATATAATGGCAAGATAAAAATCAAAGCACTGATAGTAATGGTGGGGTGAAAGAATCACAGGGCCAGACAATTGTAAATATTCATTTCCATTATTATTATCCTTTTGAATAGGTAAGAATTGAATCTCATGGAGACTATAGTCAGCAGTACAAACACACAGCTAGAGCAAGTTCTTCCCTCTTCCAATCCATCTTTCTTCATATAAAACAGTCATTTCAACTATTTCCTCTTTCAAATTCTCTACCGGTACCTCGCTACATTTCTTATATTCCACAGTGTCTGCTCTTAAGACATACGTGCGGCCGGTTTCCTAATAATATATAAAATCATATGAGGAACATTATTTGGGAAAGATTAAAGACTTTGAAGGAGCACGTGTATTATAATATGTATGTATGACTTATTTTCAAGAAAGACATTGCAGGAAAAAAGTGCTGCTGATGAAGAATAGACTTTTCAGAGGGAACAGTGAATGTATAAGAAGAAACCACTGTTGTATTACTTGATTTCAGAAGAAAGAAGAAACAAATGAAGTAAAGATAGAGTAAAAAGATTTTGAGAAAGATCTTTTTTATTAAAGATACTTTAGAGCCAGATAGTTTTAAATGAATTAAGACCAGAGACAAAGATGAACACTTTACATGAGAGCCCACGACCATGCTTGAATTGAGACCTAAACCGTACAACGGTAAAGGCCGATTGAGTTCGCCTTCAGCGAACGGTAGTGAAAGTCTGCATTGTGTAGAAACTTACTTGAGGCCTGAGTTCCGTCTCTCATAATGTATACTTTATAAACCTCACTTGTAATATCTTTCGAAAGGGTATTAAGTTGGTTAAATTGGTTCTACATTCAAGTGTTTTTGTTTTTCATGAAAATAAATATATATTTTTGATATTTATTATTTCGTTTAATTATGTTATATACAGAGTTATTTTACCTTTCAGAAGCTCAAAAAAAAAAAAAAAAAAAAAAAAAAAAATAGCTTACTCAGTAAAAACAAAATAGAGCATATTTTGGTATTTATTTTTTTTTCCATCAAAATGGAATCGTTTTATTAAACAGCCCAAATATAATGTTATAGGTGTTCTAATATATTTTACAGTAGGGTTCCAAAGTGTTGCAGTGGTAGCGACTCCGACCACCACTCCTCCTAGTATCACTCAGCATGGGTTCGAAACCTGAGGTGAAAATCAATATTATTCTATTTTAATCGTTTATCTATTCATGTTTTGGAAAGGACCTACATTTTATCCACTGAGCTGCATAATCACTTTTAAGTTGTAAAACGTGCATATACAAGACCCATTTCTCACTCAAAGTTGTTCCAGGGGGGGGGGGGGGGGGGGGGGGGGAGAAGAAACAAATGAAGTGAAGATAGAGTATAAAGATTTCCTTTTTTTCCGAACTGTTCCACGTGAACTTGCCCAAACTGTTCCGTGTGTACTTGCCCTAACTGTTCCGTGTGAACTTGCCCATACTGTTCCGTTTGAACTTGCCCTAATTGCTTCGTGTGTTTTTATGCCCCCACCACTTATGGGGGGGGGGGGGGGTATATAGATTTGCCTTTGTCCGTCCGTCCCGAAAGTTTGTTCAGAGCATAACTCAAAGCCTATATAAGGTATCAACATGAAACTTTATAGGTAGATAGAACTTGATGAAGAAAGTGCAGTGCACAAGAACCATAACTCTATTTTTCATCAATAGGAGTAAAGGCCCTTTGTTATTTTTCATACTTAAATTTTGTCCGGAGCATAACTCAAAACCTATAAGAGGTATCAATATGAAACTTCATAGCTACATAGAGCTTGATAGAGAGAAGTGCAGTGCACAAGAATCATGACTCTATTTTGTATGATTTAGGAGTTATTGGCCTTTGTTATTTTTTATACCTAAATTTTGTCCGGATATAACTCAAAACCTATAAGAGTATCAACATGAAACTTCATAGGTAGATAAAGCTCAATAAAGAGAAGTGCAGTGCACAAGAACCATAACTCTATTTTGTATGATTTAGCACATATTGGCCTTTGTTATTTTTTATACCTAAATTTTGTCCGGATATAACTCAAAACGTATAAGAGGTATCAACATGAAACTTCATTGGTAGATATTTTTATGCCCCCACCACTTATTGTGGTGTGGGGGCATATAGATTTGCCTTTTTCCATCCATACATCAGTCCATCCGTTACATCAGCCAATCCGTTAGTCAGTACATCCGTCCCGAAAGTTTGTCTGGAGCATAACATGAATACATATACTGGGATTGAATTCAAAGTTGATACTTCATGCATTCTGGAGAAGTGCATTGACCAAGTTCCATAACTCTCAGTCAAGTTATTTGGAGTTATTGTCCTTTGCTCTTAAAGTTAGTCGAAAGCATAAATTGAATCCTAATACAGGGATTGATTTGAAAGTTAATATTTATGTAGCATGCATACTGAAAAAGTGCTAGAGAAAATATTGGTGTAAATACTGCAGCTATGAAATGGCCGAGAACAAAGCCAACCGAAGTTTAATTGGCTATAGCAGGCAAAAAATGTTAATATTGTATATTTTTGATTTGATTAAAAGCACTGAATGACCCTTTGTTGTTTTCCCTTGTACATTTGTTACGAACTTCCTTCGATCATCTTCTCCTGGCTAGAATCATATTTCAATTACCGTCTCCGGTGGCTGAGTGGTTAGAGCGTCTGCCTCTGGAGCGGGAGGTCATGGGTTCGATCTCCGGCCGTGACATACCAAAGTCATAAAAATGGTACTTGTATAGCTCCCTTGCTTGGCGCTTTGTATGAGGGTGCTTCCAGGACTGTTTGCCCGGTGTCAGGATAATGTGACTGGGTGTTTATCATACCACATGTCTATGGCGTGATATTTCAGTGTGGCAGCACTATATCTGTCTCAAGTAGACATAGTATCCAAATGACTGAAATACTGTCGGTGGGACGTTAAACGCAACAAAAAACAAACATATTTCAGATTTGTGACAGAGCACTTAGGTGGGGGCATTCGTGTCCTATGGACACATTTCTAGTTACTGTTGACTATAGCCTCCGTGAGATTCCATTCTTAATTATTCAAAAGGGAAACAACTCGAAATGAATATTAACGATTGCCTGGCACTGCGATTATTTAGTTTGTTTTTCTTTGGGATTATTAATTTCCACTTAAAAAGGAGTGTGACATTTAGCGTTGATGTTGCGACATATAGCGGCAGTGCAATTCTTTGGCGACATTTGGCGTTACAGATGCGACATATAACGCAGTTGTTTTGCGACATTTAGCGTTGGTTGCGATATTTAGCGTCAGCCTTGCGACTTACAATCTGACTAAAGTACACGATCTTTCTACGGTAGCGCGGCGTAAATATAGGAGATGGCTTTAGTCAGATTGTGCGACATATAACGTCAAGTGAGACATTTAACGTTGCTACAAACAGATTTAAATAGTATTTGGTCACATGTTAATCCTAAAAATATGAATAAATAATTTTAGTACACATGCATATCCTAAAAAAATGAAGATCAAGTTCGTCGGTTTGCAAATCCGTTAATATTTTACAAAGCTATGGCTCCTTCTCTACTTTGCAAAATATTAATATTAATAAATGATAAAAACAACTTGTCCGCGCGATAACGCCCGAACGGGTTAACATATTTGAATAGTGTTTGGTCCACATGTTTATCCTAATAAAAATTTAGGTCATGTTCGATTTTTATCGCCGGGACGAAGGCCTCGGAGAGCTGTTAGGTTGGGGTATGTAGTTTGGGGGCGTCGGGTAGAACAAGAGGCCCATGAAGGCCTGATCGTTCTCTGACTATACACAGTCTGAGCTGAATTTAAGGCAAAATTCCTGTAATGGTTCCGCTACGTCTTATATTTAATCTCTACCAAGATAACCAAGGTACCCCAATGAAACATTAGGAAACTTTGGTTATCTCCGTGAAATGCCGTGAGGTCCGAAATGAAGCGGAACAGTCACAGGGACTTTACCTTAAAGAATTAAACTATGAATGTGGACTCCATTTTAAATCGATTCAAACAATCAATGAAAGATTTTAAAAGAATCAGATAAAAACTGTGGACTTAATTGCGTAAACAAGAATTGCAGATTTCAATTTTAAAAAGCTTATTGTTTTACTTTTTGAAATCTAATATATTTTGGAGTTATATGTTTGATTTAGAAATAAAAATCAGAAAAGCATTTATTTCGCAATTTTAAAGAAGTCTAGTAAACATTTTAATAAAAGAAGATAAGAAAGAAAATACTTCTTTGAATATGTAGTGTTTCAGGTCTGTAGTATATATACTCTTTACTTTAAATGCTGTATCAGTCCTTCCTCCGATCTTCACTGCTCTTTAACCCTTTAAGGAACACAGGCGAGTTTTGACGGGCTTGAACGGAATCGGGAGGTCGTGGGTTCGATCCCCGGCCGCGACATACCAAAGTCGTAAAACAGTACTGGTTGTAACGCCGTTATACGTCGCAACGCCGTTAAACGTCGCAATTGCCGCTAAACGTCGCAGCACTAACGCTAAACGTCGCAACCACCGCTAAACGTCGCAACTGCCCTGCCGCCAAACGTCGCAACGTTAACGCTAAACGTCGCAAAAAAATCGACTGCCCCTAAACGTCGCACAACCTTAACGCTAAACGTCGCACTTAGTAGGGAGGTTCAGTATCGAACCTAAACATCACACATAAGTTCAGAGTAACTACTCATGGTTCTATAGCAACCACCCACATATCCCTAGCAACCATCATTAAGTCCTTAGCAATCAATCTCGTGCCCTTAGCAACTGCATAAAAGTCCATAGCAACCACTCCTGGGTCCATAGCAACAACTATCACGAAATTGGCCGAAACAGCTTCTTCAACAAAAAAGATTGTAGAAGGAAAAAACAATATTTTTCAAAAGAAAACCTTGTTTTACATTGTAAAGCACGAGATTGATTGCTTAGAGCACAATGACTGTGAATAGGATATATTTTTTTTGAAAAGATATAAGAAATGGTAAAATAGTTATGTATATGTGTATGATCGAATAAGTTGCCTAAATATTCCATCAAAATCCCTTTAGTCATTTGAATAGTACAATATCAACTATAAAAAACAACAATTTGACACGAAATACTCATATATATATTTATTTATGAAATTTAAATGTCAGGTACAAAAAATAAGAAATGAGTTATTTTAAATATGCATGTTTAGTAGACAAAGATAAAATGCTATAATTATTTAATATAGTGTTCGTGTGCATGTTTTTATTCAATTCATATACCAAAACAGACCAAGTCTATACATGTTTATTCATGTACTTTTGATAGAAAACAGTGGCGTAATTCAAGAATTATAGGTTATCCAAACAAACCAAACCGGGAGAATGCTTGGTCGGATCAGGGAGTATTTCGGGCTTTATTTCCTGTGTATTTGAATAATACACGTCCTAGGGTCATTTTTATATTAAATTACGTTTTTTTTTAGCTCACCTGAGCCAGAGGCTCAAGGTGAGCTATTGTAACCGGTCTTCGTCCGTCGTCCGTCCGTCCGTCGTCCGTCCGTCCGTCCGTCGTCCGTCAACATTTTGCTTCAAACGACATCTCCTCCTTAACCGCTTGGTCAATTTTGATAAAACTTTACAGGGATGTTCCTTGGGTGGTCCCCTTTCAAAGTTGTTCAAAGAATTGAATTCCATTTGGAATTCTGGTTGCCATGGCAACGGAAAGAAAAAACTTAAAATGTCTTCTTCTCCAAAACAACCAACTGAATTTCAAAATGTTTTGGCACAGATGTTCCTTTGGTAAGTGTCTACCAAGATTGTTCAAATTATTTGGATCCGTAAAAAAACATGGCCGCCAGGGGCGTGGCTAGTTTTCCTTAGATGCCTATACTCAAATCTTAAAAAATCTTCTCCTCCAAAACTGCTGGCTGAATTTCAAAATGTTTTGGCACAGATACTCCTTGAGTAAGTGTCTACCAAGATTGTTCAAATTATTTGGATCCATAAAAAAACGTGGCCGCCAGGGGCGGGGCTAGTTTTCCTTATATGTCTATAGTGAAAACTAAAAAATCTTCTTATCCAAAACTACTGGCTTGTTAGTATGTAGCATGATCTTATGACTCTCTACCAAAATTGTTCAAATTATGACCCTGGGGTCAAAATTGGCCCACCCCCAGGGGTCACTTGATTTAACATAAACTAATATAGGAGAAATCTGAAAAAAATCTTCTCAAAAATCACAAAGCCTGGAGTTTAGATATTTGGTATGTAACATGGGCTAATAGACCTCTACTAAGTTTGTTCAAATCATGAATCATACATTGTCTAGTGGATCTATACTTAGTTTGTTCAAATCATGACCCTGGGGTCAAATTTGGCTCCGCCATAGGGGTCACCTGATTTTACATAGGCTAATATAGAAATAACTTGATAATTCTTCTTTTTAGAAAACTAGAAAACACATGGCCTGGGGTTTAGATATTTGGTGAAAATTGGCCCCGCCCCAGGGATCACTTGATTTTACATAGACTTATTTTGGAAAAAAAAAGAAAAAAATCTTCTTCTCAAAAATCACAAGGTCTGGAGTTAAGATATTTGGTATGAAACATGGGCTAATAGACCTCTACCAAATCTGTTCAAATCATGACCCTGGGGTCAAAATTGGCTCTAACCCAGGGGTCACTTGATTTTACATAGCCTAATGATACCAGGTGAGCGATCTAGGGCCATCATGGCCCTCTTGTTTTGGTTTAATATGCAAACATGTTATCTTGTTAAATAATATTATATATAAACAAATTAAGTTTAAAAAAATTTAAAAATTTGTTAGATGTACATAATTTTGTTTACTTTATCTAAGTATTTTATATGAATATTTTCTATGTTAACTTACAATCCTTTATGAAGAATAAATATAAAGAAAATACTATACATATAATTGTTTTCAAAAATCCACTGGAATTAACATTGTTTACTTATGGAATTATTTTTTTTTTCTCTCATTGTTTGTTTCGGTTTTCGACATAATTAAGAATCACCTTATTTGTCGTTATTACCTTCGATGCTATTGTTTTTAAATGTTTATATGTCACGGTCTGAACTTACAGATCATGGTGAATAATCAATGTGCATATCGACCTGTGGCCCGATAGCCCAGTCGGTAGAGTGCAGGAACAGTATTCCTGAGACCCTGGGTTCGAGTCCCGGTCGAGCCATGATTTTTTCACTACTTGTTACATTTGGCGCCCAACGTGGGACCGTGGCTGGTACGATGCTTAACAGCTCTACCATTAACTATTTAATACTTCATTTACTCTCCATATTTCCAAGTTGGAAATTCGAGGACGAATTTCGTCCTGGAGGGGAAGGGGAAGTATGTCACGGTCTGTACTTGCAGGTCATGGTGAATCATCTATATGCATATCTACATATGGCCCGATAGCCCAGTTGATTTAGTGCAGGAACGCTATTCCTGAGACCTTGGGTTCGACTCCCGGTCGAGCCATGATTTTTTCACCACCTGTTACATAAACTCGGTTTTGAAAAAAAATATAACAGAACAACGTGGTTTGGGTCAGTTGCTTTTGCTTGGTGATCGGTATGTAAGGGGAGTTGCGGGGCTGGTTGCCTGTTGTAAGGATAATGTGACTTTAAAAGGTACTCCGTCACATCTCTATGGCGTGGTACTACATGTTTAAATGCACTATATATTATATCTCAAGTAGATTGTTAAAGCCAAGTGTCAATAAGGGTACTCTATAAAATGCCGTTCAAAATTTTGTCATATCGATGAGATCGAAATTGCATAAAAAAAATTCGATATACTTGCACATCCACTCGTTATGGATATGGCTGTTAGAATTCATCGTCGCTGCAACAGTACTTCATTATTGAGTGTGTGTGTGTGTTTGGATTTACCGTCGCTGCGACAGTATTTCAATCATATACGTCCAACTTATTACGGAGGAAACCCTGTATGCACAGAGGCACCCGGGTAAACTACCGACCTTCCCGAAGCCAGCTGGAAAGCTTCCCCACATGAAAAACCCTGACCCTGCCGGGCATCGAACTGAAAGAGGTGAGGGACTGATTGAGTGTGAAAGTCAAAGATTTTACCCTCTCGACCACGGAGGCCCCCTTGGAATTAAATTAAATCGATATATAAACATAAACACCATAAAAATTAAATGATGTTATTAGATATTTAATTCCTAGTTTGAATGTTTTTTGTTTACAATTAACTTCTGATTGTATCTTGCAAAAAATGTACCTCAAGCGGGTCATTGACCTTCTTGAATTACTTCTTTTTTCAATATATAAAGATCTTTATATATATTCCTCACTTGAAAAATCCGAACGACCATACCGGGATTCGATCCCACAGCGGTGAAGGTCTACATATATATATATATATATATATATATGTTATTGTAATTTAGCGACTTCACCCTCTCGGCCACGGAGGCCCCATATTTAAAATAACATATACGTAGACCTTCACCGCTGTGGGATCGAAACCCGGTAAGTCCGTTTTTCAAGTGAGGAAGCCTTCCAGCTGGCTTGCGGTAGGTCGATGGTTCTACCCGGATGCCTCCTGTCTCTAAGAGGAGGATTCAGGAGGGTCCGGACCCCACACCTAGAATTTTCATAGAGAATTATTTTTATTTCGATCACCCCCCTCCGCACTAAAGAATTGGACCCCCAGTATTGGAATTTCGAGCTGATCTTGGATACCCCCACCCCAAGGGAAAAATCCTAGATAATACCCTGGGTATCTAGACTATATCCTATACTCAGTGCGTTAGTATGTTGCAAGGGATTCGTGTGAATGGTGGCCATGGACACTTAGGCGGTTGGTAAGGGCAAGATACTGGTTGTAAGGGACCATGAGTAGGCTGCGTAAGCTCCAAGAGTGGTTGCTATTAACTTAAAGATGATGTTTAGGGCCCGATAGTGGTTGCTATGGACACAGGAGTGGTTGCTTCGGTTTTTTAAATTGATTGCTAAGGACTTAATGATGGTTGCTAGGGACATGTTATTGGTTGCTATAGAACCATGAGTAGTTACTCTGAACTTATGTGTGATGTTTAGGTTTGATACTGAACCTCCCTACTAAGTGCGACGTTTAGCGTTAAAGTTGTGCGACGTTTAGGGGCAGTCGATTTTTTTTGCGACGTTTAGCGTTAACGTTGCGACGTTTGGCGGCAGGGCAGTTGCGACGTTTAGCGGTGGTTGCGACGTTTAGCGTTAGTGCTGCGACGTTTAGCGGCAATTGCGACGTTTAACGGCGTTGCGACGTATAACGGCGTTACACTGGTATAAATATAGCTCCCTTGCTTGGCGCCCAGCATATAATGGTAGATCTAGGACTGGTTGGCCTGGTGTCAAGATAATGTGACTGGGTGTGGTATCATGCAACATGTCTACGGCGTGATATTGCAGTTTGGCAGCACTATATCTGTCTCAAGTAGGCATCGTCTCCAAATGACTTAAATCCTGTCGGTGGGACGTAAAAGGTATTAATGAACAAACAAACGGGCTTGAAGCAGACGACTTTGTAACATGTTGATAAATTTTGAACAAAAATTTTAAGTGCACAAACATTTTCTGATTAGATTAGAAAATATATATTGACAAAAGGTGAAGTTGTTAATGCAGATGCTGATATTCGAAGTTTCAAATGTGTTAAGGTCTTCCCATCCGAATATGCATCAATTACATCAAGGCCATGAACATAACTTAACACTACATGTGTTTATAGGCCTTTAAAGTGTCAAACAATTGTAATCATAGGGGCAAATTTATTTGTTAGAATAAGTAATAGAAGGTCTTTTATTACCTCCCCTTGATTATTTTGTTGCCATGAGTTATCTCCCCTGAAAACTAAAAAAAGTGATTTTTCCATTTTCCTATGGTAAAGTTTAGATTTTTTCACGGAAATTGATACAAAATCATAAATTGTATCTTTTGTACTATAGAAAGATAGATAGATTTTATTTGGCAGATATGCATTGACATGGACAATTTATAAAACAATGAGTTTTTCTCATAAATCAAATTAAGTTTTTCATATACATAGAAAATACATATTTTCCATATGCTTCAATGTAAACTTATATGCGGATCATCTCCCCCAAATTAGATAAAACTTGAAAAAAACTCTCGGCGAAATATTTTTCATTTTTTAATTGTCTTCAAAGTGACAAAATTGCATAGAAGTATAACCATCCAATTGCAAGATACAGGATATGGCTATAAGGATGGGAAGACCTTAATATCATTCTCACATATATTACCACTTTCATATCAGACACTAATCATCGGTTCATCCAACCTCAATGATTAACAAATACTAAGATTCGTATAAAATTTATTGGAAAAAAAAGAGAGAGAAATCGCTTAAATACACTACGCAATTTCTGTTTCATCTTAAAATATAAAAATAGTATCAGTTATGAATCACTTGAAGAAGTTCTATTCTGTATTTGAAACTTTAGTTTCTTTAAACTGGAAAGGAGTCTGCTCGGCGAGCTTTGTTGTCTTCTGACAACTTGTTGAAGTACCCTCGAAGGTTGAACGCTAGTCTCACAGGTAAAGTATGATATGTAGTATCAACGTATAATTTTTTTTTCTATTGTTTCTTGGCCAATGAAGTGATTTTATTTTATTGAATTGGAAAGGATTATTTTAAGAAGAAATCAGCCATGAAGAATTATTTTCCTACTTCATAAGAAAGCAAAAGTTCTTAAACTTTTTCGTATAGCTTTGTCTACTAAACCAGAAATCGAACGCACGATATGTCACAGTCGAAGACATTGTTGAAAATATATTCTACTAGTAACACTGATGAAAAACATGCGAACTCTAAATCACCAAATATGGAGATCTTTCATGTTACACGTCATAGTTTGTATAATTCTTTTCAAAATAATATCTTAAGAGTAACATTTTAATAAACATCTTTGGACATTTGTGTATTTTCGGAGGACGGGGGATGATAATAAACTGGTAATAAATGGGCAGTTGTGGGCGGACATAACAGGTGCCAGGGTGTGGAAAGGACTCCGGTCGTTAACTATCAGTGTCATCCCAGTGTGACATAAATACCAGATGTGTGTTTCATTAATATTAATTAATATCTTAATGAAATTCTATTTTTTATGTCCTCGGTGTCCTTGGTGAGTTTTATGGACTTTTAATACTTCAGAAACAACATCAAAATGTATAAAAAAAAGTCAAACTAAGTTAATTCAAACGTAGAGTAGATACACATTGTGGATTTGAGTGTAATAACTGTCACTTGGCTAATGTATAGGTAAAGAATGTGTGGGTATTTTTTTTGTAATAGAGACTGACCGAACTTTGATATATATGAAAAATAATGATAATGTACATAAAATACATTTTTCACATTGAAGAAAAAACAAACAATAAAAGAAATGAATGTTCCTGAAAAAAATGATATTGATAGTGCGCCTCTTCTTTGTTTTCACCTGAGCGGTCAAGTCTCGCGTGCACTCTGGTCAAAATACTTAGGGAATGGAAACTATGTATAACAAAGTGTTAAAAGAACCTGATTTCTTTGTTTCAATTTCTCCGCTTAAAAGTTTTGCGACGAAATGCGTGTAACGTTTTCGATTAAGCTTGAATACGTTTTTTTAGTATCATAATATACAATCTTATACGTAGAGGGTCAAGACAGATAAATGATTAGAAATATGTCGTGAAAGAGAAGATATCGGTGGTGAAGAGGCATAATAGCTTGATTTTATGGAGGCTGATTTCTGCCATGTCGAGTCTTCGCGATGTATCGCGCGCCGTTGAGACAGCGCGAACTATATACATCAGTTGTGTCCACATTTGTCGCGATGACGCGACGGCAAGACAAGTGCATTTTTGTTGTTGTTTTGCGCGTTTTGCTCTTTTGATGCACGACCACGACAGCACGTCAGTACGCGGACATGACAAAGAAAGGGCGAAAACGTTATGAATTGCATTATCATGTTTTCGCCCTGACTGTGTCACATTCGCGCGTTCGAAAGACGCCGTTGATAAAGTGTATAGTTCGCACCGTCGTGTCGGTGCCCGTATAAGGCGCGTCGACATCATAAGATTGCGGCATGACAGAAATTAGCCACCATACTATTTTGTTAATGTTTATGGCTAATATTACAGGCTGACTGTTCTAAATGCATGTAGGAGTCAGTCCTCGGTATATATACGGCAATGGATATATGCAACCTTATCAACACATATCCTTTTCACTAGGATATGGCAAAAATAGTAAAACCATACAAATATGCTGAACATTACATCTCTTCCTTAACTGAATTACATTCATATAATAAAGGATTGGTTGTAAGTGACGGATCGAATGTATATATGAGAACACCTACTGCCTAGTTCTAGGAATAAACCAACTAATTTAGATTTGTGGTTATTTCAATTTACGCAAGTTCATGATCTGTTACCTTCTGCGGCCATTACGGGCAACAGTGAAATAAATCAATGTGATTTGCCAGTAAGATATTGGTAAACAACATTACGGGCGCTACTCGTATGCCCCTGTACCGCGTATTAAAATTGCACTCTCTCCACTCAGAATAGCTAATGGCTTCTGCGGACGAGCAATTGACACAAGGTTTCAATCATCACGTCCGGAAAGGCACGGTATCGTGACGTCATATCAACCTTGATTGAATGTTAATAATACAATAAATTAATTTCCTTGTCGTGATTTTGGAGTATAGCGTAAACTCATTATTTATCGTTGACATTAAATTTCGCCCAGTATCTATTAAAGCAATTTCGTTGGTATATACTTATCGCAGAGTTATAATCTAGAGGGAATGGTATTTGCTGAAAAACATGGTTTTCGTGGGCATCTCAGTGGGTGATTAAACCATCTATACGAAATTAACGAAAATTAGTCGTCATCGAAAATTGATGATTTAATAGCATTTTGTGTGTGTGTGTGTGTGTTTTTTTTATTGATAAAATGATGAATTGGAAGGAAACAAAGAAGGTAATAATTGATATCTAGTACATGGTATACACTTTTTGACTATACAATTATGAATTAATGGCGTAAACAAGACTAAAGCCTAACTAATCAATCACAGTGAACCTTTTGTAAGTAATTGTATTGCCTTGAGGTCATTTGATTATCAATTTCTAATTTGAATAAAAAAATATGAAAAACAATTATATCACTAATTATTGATAGACGCCATCGACTCAATTTTTGTTAACATAGCAAACTTTTATTAACCATACTGTAAAATCATTTATTTTCGTTGACATTAAATTTCCTTGATTATGTACCTAAGGGAATTCCATGGGTACATTTATTTATGGATCTGTTCTAGAAAACGTGAGGTCTATAATTATAAGAAACAAATTTTTTTGGGAATAAATATTCGTAGATATCGACAAAAATTAGTGTCCCGCGAAAATAAATGATTTCACTGTATGCAGCACATAACATTTACAATAATTAATGGCATTTTTAATAACAAAAAATACAATATGTTCTATGAGGGTGTTTACAATTAAGACAAATATTTTAAGTATTCATACATATGAATAGTGAAAAATATGTTAAATTGAAAAAGTAATTGATTATTAATTGTAGTGCTGAACTACTAAAAGTAAAGGTAGAAGCAGAAATAAGGGGGGGGGGGGGGGGGGGGGGTAGTTATGGAAGTTTAAAAAGGATAAAATTTGTATTATCTACAACATGAAAGCTCGTCCATTGTAGTGATTCGCATCGTTAACACAGATGACAAGGTCAAATATAAAACCCCAGAGGAATGTGATTATACGCGCTTGCCAGAGCATCGTTTTACTTACCTTTATGAACTTCATTATCATCATAATCAGCACAACTGTCACTTCCATCATCATTGTATACCAGCACAATAACCGTCATCAAACAACCATCATCATCATCATCATCATCATCATCACAACGTCTGGAAGACCTTAATAGTAAGAACAACATTGGGACAGAGGTATTTTGGTCTTAATGGAGAATTGGTCTCTTAATCGAGTTTGAACTTCCAATTTTTTTTAATTAAAAAAAAATGATGATAGTCATCATGTTCATCAACAGTAAGTTAAAGAGAAAGTATTTGATTAATTTATTAATGATATTCGAGGGCATAGCAAACGTTACGCACTTACTCACGTGCGTAACATTTAAGCAAAAAGTAAAAATTCAAATATGCCAAAACATGATAACAAAAAGGAGGTTGAGCATATTATCGTGTTAAGAAACATTATGCTATCACGACCAGATATGGAAATAAACTTCATATCCTGAAATGAGACTTGGTCTGCATTAATTACGCCACACGTGGGTATGAATAAATGGTGCCGTAACTATCTATTTTTCGATAAATGTTAATCTCAGAAAGCAATGATAATGGGCACATTATCTGTGATATGCAAAGAGAGAGAGAGAGAGAGAGAGAGAGAGAAACTTACCAAACTACTGACATAAAGGAAACTAATTGAATTTATTGAAGTATTGAAACGATCATCTGATTAATAGATCAGAATACTATCAGATGTATGATATGACGAGTTAGCCAAGTTGACGAGGTCTTGATGAGATTTAACGTTTCGTTTTATCGCATTGAATAATACATACAGATAAATGTGCTAATACTAAAAGGCGGGGTCCACCATACAGCTAAGGAAATGCTTTTTAACATTTTAAAAAAACATTCCGGACGATTTAAAAATTCGTAAAAGGTTGCCGTATTACGAGTTAACAATATATAGTTTCATATGAATGTTTAGAAAATTAATTAAATAAAATTAGGGCAAATACAACTATACTAATACGTTTATACGTTAATACTCTATAAGGACTTAAAGTCGGTTCCAGAAAGCAAATTGTGAACAATATGATATAAGTACGACATTTAATTTAAAAAAAGTGTTTTTGTTTTTGTTTTTTTTAACATTGATAAATTAAGAGTAAAAGATTCGGTGTAAATAAAAGGTGTCCATGATCAAAATTATTTCACTGTTATCATCGTCTTATTTTTCTGTTCTTTCAAAATTAAAAGGACGTCGACCCTGACGTCACGTTATTTTGCAAAAAATATTTACGTATAAGTAAATTGATCGCAATTAAAAAAGAATCTAATTCGAAGACATGTCGATTTTTTAAAAATTAATTGCTCTGAAAATGACTCAGCGACAATAGACTCAGCGACGATATATATAATTTTAAGGTAGGATCACCGAAATAAATGTTGCACATTATATGCTGATGTAAGGTAGGGGTAAAAATAGGATGTCAAAAGTCTGAATTATTATAGTCTTATAGGTGTCTTGTCATAATAACGCTGTAGACAAAAACTATCGTTGATAATGTATAATATTTAAATAAATCAGATCAGCCAAAAAGTACCGTTATTATGAATGTTCATTGTTTGAGTAAATGGCAGACGTTTAATAATCCAACATAATAATTCTGTAAAAAAATATTTAGTTAAATTTTTGTTGTATACAATTTGAGCCGGTCTCCAATCATGGTTCCATTGATTTATTACGTAGGAAATAAACACATTGTCCTTGACCCATACCGTTCCAGGACTGCTTGTTTATTGCGAGGAAAATATATTTTTTTACTCTTAAATTGCGCACGATCTATCAGTTCGCCGTGAGGAAACGCTCATCAGTAAATTGGACCATTTACGCACGTAACGGACGCCTACACGTGTTTCCTACAATCTTTTCTCACCGTACATCAGATACTGACCATTTGTTAACGTTTAATGATTACATAGAACATAGCGATTCCTTCGTCAACATCTTGTTTAATTACAAACAGGCGTTTCAGTCTGGGCGTGGGGACAAGTGTAACATTGTCCGAAAAATAAAGAGAATGAATCATGCTCCTATTCCTCGGAAGTGACCGATGTCTGGGATTGTTTCACAAACTCAAACAGAGGACAATGTTCTTTGTATATACATTTGTATAACATACCCTAACCCTAACCCTCACCCATAACCCTACCCGTAACCTTACCCCACCACTACGAAATAAATCGAGGTCAAACCAAGCGGGGATGTCCTTAGTGGTGAGTAAAGTGTGATTCTCGCAAGCAAGTGAGTACAAAATTGGCCTCACTTACTCGTCTGTACATACCCCCGCCCGCCCCCGCCCATTCACACACACACACACACACACACACACACACATCTTTTAATGTATTTTAGAAGTCAATAGGATCATACCAGAAATATAATTAATGAACTTGTAGAAGGATGACAATAAAGGAACACTGGCAAAACTTCCATTCGTACATTTCAATTTATGGCCCCGGCCTCCTCAAAGAAGAGAGGACATATACATCAGGAGGCCAAGTAGAATTAAACCTTAACTGAGTTATAACTTGAGATCTAATTGATTCTTTTATATAAAAAAAAAATGACATGGGTCTTTATGAATGCTATTGTTTTTAGACAGGCGCCCGATATATCAAGGCAAGGCCTCGTGGAAAAAAACATTTGCTACAGCCTTGTTTAAGACCTTTAGTGATAATTTTAGATCTAATAATTATGGCTTCAAAATTCCCATTAGAGCCGAGGTCGCCTTCTGCTGCAAGGACATATTTTTCTTCGACCTCATAAACTACTACCTTTAAAAATGATTATTTGATATATATGCGACCCGTCAGTCTCATACTTTTTGTATTGGGGTAATCGCAATGCTATCTATTTCAGATATACATCGTCGGAAACCCAAGACCGACTTCTTACGTTATTCTCCATACATCGCATGTGTAGTGAAACGTGAAACGCAGCCATGGTGCGTCTGACGATACACAGTTATATAACGTCATCTATTCACATGCGTGTAGCTTTTGAGTTTTGGCTAGCTACTATTGATATTGAAGTGGTCCCACTGATAGGCCTATACATATTTGTCCCATATTTACAATTTCCCAAAATTACACTAAATCCAAGCAGACCACTTCTGGTTTTGGATATCAATGTCGAAATTTCATTTGCTGAACTTTTACCAACGCTTTGCTACAGTCTTAACTTGGAGCTTGAATAACCATTTTTATTTTCTAAAAGTTGCTGGGTTTTTACAAACTGAAGGAAAGACGATAACCATCTTTGTAGGGTATACGGAAAACATCGATCTGGGTCGTAGATCGTAGCTCAACCATTGAAATTAACCAAAATGGTTGAGCTGGGTCGTAGATTGTAGCTCAACCATTGAAATAAAACCAATATAGTTGGTTGAGCTGGATCGTAGATCGTAGCTCAACCATTGAAAATGTTGATGGAATGGTTGAGCTGGATCGTAGATCGTAGCTAGACCATTGAAAACTTTCATAGAATGGTTGAGCTGGGTCGTAGATCGTAGCTCAATATTTGGAATTAACCAAAATAAATGGTTGACCTGGTCCGTAGATCGTAGTTCAACCATTGAAAATGTTGATGGAATGGTTTAGCTGGGTCGTAGATCGTAGCTCGACCATTGAAAATGTTTATGGAATGGTTGAGCTGGGTCGTAGATCGTAGCTCAACCATTGAAATAAACCAAGATTAATGGTTGATCTGGATCGTAGATCGTATTTTAGTCGTCGTCGGTAATTTTTACTCGTCTGGAAAAATGAACTTGTCGGGAAAAAATATATGTCGCTTTTTGTTTAGTATTAGTGTAAACTAGTTATATATTTATCTTCTTTGTGGGATTATTTACTTTTCGGAAAATTATGTAAAAAAAAAACTTGTCGGTAATATCTCATTCGTCGGAAAAGTTTCCGTCGGGAAATTTCTTTCGTCGAGAAAAATTATATGTCGGGAATTTAGTATTAGTTGTGAAAATTGTATTTTGTTAATATTTTTATCTTCGTCGGGATTATTTACTCGTCGGGAAAATTGCATTTGTCGGAAAAAAATGCTTTGGGAAAAGAGTTTCCTTCAAAATCTTTGTACATGTCGGGAATTTGGAAAAGTTTCCGTCGGGAAATTTTCTGTTCGTCGGGAAAAATTATATGTTGGAAATTTATTATTAGTTGTGAAAATTTTTTTTATTGTACTCGTCGGGAAAATAGCATTTATCGGAAAAAAGTCAAGTCTTCGTCGGGAAAATTGCATTCGTCGGAAAGTTATGTGCTTGTCGGAAATTGCATTCGTCTCGAAAAGTGCTTCAGTCGGGAAATTTGGTAGTCGTCGGGAATCTGAAAAACTTCCGTCGGAAAATTTTTGTTCGGGGATACGACCCAACTAAACCATTCCATGAACATTTTCAGTGGTCGAGCTACGATCTACGACCAGTAAATAATTTTGGTTTATTTCAATGGTTGAGCTACGACCAACCTTTATTTGGTTTATTCTACGACCCAGCTCAACCATTCCATCAACATTTGCAATGGTCGAGCTACGATCTACGACCCAGCTCAACCATTCGATGAACATTTTCAATGGTTGAGCTACGATCTACGATCCAAGTCAACCATTTATATGGTTTATTTAATGGTTGAGCTACGATCTACGACCCACTCAACCATTCATGAACATTTTCAATGGTCGAGCTACGATCTACGATCCAAGTCAACCATTTATATTGGTTTATTTCAATGGTTGAGCTACGATCTACGACCCAGCTCAACCATTCGATGAACAGTTTCAATGGTCGAGCTACGATCTACGATCCACAACCATTTATAATGGTCGAGCTACGATCTACGATCCAGTTCAACCATTTATAATGGTTTATTTGAATGGTTGAGCTACGATCTACGACCCAGCTCAACCATTTATATTGGTTTATTTTAATGGTTGAGCTACGATCTACGACCCAGGTCGACAAAGAAATTAGTTATAGTGTTGATTTACGATCTACGATCTACGCGCTAACTTCACACACCTCATTCAAACAGGCTTACCAAAATCTCAAATGAACTTTAATCTTGTAATGTACAATTTCACAGCATGACACTTGACCAGCAAGTCCTGGGACCAAAGACAAGTTGTTGTTGTACAAGGTTATGTAACGAACTCATGACAAAATTATATAAATCAGCAAGGTCATGTTACTTTAAACGCAAATATACTACGACACTTCTGTTTATATTTTCGCCTATATGATCATGACTTTTGTGTGAATCATAAACCATTCATGTGATAAATGAATATCGTTGTTTTTTTATTTCTGCAATATCGACCGATCATTCAATGCTTTTCGGTGGATTACCTAGAAGTAAGAGTGGATTATATCCTGATAATGTCATTGTTTTGAACAGTGTAATTATCAGGAACTTGAGCCCAACCCTACGTTATAAACTGATCGGAGACATCATTTGTGCTGGGTTTTACGCAAGAAATGACGTCATAAATAACGTCACGCAGGCGAATTAATCCCGCTAATTTTGACGTCTTTAGTGAATAACACAGCTAATTTCTGGCCTTTAAAGCATAAATAAAAAGAAAAATTGTTTGTTTTGGTAAAAGATCGATCTATAATTTCATTCATGAACATAAAATGGTGCATTTACACTCGTGGCTTCGCCGCTAGTGAAAATATCATTTTTTATGTTCACTCAGTGAAATTGTTAATCGATCTTTACACCAAAACAAACATTTATCCTCTATTTATTATACATGTTTTGGAGGTTTGTCGCCTTTCTGATAGTATTCCAGTACTTAGGAGAGTATATCTACTTGAGTGCTATCATATTGCAGTATCACGCTGTAGACTTGTGGTATGAAACCACACGCAGTCACATTTGCCTGTCACCCAGGGGAAAAACCAGTTATTAAACTACGTTGTTTTTATGCTGAGCGCCGAGTAGGGGGCTATTTCAACGACTTCGAGAATGTCCAGTAACTTTCTCTTAGGCTCTGTTTGCAAATGTTCACGTCATTGCATCAGTTGTAAGTGGTAATATTGCCTATCGTGTATGGTTTACAAGCCAGTCCTATGACCATAAAACGAAACGCATCTATAGTGTTTGCAAGTGATTCACTTTTAATATCAAACTTCAATACTTTAAACTTCCTACGTTAACACAAGGAAAAAATGAAAATGATATTAATAATATTACTGAGTAATATAAATTTGAGTTGATATGTCGCTATCATTTATCAATTTCCAGTTATTTATTATGACTTGTCTGCAAAACAAAACAATTTATTAATATATAATTATTATACGCGCAAGTCTCCGCCTTGTCTCTATTCTATAAGCTTGTTACCATTAAATGCTTAGTCACTTAGTCATAATCCTATGATAATTATTCATTTTTATTGACGGTAATTATCGCGATGACTTCCTGCTAATTTGTCCGTAATATAGCCGAACAATATTTCAATAATATGATATTAATATTTCGCTACACAACACTTGTTAGTTTTGACGGATCGCCTAATGTTGCCTGTGATATATTTCATTTCCTTGTTAAGAAGACATTAGCTTTGAATCACTTTCCCTTTCGTTTAATGACCTTGTCTTCTTCTAAATTTTACATATAGTTATACTGCTTGACATTATAAGCATGAAAAAAAAAAGCCAGAAGTGTGTACATTGAATTATTTTGCAGATGTAAATATGATTTGAAGAGTTAGAAATAGTATCAATTATGATTTATGTACATTTTTTTAGACTTAAACGTCAGGTGTGCCGGATAATTTTGCAAGATTGATATGGCTGTTGAAAATAATGGCTGTTTCACTAACATAGTTTCTCTGCTGTCAATTACAGTTTGCTGGTGTGTTTAAAGGAAATAATAGATCAATTCAGTGTGGGACCATTTATTTCAAACTGTATTCAGATATTAAGCTTGGTGTATTTTCTTCTGCATGGTCAGCAACCGTCCTGTTTATAAACAGTTTTAATATACATAATGAATATAATAATGATTTGAATAAGATATAGCAATTACATGTATATTGTAATTAAATATTTTGTCGATATATTAAATAATAAATATTATATGATTAATAAATTAAAGTTACTGTATGAAAATTTATATGATTATCTTAAAACACCATAATGTCAATGTTTTAAATAAAGACTCTACGTAATGATTCGCCAATCTTTAGGAAAAATAAATCAATTGAAGTCTGCCTAACAGGGACATCAAAACGCATAAAGACGCTGATCTCCTCTAGGACTATTACAGAATTTCCATGATTGCAAGGCAATTTTGCTTTCAGCTTCACCCTCTGAAAGGATGTATGCACTTGCCGGTGTGTCACTGTAAGTGCATGCATCAACACAATCACTGTCACTTTCTAGTTTTACATGATTCTCTTCCAGTATTTCTGGTGCTGGTTTATCCCAGATTGTAGGTAGTCATAGGTCTGTAACTCTCTGTCAATACCGGGCATTTCTTTTAAATCACATCTAAACAGTTCTCGGGAGATTTGTAATATAGACAATGACACACCGTCGTCTTTCTCCTCGTCACTATCATCACAATGTTCAGCTGGAGTATCACCCTGTTACACCGTGTATATATATATATATATATATATATATATATATATATATATATATATATATAGACTTTTGTTTTCGGTGTAAGTTGTATACGGTTTTAAAAGTCACGCGTAAGCTGTATACGTCGTGAGGGGCCTCATTTTTCAAGGGAACAACTTTTTTAGCAATTATGGTACACAGTCATGAGGTGACTATTTGTGTCAAATGAAATTGAATTATGACCATTGGCTTCATAGGAGAATAATTTTGAAATTTTCTATATAGATGTAGACAGGTACTTCACTTCACGTGATTATTACGTGACTACAATATTTTCGTGTCCCATCATTTCATTACATTGCACGTGTTATGTGTGCCATTAACGTCATTGTCCCGTGCGTTGTACATAAAACGTATTTTCCAATAATTGTAATTGTGTATCGGGTGAGAGCGATTTGATTGGTTGAAAATGTCCATAACAATTTCTACTAACAGTTCATAACTCTAACCCGGCACTTTATCCAGCACTCGATATTGTATCCTGCGAAGGAGTACAGCTAATATTATTCTTGTTTAAGAATTCTGAAGCTTTTATTATATCTTATAGTCGGGTGTCTGGTAAGTGATGTCTAAATTATACTGACGGGCAAAAGAAACGCCCCATTCCATGTTCTCGACAAAGCAATTGTCAACGTAGCGTTCGTGACGTCGCCTGTACACACGGATACGCCCGTCGGCGTTCCATAAGTTGAAACGCGACTCGTCGCTGAACACCACGTTCTGCCAACGCTGACCGCGATGGTTGCGGGCCCAGATCAGACGTTGGTGACGGTGGCGTAAAGTTAGAACTAAACCACGGTAGGGTCTACGGCAGGTAATCCCGCGTTCCCTCAGTCGTGTCGTCTTCTAACCGTATAACGACTTATTGGGCGACCACGGTTACCGACTACTAAACGCGACGTCGATTCCGCCGTCACAAACCTGTCACGCAAATGACGTTGACGTATGAAATTATCTTGTCTTACAGACGTCACACGAGGTCTTTCTGAACGTGGCCGATCGGCAAACGTTCCCGTAACTCTAACACGTCGAACAAGACGCCGAATCGTCGAACGCGAGACGTTAAAACGTTTGGCGACTTGTTCTTGCGTTCGCCCGCTTTCGAGCATGGCCAAAACGCGAGCTCTCTCTTCAGAATTTAGCCTTGGCATTCTTAAATACGAATGTTTAATCAGAAAATCTCTGAAATTGTGATTGTCTATCGACTAGCACATGTAACTGTGTAAAATGTGATCGATTTCACCACGTGGTAAACATACACGAGGTGCACATGGAAATCATGAGCAGCCACCGGAAATGGACATCGGGCTGAATAGAAGCGCACGATTTTTTCTTTGCCGTGATTGTCGGTCAATGTACATGTATGCAGACTACATTTCACTAAAATTTCAATAGGTATGAGGAAAATAACGCCAAATTCCGTTGGGGCGTTTCTTTTGCCCGTCAGTATATATTTATTTGATATTTTAGATGGGTAGTTTTGAATTGTTTGTAATATTCATTAAAAGTTTTATTAATAATATATGGTTTTTTTTAAAATTAATTTTAAATTTTTAAATATTCCTACTTAGAATTAATGTAGTTTCAGGTCTACATTCATTTTGAATGTTAACTGATATGTTGGTATAATCTTTTATTATAGGTTCATATACTTATTAATTAAAATCATCCACTGATTTGCTTTGGTCTACATAGAGTATAAAAGGAACCCACTAGAAGCCTCATTTTTAAGGGTTCGACTTCATTAGAGCGCTATGAGGTGACAATTTGTGCGAAAGGAAATTAAATTATGATCATTGGTTTCAGAGGAGAAGTTTTCGAATTTTTTAAAGAAAAAACTCCATGGCAACCGGAGTTCTGCAAGGATCAAGTTTATTTTTACAAATTTTGCGGCAGCCAAGGATGTTCCATTCCATGTATCAAATTTTTCTAACCAGCGGTTTTTGAGAAGATGTTGTTTAAAGCAAATTGTTGACGACGCACGACGACGGGTGATCCTAATTGCTCACTATGAGCCGATATGTTGCTCACATATCACATTTTATTCCACTGTCTCCATTGACGATAATTATCAGTATCAAATTAAATTATGTTTTCTCCCACCCATAGTGGCATACTACGCCGCAGTAAACTTGAGTTTTATGTCCAAATTTCGCAAATAATATAATTCCGACAGTTTTCATGACTATCAGTCCTTTGATATTTATGTTAATTCGAAGACAATCTATCTTTGTTAAAGGTTCCTAAAACTTTGTGTTGTGTGTTGATCTGGCGAACATATGATCATTCAATAATGATACTGATTATAATGATGTTAAAGATCACTCATATTACATTTAAAGGAAAAGTTGGTATTCTAATGTTGTTATACGGTGTAAACAACCGCGAAATTCAATTCACTTTCATTTTGTGAATGAGTCTAATGCTTTCGATCAGCATAACATACAATAAAACAATCCTAATTTCAAAGCCTGATTAAATAAAAATTTTAAACAAAATAATTTTAGCTTTATTAGATCGTATATCTTCATTTTCTGATTTGAGCTGTTTGATAAACATTCTATGACGCTCCAAATTCTTCTTAAAATTATATGTTGCATACATGATTGTCTTTATTAATTTGTTCAGGAAAGTGTCATTTAAATATAAGGTCTTATAATAAATAGGGTTTCATATTCTATGCTGGTTGATTATTTAAAAAACATATAACTATGAAAATAAATGTATACATTTTTACTACTGGTAGCGTAAAAGGTGACATGTTAAATTATATTTAATACATGTATGTTTTTCTTATTTTGTTGATGAGGACAAGCTCCTATCATTTTCAGATAAGATCTTGTATTAATTAAGGTTTTATATTCTACTGGTATTGCATGTAGATGTTTAATAGAAAGAAAAAAGTATGCAAAATCTCATTAAGTTATCAATAAAGTAAATGTTCACATTTTATTTTCAGTGCAGTAGATGTAATAATGGATGAAAGCCAAAGAAACCTGTCTGTTCGTCTGTATGAGGCACTCGAGGATGTGGGAGCTTCTGAGAATATGAGACACATCCACAACGAGACTACTGTCACAGACATAATAGGAAGTTTGTCAAGTACAATCAACCTTAATAAACCAGTACACTTTTATACATGTGGAAGTTGGTGTGAGGGCACTACTACTCCGGGAATGGGTTCAGATATCGATGCGTTACTTGTTGGCAATTTACCTGTTAATGTCGACATCAGTGAAGCCGGGTATGGACGGTCATTGTTGATGGTCATGGCAGTTCATACCCAGCCGGGCTATTTTAAGTTACAGTTTCTATATAATAGAGTACCGCTGACGGTGTGTCAGGTAGAAGTACCGCCTAACTGTGACACGGATAAACAGGGCAGGATATGTTTCAAACATTATGTTCATCCAGGAGATGAAAGACATGGTCCAGCAGATACAGATGAATTAGGAAATGGAATATTGAATGATAAAGTATTTGCATTAAGGTGCACACGGATACCCGAGGGTTACACCGAGTGGATCCATAGGAGGCGACGCTATGGGTTTCCTTCTAAGGAATTATTAGAAAGAATGGCCAAACTCAGTTGTTTTGTTGTCGGCATCGGTCATGAGAGAAGTGATGAACAACATATTGAATGGAGGTTGTCGCTCTCTTTACAAGAGAGGAAACTCATGCTCAGTTTGAACCCCGTACAACATAAATGCTACATTTTGTTGAAAATGATCAAGAAAGATATCATTCAACCATTTATCGGTGATGTTGATGTTATTTCTTCGTATCACTGCAAGACGTGTCTTTTCTATGCAATAGAGGACTCTCCGCCCGATTTATGGACACCTGAAAATCTTATACCTTGTTATTTCGATGTCTTAACATTCTTTTTGAATGTGTGCAAACTAGTAATTGCCCAAATTACTTTATGTCTACCTCAAATATGTTTGACCGAATTAGATTTAGAGAAACGCGTGAAAATATTTTACAAATATAGCATGACATATTTAAGATTGGACCTAATATATTGTTCCGTTTTAAAATTGGTAACATTGGGAATACACTTGTACGGGGTATTACGTTTAACAAAACAAAACAAGTGAGCTGCAGGTACAATTTATACTTGTTCTTACTCAATAATCCATTGTACTTCAGCCGTGTACTCCTGACTTATTCCTTTTCTCACAATGCCTCGGACCAAACCACATCGTTCCTGTTACAGCTTCTTTTCTATCTACAAACCTCTTTTTCTGTCCGGGATTACACTGAACATCAAACCAGTGAAGCGTTCTCCTATTTGATTCCGAGAGTTCACCAGAGGTTAGCCATGGTCCTTGCTTCTAAAGCGATGAAAACCAACCATGAGCCCACCGCACGACAGTTGTTGTCATGGAGTGACGTCCATTTCCGCCAAGGCCTGGCGACAGACTTAATGAACACTCGCTTGTTGTTTGTGGCAGTCCTGTACAAACTTGGAAAGTACCAGGAGTGTGGGGAAATATTGGAAAAACTGGATCTGGAGTTAACGAGGCACACCGCGTCTGCTTGTTGTTGTTATTCTGAACAGGTGATGAACAATGACTTAGCAAATAAGATTGCAGACAAAAACCTATCAGTAAAACAAATCATGTATTCAGAAGTAGTTTCGTGCATTACATTCCTGCCACCAGAAGTTGTCTTTGTCCCACCACCACTCCAGTATGAGATGCACAGGTCAGAGGGCACGTCCCCAGGGTCACGTGACGAGAAAAAGGATATCTGGTTCAACTGGGCTGTTGTTGATGCCAAGGTGTTCTTGTTCTTTATGCAGTACCTTGTGTTCACAAAACTGGATTTCAAGGCTAACAAAGAAGTCGCCATACAAAACCTTGAATGGGTCATGACGGGTGACATCAGACACATCGATACGGCCTACAACCTGCTGGGCTGGATCCACCTACAGGAACACCGACTGGAGGAAGCAGTGAGGTGCTGGGGAAAATCTCTTGCAATACGGCCTCAACACAACGCGGCCAAGTTTCATGTGTCTGACCTCATGTATAATATTCAGGCAGCCATGAATGGTTAAGAAAAAGACTTTGTACATTCGTATCGGAAAATCAATGCACAGGTGTATCGCCCGTTATCTACCTGCTGCTTATGACGTGTGTACATTATTTTGTGAGGACAAGTTGTTTATTTTTTGGAAATGTAACTAAAAGATTGATTTGCTTTTGCTGTTATTAAATACATTTTGTGTGACTGGTCTCCAGTAATATTCCAGTTCTCGGGTTGACATATCCACTGTCACGCTGATAGCTATGTTTTTATTTAATTAATTGTTTTATATAACGGAATATATAATATCACCTTGGCAATATGTCAGTCAGACTCTTAAGGAAAATTGATCCGCCTATCAGGATAATTGGCACATGTGTTATGCATCTGTCCTTAGATCAGTAATTCAGATTGTATCAAGATTTCTTTTCGGCGTAAACTGTTGGCCTAATTTTGGTCCAATTAAATATCGGTTAAAAACCAAAGGGAACGTTAAGCAAATGTTTCATAGGGTGGCAGAAATTATGATATTTACATATAGAAGTCGGCTGATTTAGGGTCTACGAACTGCACATTTGCATATTTGTTTACTTTATACATTGTATATGTTTTAATTTTAATAATAATAATGCGTATTGCATATTTTATTTGTAATTCAATAAGATATGTAGTTTTTTTTTTAATTCTTATTACAATATCATTTAAAGCGGCAGGATACTGATTGTTACAGCTTTCAATTAAGTGCTGTATTCTAATTAAATGCAGCTCTTTTACTAATTTAGTGATATTGGTATTACCTCCATCTTTAAAGTCAAGATTTTAACAGCGAACCAGTTGTGTACTTTTTAACGCAATTTTGTTCACAAATATGTCATGTTAAGGTTTTTTTATGCTGTATTTTTTTTTAGCAAAAAGCAAATACAAATCACCGATATTTGAACTTTTTTTCAATACACTAAACACTTGATGATGTGTATTTTAGCTCCACGTGCGTGTCTAGAAACAAGGGAAGTAAGTCGTCCAAATTGTAATAAAATAAACCGACACATTTGTATCCCCTTTTAAACTGTACGGTGTTGCGTTCAGATGCTTTGTAATCAATCCCTCTGGCATACGGCCTTCGTTATTCGATCTGCTGCGCATCTGAATTTAACACCGTGTATAAGTCTGTGATATATCACATAGGACGAGACTCTATCTCCTACTAGGTTTTACTGGAATCCACACGTGGAGTAGATCTTTACCAAACTTTGCAGACTTGTTTGAAAGGTTAAAATAGCAAATTATCTATATTGTTAACCTCGAATCTCGAATATTCAGTCAGCCCCGGAATCTTGTCTACATCAAGTTCAATTGTAGTTCTAAAATAAATTTCATATTTTAGCTGATTATACCATATTGGCTATGGTCATTGATCAATCGTTTACTTCCTGTATATACCATTGCTCGGTGTAACGTCCCAATGACAGTATTTAACAATGCCTTTAAAGTGCGTAAATAGTGCTGCCAACATGCAGTGTCATGCCGTAGACGACACCCAGTGTCATTTTCCTGACACCGGGTCAACCAGTCCTGGCAGGAACTACTAGACAAACACCTTTATTACATCTGTAACTCCTCGGGAGCGGGGGGGGGGGGGGGGGGGGGGTCTTGGGTTCGATCCCTATCGGCGACATACCAGAGTCGTAAAAATGGTACTAATATAGCTAAGTTGCTTGTCGATAAAAGTATAAAAGGGAAGTTCCACATGTCTACGGCTTGATACTGCAGTGTGGCAGCACCATATCTGTCTCAAGTAGAAATAGTACAGATGACTGAAATACTGTCCGTAAGACATTTATCCTAAGACACAAACAAACATATGTTACCATTGTATATATATTCTTAAAACTATTCTGAATCATCTAGATAAATTGTGTATCCAATAAAAACAGTTTCACTGTTGTTACTTGCACTCAGTATTATATCCAATGAAGAACTCCACTTTTTGTAGCTTATTTTAAATATTTAAATACAAAATGATTTGCATACACTCCATAAAAGATTTGTAACATTAGATATATTCTAATGTAATAGGATGTATCTATGTTTATTTAAGAACAAGTGATTTGCAGTTTTCTTCTGAAGATGTAATGCAGTTGTCTTCAAGAGTATGTTTCTCAAGGAAGACCCCGAATACACGGAGGCATCTGGGTAAAACTACATACCTACCGCAAAGCAGCTGGAAGGCTTCCTCACATGAAAACCTCGAATGACCCTGCCGGAATTCGAACCCACTCGGCGAGGAGCTGAGTGAGTGTTAAAGTCAGCGACTTTACCCTCTCGGCCACGGAGGCCACACATACAATAAAAATATAATCTATATACACTTTTCATGATAACAATATTTCAGATAATATGGAATCAAAAAATTGAAAGTCCCAGATAAGTATAATTCTTAGAGATTGATCATTTCCTATACAATGCGCGTCCTTTTCTCTTAAGAATGAAGAATGTTTAAGTTTGCAATAGCACAGTTCGGAACGCGCGTATTGCGTTTTTGTTTTGTTTGTTTTTTTCTCCCCTTTTTTGTATTTTTGTATTGATAGTATACTTCACTTCAATATACATGTATACCACAATATATTTCCAATACAACATTAAACTCCCGGACTGATAAAAATGTATTTGTTTATAACCATGCAGATGTGTACAAACCTGTTGAAATCAAAGCAATTAACTTACTATGAGTGTTGCTACTTTATTCTGCATTTTATCCATATCTATCTTTGTATGAAGATGCTGTGTCAAACTTTAACATAAACCAGCCATTGTCTATATGTGTGAGGTGCTACTATAGATTGTTTCTGTTTGATCCTTATCGACCATTTCATCAGAGGATCGGCAATTCCCGTTATTATTCGCTGATTGAAATTGACCAATCAGTGACTGGGGAAAAATCTCAAATGTATGTTTATTTCCCACTGAACAATGTATGGGGTTGTACACCAGCAAGTAGATTCAGTGTTCGGGAAGTTATCGTTGATTTACGTAGGTTTACGTCTCATTGTGAGGTGAAATTGTCTATCTAGGTCGCGTTGTTGACATTTGTTGACAGAAAACCAGGATATAACTAGAGATTTGTTTTCGTTGAAAACTGTTGTCCCCCCCCCCCCACCCTCTCTCTCTCTCTCTCTCACACACACACACACCAAGGCACATAGTGACAAATGCAAATAGTTAAAGTTAAAGGGCTGACTATATTGATAAAGCTCCGCACAGAGTTATGAAACTTGTGCGTGATACTTTCTCTTATTAATTTCTTTCCATAAATGAAATTTAATTTCAATAGCATGAGTCGAACGGGTGTTATCTTAAGGACACGAAACTGAATAAAAGCGGAAAAACTCCAACAAGAAACAATGGAAATGGATTATGATCTTGTGTACTGCAATTATAGTCCATAACATCTACCACCTATGAAGCTTCAAGGCTATATGTCTCGTAGTGCATGAGTTATGCTCCGGACAAAACTTAATTAAATGTTAAATTAAACAACGGTTAATAACTCTAAAAATATGATTTGCAGAATAAAGTTCTTGTGCACTGCAATTCTCCTTTGTGAGGTCTTTTCACCTATTAAGTTTCAAGGTTATATGTCTTATAGTGCGCGAGAAATGCTCTCGACAAAAAATAAGTATGAAATTTAATAAAGGACAATATTTTCAAACTATGATGCGCAGAGTTATGGCTCTTGTGCAAGACAATTTTCCATATAGGTCTATCACCTATGTGAAGTTTCAACTTAATAACTTTAATAATTTTTGAGTTACGAAAATAAATAATTCTGAAATTTAACAAAGGGTAGTAACTCCAAAAACATGATGTGCATAGTTACGGTTCTCGTGCATGTGTCTTCTTCTTAGTGAGGGATATCAATATATAAAGTTTCAAGTTAATATCTATGATACTTTTTAAGTTATGCTCTGAACAAATATCGGGTATGAAATTTAACAAAGGGCGATAACTCCAAAAATATGATGCGCAGAGTTACAGTTCTTGTGCACTGCACTTCTCCTCCATGAGATCTTTCCACCTGTGAAGCTTTGATACTTTCTGAGTTATGTTCCGGATAAAAAGTGTGACAGACTGATAGGGAACTCCGACAAAAACAATGTGTCTCTCCCATATAAATATGGGGGGGGGCATAATTATATAATAAGGACTTTTATTGGTAATAAAATGATAATTTCGCATATAATTATGATGTGTTTTAGAAAATGTCTGAATATGTAATGCATATTAGATAAAGAACACAAACTAGATAGATGGATACATACATATTTATATACATACACGGACGGACAAGCGAACGGACGGACAGATAGATAGACAGACATGCAGGTAGACAGACACGCACTTTCGTGCATATGTATACCTACGTGCATACACAGACAGACAATGTCCATCCTTAAGCCCACCCATGAATTATTATCTAGGACATCTGATATACGAAAATACATGACACTGCTAATCGGTTTATCCCATTATAAAAGCATACATGTATACCTTGTTAGACGACACGATGAGGTGCATATATTATATACTGTCATGTCACGGCATGAATTAAAAAAAATCCTTTCGGGACAACACACATTTAAACAGTAAAAACACAATACGTACTGCCCTGGGTGTGATAATGCAATGAAAGCATATATCAAGCATGCGTCTAGTAAGAATTAATTTCCATTAGAGAGACCCGTGCGTGTCAAAACCGAGTACAGAAGAAAACACATTCCGTGTAGCCATATACAACATTCCATACTATAGCACGCGGAGCTATTCTTGTCACTTCACGTAGTGAAATAAACACTTGTATAGACTTTGGGGAAAAGTTATTCATTCATGAATTCGACTTGACACATACATAAATACACTATATGCATACCTGTTCGTATGTCATTTATCTATTTTAAGATGCCCTAGTAAACAGTGGTTTCATGTTGGTTGAAATCGATTTGTTTAGAAAGGGCTAGGAGTGTTTGTTTCGGGTGGCAGACGTTGATTCATTCATCTCAGATGTTTACAAAATAACCCTTACAGATAGTTCACGGATTTCGGTATACACATGAAGTGGATTTATGGATTTTGAGATTCCAGCATAGGGTGAAGAGGTAAGGGTTTTTTTACCTTTTTGAATCAAATTCTTAAATATGCATAAGAAATATAAAGTCTTTGATTTGATTTGGTATTCGACGAAAAACAATATTGAACATTTTACGTGTTATAAAAAACAACTTAGTGTCAAATTAAGAAACTGGGTGGCTCTGTGGATAAAAAATAGATGAATATGTTTTGAACCAGCGGCTTAATGATAATGTCGCTACCATTTCTCCTTGGCATCCTTAAAAAAGAGATTGATTGTTTGACTGATTGATTGATTGATTGATTGATTGATTGATTGATTGATTGATTGAATTTTTAGTTTTCCGTCACTGCGACAATATATAAGTCATATAGCGATGTCCAGCTAATTACAGGTGGAAGAAGACACCGAATGCACGTAGGCATCCGGGTAGAACCATCGAACTTCCGCAAGCTAACTGGAAGGCTAGCTCCTCACATGAAACACTGCTTAGAGTTAGGTATTCATAAATACTAAATTAAGGCAAAACAAAATATTTCATCATTTAAATTCTACATGACCGAGTTGAAATAAAATATTTTTGATTATAGTATGCCATTTTTTTTTTATTTATAACGTTAATTTTCCCATTAAGAAAGTCGCAGGTTGTAAAAAAAAAAAAAAAAAAAAAAAAAAAACGCTGCCATGATGAAAATGTCAAATATTTCATTTTGTAGCATATACCATTAGTTTGTCATTTACAAATACTTAACGGCTTTACTACTTCCTCGCAAAGTATTATTGGTGGATTTCGAGCCAGAACTTGATTTCAGTTCCATAAAAAAAAAACTAGTCCTTTGCTTTTCCATATATATAATACCGATATGCATATTCACGAAGACCTCTATATAATCAATGCTTTGATGAAGGTATTATTGTGAAAAATTAATATAGGAATACTATGTGCTTTTACCTTGGATCAAAATTAATATGCATGTAATGTGAATCTGAAGAAAACAATACATTTTGTGTACAATGTAAAGATATAATCATGCAATTTTGATATGTGTGCGCACAGCTTGGATGCAGCCAAATAAAATAAATTTCCTCGCAACACTACGGTGTTAAACGCTGGGTGCGAATGCAGACATGGTAATCTCAGCACAAAATGTATGTTTGCCTGGCTCTAATGAAAATCACAGAGCAAGTGGTTTCTATTTTGAGATAATGGCGTGCTTTTCGTGAAATGTGCATTTTGTTGTTGTTGTTGTAATATATAATTGTGTTATTCAACCAAAAGTAGCATTTTCGACTTGGGCGAACTTTTTTTTATTCAAAATGAATGAATAGATCAGTTTATCTGTGAAAATTCAGCAGGAACATCTTTCCTTGTCACTGTTTACACTGACACATCTGCAGAGAGCATGTATTATCAAGTTCTTGAAAATTAAAGTAGAAATACGATATACTTACACATCTTCACTTCATTTGATATATTGTTACATTAATAATTTTCCGCAAATATCCCCCATCTGCGTGTAATGAGGCATTGATGATATATAATCTTATTTTATTTTTAAAAGTACACATGTAGTTGTGTACATGAATAATATCCGAATACCAGTTTCATAATGTGTACTTTGAAAGGTCATCGTGTCCATCCTTTTTAATGTCTTGATTAGTACGGGTTATTAAATATCATTCGAAAACATCTGACATTTTTTTTTTTTTAATTTAGAAGTAAGGTTTTCTATATATAGACATATATATAGCAGAACACAAACATTTCCTTTGTGATGTGTAATCGTCTAACATGAGTTCAAACTTATAATTTGGAGATGTTACCGACCTGGGGTCCGTTTCTCTAAAGTTTGTACGAATAAAAATCTTCGTGGATGTAAAATAGTATTTTTTCCAGTGATTTTTTTTATTGAAAAAAATGCTATGATTGTGAGTTGCAACGTAATGGGTCAGCTATCTTCTTCACTTCATATTTTATTGTGAAAAGAAGACACTAGTAGACACTATGTAAAACAACAGACTTACGACTAAGATCAAAGATCGTACGGAGTTAAGTTGAAACGGGCCCCAGAACACTGTTTCCACTGCTGATTGAAAAGACTAGCTGGGTTCACACCTGCACCTTGTGGACGACTTCAGTGAACTCTTTTAAAAGATCCCTGAAGGCCAACTCATATCATTGGTTTGGCCACATTGCCCATGAGACTGAGAATTAATCATGAATGTTTATTTTCATGCAACACAATTTAAAATTATAGCAAGATCGATCTATACAAGAATGTTCGTCTTTTGTTCGTCCTATAAAAATGGCCGATTTCACTAATGCAAATGGATAATTTAAAAAAAATCCACAAGAGAAATCATTTAAAACAAAACTAGATGATTTTTTAATGTTCTCTTTTATTTTAATAATGTGTAGATATTTTAAATGTTTTTTTTTTGTTGTTGTTGTTGTTGTTGTTTTTACCTGAGACAACAGTTTGACATTGATCCTGTAACTGAACAGAACAGAAGAAGAGAGCATATGTTTATTTTAAGACTTTCAGTATATAAAAGGTCATCGTCACATTAACAATATAATATATAATTTATGTAAAACATGATGATGATGACACTGAAACAGAAAAAAATGTTTTACAATTTCAAAAAAGAAAAACTAGGTTTTTTTTTTTTTTTTTTTTTTTTTTTTCGAATAACTAGGCAAATCAATGTGGTTTCTCCGATTAGTAATCGACAGACATTAAACCAATACATAGTACTACAGGGCATTTTAAATGTAATTACAACCGATCAGATGCAGACGATTCTTGCGAAACGGTGCTAGACTGGCGCTTATATTGGAATAATCGTGTGTCACGTGGATATTTTCAGTAGGTAGTAATTTTCGTGTCCAGTGCCCTGAACTTCTTCAGGAAAAAGAATCATGCCAAAGGTCACTAATGTACATTTAAAACTAGAGTTATCACTGAAGGTGATGAATGCCCTGACTTTTTCTTTTGTTAAAAAAGAAATTGGGCATAAAATAGACAAACTTCATCAAACAGATTGAGAGTGAAGTTCCTGTTCATCAGATAAATCATTACTCAAGTTTCCATTAATCATTGCGAAAATACGAGGGTTTATCCAAAAATACGTGGACTTTTTACGTAGCTTGAAAACTATTTGAAATATCAGCCTGAAAGTTTGATATGTCGTTTTGGAAAATATAATCAAATGACTCTGAAATTCTCGTGAATATATTTTTATACGAATTAAGAATATATGGTTGTAGAATAACACATCATCGTGCTCCCGACGTATAAATTCGACGTCTACTTCAACGTTTTTGTCAAAATTAGAAACGTCAAATATAACAATATAATATTTCTACGTTAAGGTAAAGTCCCTGTAATGGTTCTGCTACGTCTGTGACCACTTAACCTCTACCAAGATAACCAAGGTACGCTAATGAAACATTAGGGAACCTTGGTTATCTCCGTGAAAGACCATAAGGTCCGAAATGTAGCGGAACCATTACAGGGACTTTAGGTTTATTTTTATAAAGGGTACTTAAACACAGTATATAAACGAAATCACTGTACCATGTCTTGTAAGCCTTTACACTATAATGTATACCCTGTCTTGCGATAACAAGCACTTACTACTCTGATCACTGTACTTTTCTTGGGAGCCTATATATTTTCTTGCGAAACCCCGAAATAGACTCGTTTATATACTGTGCTTAAATGTATCAACAACTGTGAGTTATGCCGTTAATGAATTTATTTTTATATATGATAAGGGAAAAAACGGGAGGATTGTAAGCTCCTTCGTCATAACGAGGTAAAAGTAGTACAAGTTTATAAAAAATGTGTTCTGTTCTGTTTATCAGACGTGTCTCTCTGTCTTGTACGGTGTCCTTTTCGGACCACTTTAATCATCGTCTTTCCATCACGCGACGACACGATTATTATCACGTTGGCGCATGTTCAAAATACATTGTCTATTACGTTGTTTCTGGACACTTTAACTCCAAGTTATCGTGTTGTTGCTTTTGATTTAAGTCGCCCAAACTGGACACCGTAGTCTTGTTATTATATAGTATTACATAATCATGAATAAATCATTATTTTTTGATGGCATTTAATGTCGTTAAACCTGTGAAAGGGTCAGTATCGCGGGTATATGATTTATGTTAAAGGAGGCGTGAGGCACGCGTTAAATGATCAATTTTGATTGCATAAAAGTTTGGTAAATGTTCTTGAGTTCCCAATGAAACTTCATAGATTTGCAAAATACATGTGCTCTTTTCCATATGTCAATAAAAATGAGGTCAAAAGGAGACACTGTAATATGTTTTAACACAATGAATCGTGAAATGGGTTAGTATCAATCTGAAAATTAGCTTAGTGTAAACTAATATTTGGTTATTATGTATTCAGTGATAATCTGTACGATTCTTAACCCGATTTTCCTTAAGTTTAGACACACCTTTAAGATGATAGAATTAAGCATGTAGTATCATGTTACCTCATGCCTATCTCTTTGTTAATGATATGTCAGGTCATGCATTATACATTTATACTTTTTTTTTTTGTCTTTATCGTATGGTTAGGATTTATAGTAGCACTGTCAGGGAATTATGAAGCCTATAGCCATTTAAAATTGTGTGTTTGTGTGTGTGTGGGGGGGGGGGTAATTAAATTTAGGAAGTTTAATTCCTGTATACTTGAGACTTTTAAACTAGCACTTGAACATATTCTACAATGTTATAGATTTATTTAGTACTACTTAATACATGTGTTTGGGATTCCGAAGTTTTTTATTCCTCGAAATTTGGGTGTAGGAAAGATTTTTAGCGATTGGAATGTAGCCGAATAGTGGCATCAGTTATATAAGGCGTAATTAAAATACTTTCCTCTACCCCGACCGTCCTTATGTTATTTTTTTTTTTACCGACCCTTAACTTTTTTTTCGTAGCATTCGGGCCATTGCGGTTGCAAAACGCTGTTTTTCGTCAATTCCTCTTAAAAATAAGGTAAAAATAGAAAATTAAAAAAAAAAGTTAAAAATTGAAAAAAAGTTCAGCCGACGTACTGATCCTATTTATTTATTTTTTTTTTTTTTTTGGAGATGTCAGAAGAAACAAACAACTTTTTTCGTCTGAACGGAAAAGAGAATGGTGGTAGCCATTATTCTTAGGACGAAGGTGAGATATTGATATATATTTGAAGTTAAAGGCTAATTAAAAACCCTGCCATTATTTAAATATAAGTCGCAAGTTATGTGATCTCTGATTGCGAATTTAATCAAGGTGATTGGTTTTCCCGCGTCAGGCAACAGTTTAATCAAAACATAAAGGTCTAATTTAAAATATTCAGCTTATCACAGCCCCGGTGGCCAATTGGTTAGAGTGGGAAGTTTTGGGTTAGATTCTCGGCATCGACATACCCAAGTCGTAAAAATATGGTACTGGTAAAGCTACCTTGCTTGGCGCCCAGTATGTAGGGTAATTCCAGGACTGGTTGACCCGGTGTCAGGATAATGTGGCCGGTTGTGGTATCATGTCACATGTCAAGGTCGTGATACGGAAGTGTGGCAGCACTATATATGTCTCAAGCAGACACAGTCTTTAAATGACTGAAATACTGTCGGTGGGAGTTAAACCAAAGAAACAAAACCCCGCGCTTTGTTAACAGGAATCACGCGCGTTAATCCGTCGCGTCGCACCCGTTTAACACGTTGCGTCCAATTCTACAAAAAAAATCAGTATGATTTTGAACTGTTGGTTTTAAGAGGAGGTGGTATTCCGCTTCGTCTTAAACCAATTAACCTTTACTAAGATAACCAAGGTACCCTAATGAAACATTAGGAAACCTTGGTTATCTTCGTGAAAGGCCATGAGGTCCGAAATGTAGCGGAACCATTACAGGGAAGAAAGTGTCGAACTTGATACAGATGTGAAATTTTCATCTACTGAGGAATACTTATCTTATACGAATAGGTTTATCGAAAGGATGGTGAAGTTGCAGACAGTAATGAGCAATATTTATAACTAACATTATTTAAGATAAGGGGGCCGTGATCCCTGACGTACAAATCTTAAGAGTTTGATTAGCTGTGTTTAATAGTAGTTCTGGTTTTTACTGGGAGTGTTAGGTAAATGTGTCTAGCTTGTGGTATCATGCTATTTGATGGTGAACCGGTCCCGGTGGCCGTGTGGTTAGAGCGTTCGCCCTGGAATGTTCAATCCCCCCCGCGACATACCAAAAATCGTAAAAATTGTACTGGTATAGCTCATTTGCTTGGCGCTCAACATATAAGGGTAATTCAAGTACTGGTTGGTCTGGTGTTAAGATATGTAACTAGGTGTAGTATCATGCATTATGTCTATGGCGTGATACTGCATTGCGGCTCAAGTAGACATAGTCTCCAAATGACTTAAATACTGTCGGTGGGACGTTAAACCCAACAAACTTGACTTAACACATTCGGATATTATTGTCTTCAAAGACTTTGGTTCGAAGCTAATTCGGCAATAAGTCTTTTTTTATACTAGCGTCATCGTGGGCACACCTGTTTTACATCTATAGATGTATATAATTTTCGATAACTTATGATTTTTGTTTATGATTTCTACAAAATGCAATGGGATCCTCGTGGCTGAGTGGTGGTAGTCGTTGATTTACTATCACTTAGCCCCTCGTCGCTATGGATTCGAGTCTAAGTCTGAGCACTCGGATTGTTCATTCCAACTGGTTTGCGGTAGGTCGGTTGTTCCACCCGGGTGCCTCTGTCAAATATGGAGTATTTCTTCACCTAGATTCACATTAAGCCATCGCTTTACGACTTTAATACTGTCACAAAATAACAACGAAAAATCGATAACTCAAATGAGTCATTCTATCAAACAATTTTATTCCTGTTTAGGTAAACTGAAACAGGGAAGAATACACACAGGATTTAAGTATGATTAAATAAATAGTTCAAGGACTGGACTGTTTATATACCCGATAACTGTCACTGACAGTGTGCACGTCTTCCTTCGTTTGAAGCTGCCTAAAAGGTGTATAAGAAGTTTAGTCAATACAATCAAATACTTAACGGATATCTAAATATATGTAAGAATTACATGTGCGGGTTTATAATAAAAAGCGACAGTCGCGCCGGCAGTCTCTTAGTGCTTTGACTGTTTTAAACTTGTTAGAGATAAAAAAAGTCAAATGTTATAGTACTGCGAATGTTAAATAGTTTTTTATACTTAATTTATATGGCAAAGTTAATTAAGAAAATCGGGAAATATAGCAAAAATTAGATGTTCTGAAAACTAAAAATGACTATCAATCGTATAATCAGAAGCAAACAATGCCCCCAATTATGACATCTGGCATATAGCACACGACATGAATTAATACATAGCAATATATTATGTGCCGGTGGTGACAGGTGTATGTCCCGGCATTCAGTTACACTGGTGTGGTAGTCAAAGTCATAATTATAGATACTAGCACAATATGGCTGTACACTGACCAAATGATGGAGAAATGATCTAGTATCGCAACCCATTGCAACCCGTGACTCCTCTTTCCCTGTTCCTTTCTCTTTATCTTTGTCTGTCTGTCTCTCCCCCCCCCCCCCCCATTCTCCCTTTAAGTCTTCCTCTTTCGATCTCTCTTTCTCTATTTCATAGTCTGCCTTTTTCTGGTCTGTCTAATATACTACTTTTAAAGAAAATGTTATAGGTAACCTATATGTATGCAAGGGAAAATCATTACATGTATTTGTTATTTTCTGTATTTCTATGTAAATTATTTGTAGATATTAAATATTATGTCAAATTGATATCACATATTCTACGCGTTTGATCTGTTTTTAGCAAAGAGATGTTCCAAATGGTGATTTTTATGCAAAACTATAAAACGCAAAAGTTTAATTTCGTTTTAATACGCCCGTTGAAGAGGGGACGTATTATCGATTCACCGGCGGGCAGGCGGTCGGCGTCAAGTGATGTTGTCCGCTCTCTAAATCAAACAAACGTGAACTAATCTTAACCATACTTGGTCACAATGTATATGGGCAAAATATCTCGGTTCCTTTCGATAACCCAGCCACATTGCCTCAGACACTCATGAGTTATGGCCCTTGAATTGATGGAAAACGGTCAAATTAACAGTGTCTGCTCCCTAACTTGAACGCTCGTAAATTGATCCATACTAAACTTGGCCATAATGTATATGGGCACTCTTGTCTTAGTTCCATTCGAAAGACTGGTTCACCAGCCATATTGTTCCAGACACTCTGGAGTTATGGCCCTTTAATTGATGAAATATGCTAAATCACTTTTTTACTCAAACATGAACTGATCTTGTCAAAACTTGGTCACAATTTGAATGTGCACAATATGGTAACTAGGTTTGGTAACCAGCCTAATTATCTTGAACACTCTAGAGTTATGGCCCTTTAAGTGATGAAAAATTGCAGAATTAACAGTGTCTGCTCTCTAACACTGACAAACGTGAACCAACCTTTACCAAACTTCATTGTCACAATATGTTTTGGCACAGTATCTCAATCGAGTTTGAATACGAGTCAAAATATCCCACTTTAGAGTTACGACATGGCAGGACGGGCGTATTTTGCGATAACCAGCGCATTTGTTTATATTGGTTGTTTCGTTATCGTTTGTGTCTTTCAAAATGTAGTTTACCATATCGCTTGTATCATCAATATCATTCACTGTTACTTTAACGATTTATTTTGAGTGATGGATTGTCTTTCATTTCTCTGTCAATGAATTAATACCGACACTTTATGACATTGCTTGATATTCTTTGACACAATCATCCGCAATCCATTTTTCAATGTAACATTAATGTCTAAAATTCTGGGATAAAAACTTGCCTGCTGCCAGTATCAAATTGCAATTAAATTCAAGAGAAGGCACAAACTCATGTCCGTTGTCTGCACCAGAAAGCTTTTCACAAAACAGACCATGAGATGAACAATGCTCGTCCTACTTGGCTTATCAGTCCACTCCCAGCTCATTAAGATTAGAACTGTAAATAAACTCGCCGGTCTAAGTTTAGAATTCGTTATACATATGTATAAGCTCTGGTATAGCTATCGAACTAGTTTTCCCTTTTTCCTTCACTTGAGCAGAGACGTGTAGATCACTGAGAATTCATATTTTTTACGATTCTTTCTTACAGTAGATCGATCCCAAGTTCATGAATTTCTTAAATACCGGTATTCAGGTAAAATTAAGATTACAATCCAAGTTAGACCTCGCTGCAACAACTGAGGCTGTATTCAGTATTAATGTGTTGAGTTTTACGTCCCACCGACAATATTTCAGTCATTTGGAGACTAAGATATTTGCTGCCACACTACAGTATCACGCCGTAGACAAGTGGCATGATTCCACACCAAGTCACATTATCCTGCCAGTTTTAAAGTCAAACCAGTCAGTCCTGGAATACCGGTATTTGCTAGGCGTCAAGCTTCCATTACCATTGTTTACGACTTTGATATGTCACTGTCAAGGTTCGAACCCATGTACGACCTCACACCACGTATTGACATTGGCTTGACGTTAACATTGTACAATTAAATAATCTCTATCTTTCCTAAAACATTAAATCTTTACCTATACATAAAGAGTCATAAAGGGCATTTTTTTTTCGAAATTTAGGAATGCTAGGCAGATAATGATTATAATCTATCTTAGAAATAGTTGATTATTTTTTACTTAAAAAAAATCGGGAAGTTGTTAATTCATTCTCTTATAATTAAATATATTTTTGTTATTACCATATACCTATAAGCTCCAGTGAGAATTTATTAAAATGAAACATCTATACCAGCACAAAATTCACAAACACAATGGGAACATGCGGTACAAAACATAGAGAGGTTCATGTATAGACAGATACGCGTATACGCATATCAGTGCATGACCAATTAACATTGTTGCTTTAATTGCTGTTGTGTACGTAATTAGTTGCAAATGAAACTGACGGTTCTTAGTGTCTCGATAACGTGGGAAAGCAGACTCTATTTTCAGCTGTATTTATGTTTAAATTAAAGCAGCTCGTTCACAGATGGACATTTACTTAGGATTTAATTTAAAACTATCTGTGAGTATTGTGTCTAATTAATATCCATCTTTAGGCGCATGTTGAACCAAAGTAACATTCTGCGATTGTAATAAAATGGTAGTTTCCCAATCACAATCTATAGCGTTACGAACGGTATAAACAGTGCCTAATAAACTGTCAGTTATTCCAATGTATACGACAACAGGGATAAATCTAGAATTCGGCTTTTTCTTTCTTCTTTTTTTATGTTGATTTTCATTTTTATTTTTTTTATTTATTTTTTATTTTTTTACAACGAAATGGCAGTGTTAAAGAGCAAGTCAGGTTAATCAATCTTTTCAAGTTGCCATATTTATTTAATTGATATATTTGTTTAGAAAGCATAATTTAAACAATTTAAAGCAATTTCTGTGAAAGGTTCATTGGACATGTTAAATACCTTATTGTGTTAAAGTGATACCAGTACAATACTTATATATCATTTCCGGTTTTCTGTTTATCAAGCGACTCACCAAAAGAGGGGAATATGGTAAATATTATTTGCACTTCTCTATGGTAAATGCACTACCCCCACCCCCTCCCCCCACTGATAAAATTGTGGGTAGCATAACAGGTTTTTTTTTTTTGCGGCATGTCATACTTAAATAATTTCATATCATAGTACATGCCTTAGACTTGAATGAACATTGTCAATATTATGATTTATTTACATGTATTTTTATATTTATATATTTATTTATCAGTATAGTATAGTTTTTCCCCCAATGAAGCCGCATATTCAGAACAGGGACCCACCACAGTTATTATTGTAAAGTAATAACATGTAATATGCTTAAAAAAACACTTTATGAATCAATTACTTGCATTAACTGATGAAAAAAACAAGATTCAAAATATGCAAGTCTTCTATCGTTATCATAAAGAAACTGGACACACATAATGTGTATCATTAATTTATTATCATTCTGTTGACCTCTCCTAAAAGTCGTAGGCAAACGGTTTTTAAACCTGGTTTAATGGACCTTGCAAGGCAACCCGATACATCAAAGCTCAGAAAAAAAAAACATTTGGAAGATGTTTTGAGATCTTAAAATATTCATATTTTAGATACAAACCGTCAAATTGAAAAATTAAGGAAACAGGAGTTTAAAAATAAGTATTACAGCATAGTGTAGAAAGTGTAAAAACACACAAACACTATACATTCGCCCGTAGTGAACATGTCTAAATCACGGCCCCAGGCCCAATATGCGGTCTCAGTATGTAGCATGGTTTGTCCTAGTTTCGTGACCCTGAAGTTAAATTTTCGCGCATGGGCATTTGGATTTTAACGCCTTTTAACAGATCATGAAATGAAACCGAAAACAAACTCAAAATACGTGAACAACCTTGAAAATTTCGATGAAAATATCATTCAGTACTTTTTACAACAGACCTTTAATTGCTATGAATGCTATTTTTTCATGTTCTGCAGTTTCTCCCAATTCGTTACCCTTTACATTGCAATTTTTTTTTTCTATTTTGCACGCAAAACAAAATGGCCGGCATTGTTTACAATTTGGATTTAAACCGGAAGTGCAGATAATACTTGATTTAAATAAAAAAATAATGTCAAATCGTTGAAAAATAAAAAAAAATGAACAACCTATAATGCTTAAAAAGAATGGATTGATTTTGATATTCATTCAGTCTTTCTCTTTTAACCTGCATAATTATTAATATTATTAATATTTGCATTAAGATTTGTTTACTAAACAGACGACACAACTATCTCGCATATCCGTATATTTCCGAGAAAGGCACGTGAGGTAAATCGAATCTTTTTTAGGGACACGATACTAAAGCACGGGCTGAAACCAGGAGGTAGTATAATATAGTGCTAACACTGCTTGAAATTGGTAAATTTAACTGAACATAACATAGCTTATATTGTAAAGTCTTGTAAACATATATTAATTTTACACATATCATCAACACAAAAAGAATGCCATACTACTACGTCAAGCTACGTTATCAAGGGAAGATTTAACCATTTGAGAAGATTGTTACTTTATACCGGGACCTGTACCTTAATCCCTTATCAAATAAAAACTTATCTGTGCTGAATTGTTTCTTCAGCATTGTTCTTATTGTTGCTGCTGCTGTTGCTGATAATGATGATGATATTTTTATTTTTTTTACATTGACATAAATACCTTCTTGGTAGCTTACTGTCTGGAAATTTCATGCATCTTGCAGACCCTAACTATTCCAAAATTATATAAGAAAGGAATACCTGTTGTAAAATGTATCTCATTGATTATAGATTACTGTAGAATCATTAATTTTCGTGGGGGACTAATTTTCATTGATTTCGTGAATGACTTTATCCACGAATATTTATCCCTTCGAAAACTGTTTGTTTTATAGACCTCATGTTTTCTAGTACATGGTTCCACGGATATATGTACCAACGAAATTGATTAAATCACATATTCCACGAAATTTTATGACGACGAAAATAAATGACTTTACAGTAGTTAATTTATGGCATCTCAAATCATCATCACATAATGTGTCTTCTATGATTAAAGTATATTCTGTACTTTTTTGTTCAGATATTCTGAATTTTTTTTATTTTTTTTTTTTTTTTTTTTTTTACCTTTCCTTTATGGCTCTGTTTTTTAATCGTGCTTCAAAAACATGTGCGGCGTCTTTGATGCTTTGCATCAAAATTAGTACATATTTTTTTTTATTCATTTATTTTTTGTTTTTTTTGTTTAATGAACTTTAGTTACGTCCCTTGATTATTGAAGCGAAGGATGCTGCACGTGGGTTTCAAGTAACACTGTTGTTGACCCATTGCGTGTAATAGTCTAGCCTAATGCATTGATTTCCCAGTTGGTTTTGCACCTGTGTACATATCGGCGACACCGGTGGGCAATGAGGGTCATGACAGGTCATTCGGAAAGCTTTACGACATCTGATAACCCCAGGGGATTTGTATGGCGTCCGAGATGTTGATATTGTAAAAGTCAATTTTGTTAGATAGACTTCACCTCAGTCGGGGATCTCTTGTCTACTGCAATGAAATGTCCGAATGATGCCGAATGAACACAGTTTCAAGTTCTTGTCCCGATCCGTAGGCACAAACTATAGTATGTCAGATTTTTCAGGTGAGGCTGGTGACATAAAGAATGACAGCTTTTCTTTACGACATCCATGCTCACATAGTGTGGCAACTAACACGTTTACGTATCAGTTTAAATGTGTTACGATTGTGTGTTTATATCATATTTTAAAAGTGGATTTTAATGGATGTGTATCCAGAGAAGTGCATATTTTGCAACATGTGTTTAACTGAAGCTGACATATCCATGATATGTTTAAGTGTCTCTTTTTAATCGCTGTTTTTTAGTGTTTTTGTTCAGATGGGATATATTTAGTGAATACAGACACAACGTGGATCAATAGTGACAACATATATGTATTCATTCAGCATCGATCCAAAACGTTTGTGATGCTTTCATCCTTTTAATCAACAGCCGATCGAATAATTAGTCTAGCATTTAACGAGTAACAGATGTGCTAGTTGTATGCATTAAAGTGGTTCCCTTTAACTCTTGCAGACGTGACAGGAGTCTGACATGTGATCGCACTTTGTGAATCATGAAGATAAAACCGGGTACAATTCAGCTGATGACCGTCCTGTGTGCAATGTGGAATTAAGACACAAAGGTGGATTATGGAGGAAGACGGGAACCATCAAATGTCCGGCGGGCATGCTCCGGTAAGTAACTTCGAACTTGCTTTGTTTTTGGAGTTCTGCGACACGTGGAACAAGGTTTGAACATCTGAGCTACCCAGGCCAGCTGGATGGCTTCTGTGTATGAAAATTCCGAGTGATTAGACCGGGAATCGAACCGACAATGGTATAGGAGTCCTAGGTGATGGTAAATTTAACACTCCTCCATCTACCGTAATTTCTCGATGTTGTTCGAAGTTCTTCAATTTGACATATAGTGCAACAGAAATCTTACTTTGAGAAGTTCTATAACTGGTACGTTTGCGAATTGTATGAAACTAGTTTTGCTGTTGCTGTTTATTTTTCTGCATATTCCATGATAACATAGAATCAAGAATAGAACTCCATCGACACCAGAGCCATGTTTCACAGATAATACACGTTTTATCGTTTTATAGCACGTATCGTAATAGACTTGCATGTAGTTGCTAAATGCTATAGGCATGCATCTGTTCTGTAACTTGGACATTAAACTATAATTACATAGCTGCAAATAAACATCGTCGTGTTTTACATAACATATATACATATGACATTATTTCTTCTGTTTTAGACTTGATAAAGTGTACAGTAATATACTTATATACACACGAAAATAGATGATTTCAAACTTAAAATATTTAAATCTTAAACACCCAGAAAGCAAAAGGTTTGTGTATAATGGATACCAAATTGCACAGTTGTGTGCGTGTGTGTGTGTGTGTGTGTATTTACACAGGCATGGGTCAAATGTTAAGTAATTTAAATGTGTAGAGTGGAAGCTGCTAATCCAAGTAAAGAGACATTAAACATTAATGACGAGACATTAAATGTCCAGATGTTACATCGATTTTAAATAAAAGTTCTCACCAATTAGTTGATAAGGGGGAATTAACATTACTACCGGTATATGGCATAACAACCGAACATGCATTTTACAAACGACTGCTTAACCATAAGTCTTTCTATTGGGTTATATTTACAAATGTTGAGATTTTATACCAAAATCATTAAAAAATGAACAGTATTGACCCGTCTCGGTAGCCAGAGGTCGTGGGTTCGATCCCCGGCCGCGATATACCAAAGTGGTAAAAAATGGTACTGGTATAGCTCCCTTGCTTGGCGCCCAGCATATAAGAGTAGTTGCAGGACTGGTTGGCCCGGTGTCAGGATAATATGACTGGGTGTGATATCATGCCATATGTCTACGGCGTGATACTGCAGTATGCACTGTGGCAGCACTATATCTGTCTCAAGTAGACATAGTCTCCAAATGATTGAAATACTGTTGGTGGGATGGTAAACTCAATCAATCAAACAAACAAACCAACCTAGAGTCAGTCGTTCTAACAATATGCAGTGTACGGTATTCTGAACATAACGTTCTCGGTTGTGTTGTATACATCTAGAGGTACAATAAAGTACTTAGTCTTTGAAAACATAATAATACGGCTTTGTACTTATGAAATATAATGCCCACTTTAGAAGTACATGTAGCTGACTTCATTTTTACCTAACCATGCACATCTTATGGGTTTAGTCATAAAATATGTTATGGGACAATAAAAGATATGGTAATGACAAATTTGATAAGTTCAGACCTATCGATACGATAATATCACAAATTTTCGAAGACGATGTTTAAAGTGTGATTTAGTCTCCCGGTTTCTTGTATTGACAAGTCTTTTGTTTCATTTTTTATTTCGAGTTATGTAATCATAGTCTTACGTTAACCCGTATGTTTTCAGAGTAGTTAGTTAAAGGTCAAAGTCAAAATTGTTATTTATTTAGATTTATTTATTTATCTATATATTTATTTATTTTGTAAGTAAGTAAATATTCTAGGGGATACCTAATAATGTCTGATTTATCATCATCATCATCATCATCAACAACAACAACAACAACAACTTTAAGTGATCGCCTCACCCTGAGAAGAGTATATTCACGATTTGAATGTTGATACATATTAGATAGAAGACACAAAGTTCGTAGCTCTAAGGCCACGGTCATAACTAAGACTCGTTTTCATTTTTGCTTTAACTGAATGAAACAGTTATGATGAACTTGACACAAAGATACATAGTCGATTAGATATTCCGCAGCATAGAGGGCAAGGTCAGTAATAAGACTTATTGTTATTTTTCTTTGACCGAAGCAGGTAATATGTACTGGTACAGCCAATAAAACAATCAGTTCCATCGGGCTTCCTTATAAAATGTCAAGGTCGACACCTTTTGGTGAACTCTCTTTAAATGTCACATTTTTTTAAGATAAGCCATCCATCATTAAATTACAATTATTGTCCTTCAAATGCTTAAAAAGACTTCATTGCAGATGCAAGCATCAATTGAAGAGGAGTTTTAGGCCCTTTTCCTCAAAGTCCATAATGATTTGCATTTACTTTAAAAATGCCATGCTCAGTTGATGAACCATGGTCACAATTTATCATGATTGGATTACCTTAAAGAGCTAGTATTAATCATACAGGAAATAAAATAAGTCACCAGGAAATATAATATGTTTACTTGGGTAATAAATACAGATCAAGTTTTTGCTTCGCACAAACAAAACGAGATATTTTCCTCATGTTACGTGCACCTTTAAATATAAGATGATGTGTACTGCTGTACAAGATATTTCATTATATCATATGTTCTTGTGCTGGAGAGTTTACCGTCGCTTCGACAGTGTTTAATGACCTTCATCCAATTGAAATGCAGGTGAGGAATGGCCTCGCGTGCACTGAGACACCCGGGTAGAACCACTGACCTACCGCAACCCAGGTGGTCGGTCGTTAAACCCGGTTATCTCTTTGCATAGGTAGATATTTCCGTCTCTTAATTTTCATTGATTCTTTTATCATATTTTGATTTTCAGTCATCATCCACCGCAGCCCTCAAACATCTACTACTACTTCTACTCTTAAGCTGCAATTTATCATATTATTCTTCATTTTCTTCTTTTATTTATTTTTCATTTCCTCTCCATCTTGAAATTCTTAAAATTCAGCTCATAGATTAATCAATTGTTTAAATAAATTTTATTTACACTTAAAGATGAATAAAATATATGATTACAAGCTAGTCAACTTTGACATCTGTTTGTATATTAAATGAACTGTTTTAAATAACTTCCGTTTCATGACGATAGAAATAACTTAAGGTTAGTTAAGTTTCATAAATCCTAAAACCATTGAAAATAAGAAGTATACTCCTTTAAGTCATTTAAAAAAACGTGAAAGATACATTTGTGTGACTAACCAATTATATGGGAACATGTTGTGTAGGTCACCTTCAAAAATATACTTACTATAGTATTACGTACTGTAGAATAAGGTTAGGCTCACCACAGGTATGCGATGGCAATTCGTAATAATGTATCAAGCTTTGTTCTGGTGATAAAACACACCCTGTGGGTTCTAAAATGGCTGTGACCCACGTAATTCTCCGTACCCAATGTCGACTTAATATATAATAAAAGTTCATTAAAAATGGCCATGTGATCAGAGCGTCAGTTCCGGGATCGGGAAGTCGTAGATTCGTTCCCCGGCCGCAACATACCAAAGTCATAAAAATGGTACCGGTATAATAGCTTTCTGGTTTTGGCGCTCAGCACAGAAGGGTAGTTCCAGGACTGGTAAGCCCGGTGTCAGGATAATGTGGTTAGATATTGAATACTTTGATATGATTTTAATTTGATATGTTATACGAATATGATTTACAGTATTTGCAGCTGAAAACTACGGCCAACCTCATCCTGCCAATATGGAGCACGACATCTATATACGGTACCTTTTATGAATACATTCTCTTATAAATTATAAATCCCTCTGTAAATTAATGATTTTTTCTTTTTTTGCTTTTGTTGTTCCTCCACCATCGTAATTTAAAACAACTGCAAATTCGAAACTGGCATGAGTGGAATGCTTTTTATCACATGTGAATCGTCCTGCAATTATTTAAATTCGCGTATG
>CM037777.1:87493974-87543974 GCA_021229015.1 Solen grandis
GTAAAAAGTGAAGGTGAGGATATACAGGATAAACTATACAAAATAATGCAGATAATGAGAGTAATTATGAGAATGTTGTAAAAAGTGAAGGTGAGGATATACAAGATAAACTATACAAGATAATGTAGATAGTGAGAGTAATTATGAGAATGTTGTGAGGATATACAAGATAAACTATACAAAATAATGCAGATAGTGAGAGTAATTATGAGAATGTTGTAAAAAGTGAAGGTGAGGATATACGAGATAAACTATACAAAATAATGCAGATAGTGAGAGTAATTATGAGAATGTTGTAAACAGTGAAGGTGAGGATATACAAGATAAACTATACAAAATAATGCAGATAATGAGAGTAATTATGAGAATGTTGTAAACAGTGAAGGTGAGGATATACAAGATAAACTATACAAAATAATGCAGATAATGAGATAATTATAAGAATGTTGTAAAAAGTGAAGGTGAGGATATACAAGATAAACTATACAAAATAATGCAGATAGTGAGAATAATTATAAGAATGTTGTAAAAAGTGAAGGTGAGGATATACAAGATAAACTATACAAAATAATGCAGATAGTGAGAGTAATTATAAGAATGTTGTAAAAAGTGAAGGTGAGGATATACAAGATAAACTATACAAGATTCTTAAAAGAATGTCGTTATAAGAAACATTTGCAACTAAGAAATATATATATTAATTCTATACAGCACCGATAATGTTAAAAAGCTAGATCAAATCAAATAAGATTTCCCTTTAAAGGGATATTTAAAATATTATTTCTTTCTTCTTAAGGTATATGGAAGATATAGTTTGTGTGTCTTTCAGTGTACACTGTATTTAATCGAATCGATATCACATATGATTTCCTCATGAAGTGACCTTTATAATATTGATATCTGTTATTGTTATATAGTTATACGCGCTCTTCATTCAAATTAATATTTAGAAAATATTCATAACTTGCCTTTTCCTCTGGCTTAATCTATAATGGTGTTCTGTTTCGTAAGCAGACAGACGGAAATGCAGACGCAATGGTGAGCTAATGCTACTCGTTATTTGTTGTACATTTGATATATTTCATATCCCTTTTTTGTTGTAAGCTCGTATTTTGTACTTTTGTCAATGGTATATGTTGTAACATGATCTTTGCGATAAACTATCCAATTATATGTAGGCGTGTGTCTCAATGGTTCCCACAGTTTAAGGAAAATCGAATTTTTAAATATATATTGATGAATGGCATCTGTTCACCGACAATAGTAAAACAGACTTTCAATGAGCACATTTCCAAATTCATGATTTCTATTGTGCCAAGTTTATAGTCAACCTTCAACTTTTATTCGATGGGAAAGTAAATGTCCTTCATACAAATACAGAATGAATTTATAAGTCAGGCATACATTTTGACAAATAAGATTATTTCATTTTGGATTTTATAAGCAAATTTGACACTTATTGTTTCACCTGCTGTAAGCAGAGGTGACAAATAGAGATCACTTTTCCGTGTCTGTCCGTCATATATTTGTCCGTCACACTTTTTCTGTCACACTTCAGCAGGAGAACACTCTTGTATTAATTTGTAGTAACTTTTTTTGTGGAGAAACAAGTACTGTGATTTAAAGACAATATGAATCAATGAAGATACACATGTTAAATACAGCACATTCTACAATTATTTAGTTTTCAATGCCATTGCATTAAGTATGAAACACGTTTAGTTTTTAAACATAAACATGTTTAGTTAGTTGCAAACCATCACGCGGGCTATATATTAAAGTCCATTAATCTTGTTTGGAGCAGATTGAACCTAACCCCATCTGACAATTAAAACTGAAACGGAGCCCTTAATCATACTGTCGGCGGGACGTAAAATCCATTAAACAAACAAACAAGTAAACCGTTTTCTACTTTTCTAATCTGACATCATATGCCTGACATAATGTTAACTCTGGCGGCGGGGTAGGCTCTCTCCAGTCATTCCTTCTCCTGTCTGCAGTGTACTTCGCGGATTAACCATATTTAGATTATGTAGATAAAACCACTATAGGTAGTTTAATCTCTCGAAAAATGGCAAACTTTGAATTAATTCAATAAAATATACCGGTATTAACCTTCATAAGGTAATACCGATATATCGACCAGATCGGTGAATATGTAGTTTTGTGTATTGGAGGCATGGTTAGTTATGGATAAAGTTCAATACACACACTTACTGCAGGCAATGGCCAGGTCATAATTGCAAACTAAATTAAATCGCAATTTGAAAAAGGCGAAAGAAATGTTCACTCCTTCGTTGTATGCATCCTTATCATCATTGTTGTTATTTCGGTGTTCTTTTGTTGTTTTGTATTCTTCTTGGTTTTTATAATCATCAAACAAATAAGAATTGCAATGTAGTATGCAATGTAGTATAGTACTGTTTTAGGAAGTCATGGGCAAAGTGAAAATACATTGCTTCTAGATTATGTCCCAAGTTACTATAATGTTCAAAATATTGAAAGATAAAGTCTTGTTTAATATGGAAAGAGAGAAGAGATATTAAAACAATCAAATGATCTACGGCATGAAAGAAAGTTCTATACATGAGTTTGATGAAAGAAGAAAAGAATGGAACTCTTAACTTTGCACATGAGCGTTCAGCATTTTCCAGAGCAAGGGAAGCAATAGCATACATATATGGTGTTCTGTAAAACACGAATATCTTATTTAGACTTATTTAAATCCTCAAGACATTTGTTCATTACATTAACAACTAATTACTGTGTGTTACTGATAACAAAATTGTAACATTTCTTTAGAGTTGATCATGGAAATATCGTCATTACAGTAAAAGTTAGAGTAATATGCCTATTGGCTTTAAAATATGCCGATGCATATCCCATAAATACATTCATACAAAAGTTATTTCGGTATAAGAAAACAATTGATGAACAGACATGTATCTTCAGCACAATATCATCAATTTTAAACGCCAAGTTTGTGCAAACAAATTTTACTCAAAAGATTACAAGTCTCGTAAAGCGCCAATAATGGCCCTTTAAGATTATTATTATTATTATTATTATTTCAGAACTTGGTGTCACCGGAACTCAATTACCAACTAGAAATAGTGCAAAGGACAAAGCTCGCTTGGAAGAATCCTTAATTATGCAGAAACTCAGGGAGGAGGGACTAATCTCAAAGACAACCGCTGAGAAAAAAGGAGGTGTTTCCTTCGATATTGTAGACGTGGCAACTGGTTCAAAAATGCCTGCCCTTCCACCAATTAAATTAGCGAAGCTTGAGCGACGACGTAAGAAGAAAAAGAGTCTGACTGAAGAGGAAATACAACAAAAACTAGAAAGAGCAGAGCATAGAAGGAAGGTATGTGAATTTATAATCTTATTATCATTCCAAGTACATGTATGTAACAATTATCAGTTGTGATTAACTTCATTTCGTCATAAAGCTGCAACGCCAAGTTCTCGAAAACGGTGGTATCTATGTGAACACGTGGGCGGCCGCATTTGCTTCATACGCTTTGCTTCTTAATCAACCGTTTGTTATTTGATAAGTAAAATTTTGTAATCATGAATTAATAATTAGACACTTCATTCTTCAGTGGCGAGGATAGAACATATCATTTGACTAATGAAACGGCGCGTTACATATACATGTAGTTGTTTTAGTTTTAAAAGTCAGTTTTGGCTTTTTGTGACTTCATTGAAGAGTATCCAAAATACTACGCGTGGTTTCATTGGTCAGCAAGTAGATGTTAAATATTCATTAAAACGAAGTTTGCCAGTTGAAGACGATAATGATAACAATATATACCAATTCATTTCAGTTTATAAGTCAGCAATACATTGCTTTTTAGCCGGTTACATTCAAACATGGCAAACAATATATGTGCAATTATTCATATACCAGTAAATGCGATAAATAAACCATAGAGTGTATACCGTTGATTCCAAAACCATAGTTACGTCCAATTTCAGGTCATAACCTTTGCGGGGGCAACATTGTGACTTCTATATGCTTCTAATATACGGGCTATACATTTATTTGAATTGTAAAGTGTACAATCGATTTCTCATGTATGTTTGGCCTCGTAAAACAAACATGCCCTTATACTTACTTGCCAGCGCATGCTAAAATTCAAGTAAATAATATAATTGCTTTATCCGTGTGCAAACATTCAGCTTTTATTCCCTCCTCATAATGCTTTGGTTCCCCCCTGTTCTAATGTACAATGCAAAGTCTGGACCGCCAGTGACCAAGTGTTTGATGTCTCCTCATTTACAAGTCGGTCGAGTTAGGTCATGCTTTGTGAGGTTAAGCTCATATCTTTTAATACCCTTTTCATTTTTTAAGATATTTAAATAAAAAAGTTAAACGGCATTCAAAATGTCAATGTCTCATTCCAGTGATGATGATGATGTTTATTATTATTATTATTATTATTATTATTCATGATGTGTGTCTGTCTTTTTCGCAGCGTAAGGAGCAGGCGAGGCTGGAGAAGATCAAAGACATGGACAAGACTGATCAAACAGCGGCATTAGAGTCATTCCAGGACTATGTTAAGAAGAAGGAAGAACAGTCCGTGCAGAAGATGGAAAGCGTGCTGGACAACAGGGAGAAGAGACTGAGAGAAATCAAGGAGAAACAGCTGGCGAGAGAGCGGAAGCGAGAGGAAGTGAGGCGAAGGAAAAAGGAGCAAAAGGAGAGGGAATTAGCGCAAATAGAAAACGGTGAAATTATTATGGATCCATCAGAACTTATGGAAAGGGAGGAGACTCCAATGGTTCCAGAATGATGTAAATAGTTTAGGTTAAATTTAATCATTTAAATTACATATTTATTTGTTTATAGATACCATGAATAATTCCTACTGGAAGTAAAGAAGGTAGTCTCTCTCACTGTTATTTTGAATGAAAAAAGGTGCTGCCAAGTGAAAGGATGGACAAGGTGAAATAGAAAACTCTCAAGGACTATAGGTTAAAGGTTCGTTCAGGTGACTAGTGAGACAAGAAAGTTTGGCAAGACATGGATAAAATACGAAAATTAATAATTAACTTAAATATTCCTCGTGTGTAAATAACAATACTTGATCAAACTGACAAAAAATACACTAAATAATTATGCTATCACCAGCAGTTTTAGCATAGAACGTATTTATAGCTTCGACTGCCACTTGAGTTATGTTTTTCTTTTGGCTCAAACCATTACATTTTATCTCATGATATCCATCACTAGTTCGTTCACTAAAATTCACAACTCTGTTTTGCGAGTTATCAGTTACAAGTCATATCATGATTCCACCGTACAATCCAAATAAATTCAATTTTTACTGCACGTTCAGTATTTATCTGCCGAATGTCATGAAAGTCATATCCTTCAGATCAAATAGTCACCAAAAATAAATGTATACTGCTTCCAAGAAATTTCCCAAAACTTTGGAATACTACTTTCATTATATATTGATATATTGATATTAGATTGATATTGGTATTCAGACGGAGCAGGGTGGAAGAAGGAGGCAAATTGAAATTGTGCGGCATTTCTTTCATTCATTCTTTCTTTCTTTCTTTACAGATATATGTACATGATGGCTTTACAGCTGTATATAACACCAAACTCTGTCAAACATATAACAATTACGATCCGTCCTTTATCATTAATACCTCAGTGTATATATTATTATCATTACAAAATGTATTTGTTTTTTTATTACGGCTGTGATATATAAAATGAAAAAGATATTAGCATCTCAGAAATTTATATTTAATTCATATGGTTGCAACATTTTATATTCATATTATCATGTAAGTTCCTGGGTGTTATAACGATCTTATCAACAATGTGCATACTGACTTCAGCGTCCCTGACTTTTGTACTGTATAGTCACTTATTTTTGGTTTGAGCTTAACATTGCTACTAAAACACATCACGATAGAAAAAAAAGTTTTTCAATGTTCCATTGTAAACTTTAACAAACGATTATTTTCTGGTTTTCCGCTGTTTCAGTTTGACTGGATCTCAAATGTTTCTTTACTTCGCATTATCCATAAGGCATTTACCAGTAAACCATTCTCACTTTTAATTAGTGTGAAAATCATGTATATGAAAATTATGTTGTCCGTGTGTAATACCCATGTATTTCAATTAAGTACAAAGGGATTTTTAGTGCTTAAAGGAATGCAAAGGACATTTTTTATGTATGAATATATTTATGTGTACGATATTTTGAATGCGTTATGTGCATGTATGCGTTCATCTATGTTAGATTCTAGTTCTTCGGCATATTTTAATGTTGACATTTAACAACCAAGCATCAAGGTTACATGTATGAGTGATAAGAAATTCTTGGTTTATGAAAAAATAATATACTTTGTATTATCTGCTCGATTCAATTAACACTAGGGCTTTATGAAGCCATAATTCTCACGTCAGTCAATGAGAAATGTAGCTTTTTTGTCCGAGGTGTATTTATTATCGGTTGGTTTACAAAGCGGAAAATAGAAACCAAAATTAGTCTGGCGGTTAAAGAAAACAGTCCGTCGCCCGGCTGGGCAGCACGCTAGAGTTGCTGGATATTGGCCATAAAAATTTGGCTGGCAATCAAGTTTTAATTTAAGTAGTGTATTGTAGAAACGTATTGTAGATATACAGAGAAATTATATCTAAAAATAGTCGTCATTTAGGTCATACTCAGAAGATTTAAGCCGACTTAAGGAGATAAGATGTTTTATGTAGGTACCAGTAGTTTACGACAAAAAAGTCAAATTTTATATATATATTTTTTATAGATTAAAGTGAAGTTCTAATTAGGTCATATTGACCTGATTATATATTAATATATTTCTACGTATAACTATTGTTCTGTTTTAGCATAATCTGAGCCCCCAAAAAAGTTCAAAGATTGAAATGCGGCATTGGAAATAAAATTGCATGTGTAGTAATAATAAACGGCTACATCCAAGAGGCTATTCAACTATTCAATCAAATAAAAGAACGTGTGTTTCTTGAAGAATATCTAGGATAATACGCTGTAATTGCATATGCAATAGATATACATTTTTGCTAAAAGGTACATAAATGTTAATTTTTAGATCAAATGTTTATCAAGTAAAAATTACATATTTAAAAAACGCACAACTCCATTAAAAGAAAGATTCACATTGCAATCTGAAGCACAATGAATAAAGTTTCTCAATTCTTTAGGATTGATCGATACAGGTAACTAGGTCTACATACCTTTCTTGTCCAGAATGTGACAATTCGTTTCAATAATTAAGGAGATCGATAACTGATTAGACTAGAGTTAAGCCTTATAGCAATTGCCTGTTCGATTCAACGTATATCATTTGTTTTGAAATAAATAGAATTATTCAGGACTGACGTCAACAATTACCTGAAATAAACACTTTCTTGTGACAGTGAACTAATTTTTGGTCCCCCTTGTTGGTGAACTCGGTTTAATACGCCGAATCGCCGAGAGATTCCGATTGTAAAAATAGCTTCAAACCAATCCAGTATCGCGCAAATGACCCAGTATTAATGTACATATATATTTGAATATGTTTTGTAAATAAGATATAAGAGAAAAAGATTTATTTATGTTTATGAAGTATGGGAGTATTTTAAAGAAATAAAATATATGAAGTATGTATCAAATCTTGATTTTTATTTTAATCCACTGACGGCCCATGTTGGTTGAGTTTTAGATGTGTGTGTGTGTGTTTTGACAAAATGTAAATGCATCTTTTCATAGCTATGATAGTTGTGCGACAGTCGCTCACTTAACTACAAAACTTTCACAAATATATAAACTAGTTTAAATGGACTCTAAAACGCCATTTGAAGTTATTTTCTAACATTGTAGAAGAAACTGGTCCGCCCTCCTAACTAATAACTTGTGTTTTTTTTAAATGCCACTTTCGTATTTATGTTAGAGAAAGAGGTCCTGACCTTACACCTTTAAATTTAATCTAAAAAAAATCGTTTCACTATGTATAAGATATAATATAAGGCAAAGTCAATAATAGACGCAAAGTCCAGCAATCCCGAAAATCATCATAAAGAGGACTATCACCGTTCCACTATTTTACCGACACGATATCTACCACTTAAACCCAGTCACACGGCCACTTAACCACTTACATTGTAATTCACGCTGGCACGCGATAACTGGCATTTACTATTTACGCCTATGAATTACACATGTAACCAGTCTCGCTAAACGGGTCAGATTAAAAGATTATAAAACAATTCGACTACCTTTGCAAGGTGGAGATTTGATCGACTCGAAGGGTGTCTGGACAGCATACTAGCTTACATTGATAGGAATAGTACAGTCGAAGTTTGCGGTGGTGGCAACAAACCAACTGAGCTATGTTGTGAAATGAACCAAACATTAATTATCAAGCCAATGGGTCGTAACATACATGTGTGAGAGATATAGCGCGTTCGATACCCGGCAGCAACATAACAAAATCGTTGAGGGGGGAATGGTATATCTCCAATGCTTTATTCGCCCCTCTACTTCAGGTAGATTTGATTTTGTTTATAATACTTCGGTTTTTTCCTGTTTACAGAGGATTACAAACTCAATTTTCACCTTTAACCTCTACGCGCGGCCTTGACCTATAACGCTGATTCAGTGCCTGCATGCAGTCCTGTGTAAATGTACCAAGCTATCTCAAAAATATATCATTGCATGATAAAATTACGTTCGAACAAAGGAAGTTTATGCCGTCCCACCTTTCAACATTTGTCCAACTAGGAACAAGGTATTCCCATAGAAAAACCTGGTTAAAAATATCAACAAATAATTCGGATCTTGCATCATTTTATTCTTTCTTTCCAACAATCTTCATAATGCACACACCATCTTTTTTTTTCAACATAGTCATCATTTTCACCATATATTAATATATTTCAAATTCATTCTTAAACTAAATTATCACTCTATTTAAGAGTAAACAATTTTTTAGAGTAAATTAACATGATTATGGTTTGATATACCAAATTCACTCATAATGTAAGAAAATATAAACATTTTGAAACAAATCAATGCCCTGTGCTACTGATGCAGTGAACATTTGAGACAAGAAATTGAAAAGGTGCCAAACTTGGAGATATAAATGCTTAAAAAAAGCAGAGAAAATGAAGTTATAATCAATATACGTTAAAACTGTTGACTTACACTCTAATACATGGCTTCATGTATGTGCATGCACACACAATTTCTCTCTCCATCACACATACACACTCACACACATATTACAGACATCTCTTTCTATATATATTACATGTACTATATACACATTTCTTTACAATGGTGTAGTAACATAGACAAAGTCAATAAATGGCTTAACAATAAATTGCACAATAACTTCAGTTTGGATCATATTACAAATCACTTCTACCATGCATCTTATATTTCAAAGCTTCATCAATAACTGCAGCAAGAAAATTTTTTTTTAGCAGTATCCCATTTCCCTTCAAATACCCTTGAATGGTTTCCTATCGTCTTTAAAATCTGAAAAAAAATGTCACTAATAATAAAAAAGTATCTTTCTTTTTTATCTAAGTTTGATGAGAAAGAATTTAAATTTGATAAAAAAAAATCGATTTAGTTTCAGACACTAAAATGATAGAAATAAACAGAAAATATGTTATCTTTCACCTAAAAACTGTCCAAAGAAAGCCAGAAGGGGACATCAGCTTTTCTTTTGTATGAATACTGATGAGCCCTTGTGGCTTTCAATTACATGTATGTTCAAAATGCAGACCTCCTGCAGTATCGTCAATCAATATATACATATAAATGCAGTAGTCTACTGATAATGTTGGCTTAAGAGTGTTGACAACAGAACCTGTACAAGAACCAACATTGACAAGTCCTCAACCACTTCAAGGTCAAGTCTGTATTTCAGCCCCATCTAGACAATGTGTATATAAGCAACAGCAACTGGTTAACAACACTAACCCTCTAAAATAAGGTCAACAACATAAAATGTAAGAAATAAGTATAACGTTCAGCTTTAAAATAAGGAAAAAAATTGGATTGACTTACAGGTATATTTCTTGCATTGAATCTCAATTTAGCAATGTCCAACCTGACTGTAGAGATATGCCATTCTTTACTTTATAAAACAGCTTAAGAAAATTTGGGCCAATCATTCTACAAGAAACAGAAGAATTCACAACCAGCTGATAAAAAGAGTAAGTAACATGTTAGTGGTTTTAACCTCTTAAAACTTTTTTTATATATATTATATATCTGTCATTTTCCAACCACTTTGTGTCAAGACTTGATAATAAAAAAAATCATTTAACAGTTTCACAGTATAAACATACTGATAAGATGCATTCATCATAAAATCTGTTTAAAATGCTTTGTTGTATTGTATCTGAGTTAACCACAGCTGCAGCAGTATTTCAGTCTTTTAGCGATATCCAGATAATTACAGGTGTATAGAGGCATCAAGATAGAACCACCGACCTACTGCAAACAAGCTAGAAGGCATCCTCACATGAACAATATCCAGCTTGCAATTTACATGCGTGTGATCAGGTTTTATACACACTGAGAAAGAATTTTCTTTCTAGCCTGACCTCATTTGGTAAAGGGACATACACTGCTTCCAATACCTTAGCAACAGTGTTAAAATTTTATTCAAACATGCCTCTTCTTTATTGACTGGGGAACAATTTGTTTTACAACTTAAAACTACCATGGTATCGGGAGACCCTCTAAACTGTTCATGGGTTAGACTGGTACTTGGCACCTTGGGAGGTCTATAAGAAATTCAAATAACACTCCAGTGGACCAGGTGGCCCAATTTGATTAATGCTTGTATATTACCCTAACCCTTTTTCTTAGATAATTAGCCAACATATAAAAATACATTCAATTTTCAAAGCAACTGGCTTTTTTTTCCCCAATGCCATTTAAAAACCGTCCTTCATTTGATATCAACAAAAACTACTGATATGGATATATGTATGTGTCTGCTTTCTGAAACACTCGAAGTATGCACCTTATAATTCAGTATAAATAATAATCATTTAAAAAAAGAAAATAAGTACATATAATATTTAGAAAATAGATACGTGCCCTCATAACAATCAGTATATACTAGTAACAGTATGTACAGCATACTAAAGCCTTAGTCACATATGTGTTAAATAACACAGCATTACATAAACTTAGAAATAACCTACTTCAACGTAATTTAATGTATCTTCCTTTGACTGCTGTAGCCTGCCAAAGTTTAACTTCCAAATAACTTTTGGGTGGTGACTTATCCTTTGAAGAAGCTCAAAAAGATAACTACAGCAAGAAGAACCTTTTTTTAACATACTTCAATGTACTATGAATTTACATATCTTGAAATCTGTCCTCCAGAACCAGTATATGGGCATGACCACTACATCACAGTACATTGCAGTAGTTACCCCTTGTAATAACTGTAGTTATTTTTAAGTGTGCTAAATGTGACTAAGGCTTAAAAACATTAACAGTTATGAATCGTCTTAATCTCTGAAATCTGCACAAAAAATAAAAACAACTACCAGTAAGCTGTTTTGATTTTCATCAGATTTAGGATCAATCACTTATTCCTTTATCAATGGTCACATCCATGGATGCGCCATTTTATCCCACTTTCAAGCAAGAACAGAATGAAGAAATCTTCAGTTTGAACAGTTTAACTGTATTACTTCTCCTCTAAATGCTCAGATGAGAAGTAAAAGAATCAAACCTGATCAGCCTGAACGTTACAGTGTGTGTACAACAAGTAATTGCAAGACTAGAGTTTTCACTAAGGTGACTTTATTATATCTCCCATTGCCTTCATGATGAACAAAAAGGCCTGGCAGTTTGTGATGTCACATACAGAGGAGATTGAATGAGAGGCAGACAGACAAATGAACAGACAGAGGAACAACTTCATATACATCTACATGGCTTGTATAGTAAATATACCAAGCTGGAGATAAAACTTGCAAAGTAGAGGTAGAGCACCCAAGATTGGGTCTAAAGACAGACGATTAGACAGACAGACAGACATACCGATTTAAGTTTTTAACTCTGTTCAATTTCCTGAATAACAAACATGTCTCCTTTCAAAAGAAAAATGCATGTACTGCTGAGACAAAAAACAACAATAACAGAAATGCAGCTGAAAGTATGCTTATCTTAAGCATTTTATCTTAAGATTAGTTCTTTGAATGTCACAGGGGAGAAAATTGAGCAGCATGACCAGGACTTGAACCCTGGGCCTTTTGCTTACATAGAAATGCTCTACTGACTGAGCTTCTCAGCCACTTACACACTTTTCTCCCCTTTTGTGAATTTTATTGAGTTATCGGTACAATGAATTGTATAATGAAAATTTTGGAAAAAAGGGCAACTGTGCCTTGAGTTTCACTTAGCAAACCTTCCACATGGGCATAAATCAAAAACTTTACGATCTAATTTGTCACAACTATGATACTGATGAACAATATCACATTTGAAAACAGACATGAAAAATTGGCTACAGCTTGCTGATTATTATCTGTTTTCAAGGAACAAAAAATGATCTTGTATATTTACAAGAGGCAGACTATGTACAATGGAACACAAAATTTGGTCATGTATATTGTTAAAATGTGGCATGTAGTTCAACAATATTAAAAACTATGATATTTTCTTTTTGTATCATAGAATATCATGATTTTCAAGATTCATATTTTGTTTATATATTCTAACATAGCTAAGTCTTCTATAGAAATTACCTGTGCTATTAAGTAGCTACTATGTTTAAATCAACCTGATTTCTGATTTTGAAGAAGATATTTTTGGCTACTGGGTCAAAGTAAAACTTAAATACTTAAGGACGAATTTCATTAGTCTTGTTTCTCTAATAAAAATACCCAAATGTTTCATTTCTTATTAATTATTGTTAGTAATTGAGGTAATAATTCATTTCAGCTTAGTCGTGTACTTGAACATTTCATAAAATAGTTAATGATGAAATGTGTATCTACCTAGTTTAAGAATTTAAGTATTACTTAGCGCTAAGTATTGTTGATGGAGTTCAAGCCTGGTTCATTAATAGCAGTCTTTTATCCCTTAATTGCACACTAAAGACAGATTTTAAAGTATTTCATATAACTTTTAATCACAATAATTATGCCATATTTCTATATTATCTAATTCAAGGGATGTAACTCTTTAATGTGGACAGTCCAAGGGAGGTGACAAATTATAAAGTGAAGGGAGGTAACAAACTGCATGACTAATGAAATGCAGATTTGGCTTAAAAAATAAATAAAGCTTGTAACAGCTCTACCTGTATAACCTTATTTCTTTTCCCTGATCTAAAATCCATGTACTTGTTTTGCTTTGAGAAATCATTTTTAAGTCTTTCAAGTCACTAATTTAGTTTTGTCACAACACAAACAATACTTTGAAATGTTAACAGAATTAAAATATAATTCCTTATTCATCATAGCTTAAGAAACACAAACTCACACACAGAGTAAGCCTATGTCCATATATTGGACAACAATTTTTCCTCAGATCAATACAAATAGAGCTATTTGCAGTGGCATAAATAAAAATGAAAATAAACTTTCGCAAAGCTAACACTTTCTGAAGCTATCAATATTGTAAACTATATCACTATAAAATACCAGCAAATCAACACAGCCTTGACTCTCCATATTTCTCAACTGACAAGACCCACATTCAGACACATCCTCTTCAACCCTGGCTCTTCACTACAAATGAATACCCAACTCAATAAAGCCAAAAAAAAATTCAAGTTGTCATTAAGCCTGATTGGCCACTGTTTCCTTAAATGCAAATGATGCAATCTAATTTCATAGGCTGGTTGAAAGTCAATATTATCCACATATTACTAGGATTTTACAGTATATTTGCCCAGGGCATTCAGTTTACTGGATAAGGCCCATGGGTTTCTGAAGATGCTTCAGACTTTAAGCAAGTCTTTGTTTGAGTTAATTCTACAGCATAATTTCTACTCCATAGAAGTAAATTTAACAACAGACCGTATAAAATTTGATCAGTCTGTGACACACCACCAGGCTGACATGGTTTTAACTTATTGCAAAGGTCAATTCCATATCATTTCTCGTATAAAAAAATTTTTTTTTTTTTTTTGAAGTGTTTTCAATTGCTCTACTTAACCAAAATAAGAAAAATAGTGATTAAACTGACAACGTATTTTTTTGCTGACTTAAGTCCTTTAGTTTTACTTTAAATCAATTGAATATAAAAATAGATAAGACAGACCTGAAAATAACAGTTCTACATTCAAAATACCAACTTTTTTCCCTCACAATTCAATAATTGAGGGCTTAATGCAAAATTATACATAAAAAAGCAAACTACAAATAAATAAAGAAGCAGTTACAATATTTTTGCACCAAGCCCTCCAATTGTAAATAAGTGGAGAGATAATGTAAAAAACTGATTTTTCTATCATTAAAAGGAATGAGTTTTGTATCTAATGAAATGACTGTCATATTTTTCATTGTTCTTCTTCAGAATGGCTAAGTCTTACTGTCATCTTCTATATAACAAATAACACATTCTCCTCTGTGTTCTGTGAATATCTGTCTTTCGGTTTTAGAAATGTCCAAGGTAACAAGTGAAAACTCCAATATGTCTGGTACACAGGATGAATGTTCACCAAGATGAACACTGAACTTCAGCCCCTACTTGACACATTATCCTTCCACAGGGGCATGTGGAGTACACTGGACAGAGTCCCAGAAGGGCATGAGGACAGTTATTGTGTGGCCAGCCAAATGATGAGGATGACGACAAGAATTATGACCAACAGGAATATCACAAGGATACATTTCTTACTTCTGGAACGACTCTGAAACAAACAGAACATATTATGCAGTTTACATTTTAGGACAACTTTGAGCTCTTAGCCATTTTCTGTAAATTTTAAATTCAAAAGCCAGGATAAATGACAAAAAAAAAGGAAAGAAAAAAAAAAAAGAAAAGAAAAAGAAGAACAGCACATCAGGATGCATTGTTTGCCTTCAGATTTTTTTTTTTACCTGCCCTATTATACACCAGTATTTGTTATATAATATCAAACATTTTTAGAAACTATCATCTTCATTGGATTATTACATTTTTTAGCCAGCAAAGTCTATATAACATTCATAAAAGAAACAAGAGGGCCAAGATAGCCCAAAGACGCTCACCTGAGAAAAACTGCCTTCATTGCCTGTACTAGTTACTAAATTATAGCATAGTTGTACATAACCCATGAAATCATTTATAATTCCACAAACTAACAGTGCCTGTTGTTAAAATTTGAAGTCAAACATGACTGAGAAATTATGGCTTTAAACATTAAAAGGGGCATAACTCCTGACCTAATTGGTAAATATCAGCCATAATCGAACTTGGCCGATACAATATGACTATAAACATTGTTATTAAGTTTGAAGATGATAACTTCAGAAATAAAGCTGCTAAAGTGCAAATAAAGTGAAATATGACATTTTTTAATATCAAAAGGGGAATAACTCCTGACCTAATTGATGGATATCAGCCATAATCAAACTTGACCAAAAGAATAAGGCTATAAACATTGTCAATGAGTTTGAAGATGATGCTTAAGAAATGAAGACAAACTAAAATCTGGCATTTTTCAATATTAAAAGAGGGCCAAGATGGCCCTTAATTGCTCACCTGAGAAAAGTAGAAAGATGATTGCTTATGAAATTAAGATGCTAGAGTGTAAACAAAATGAAATCTGGCTTTTTTATAGTGAAAGGGCCATAACGCCTAAATTAACTAGGCAATATTAGTTATAATTGAATTTGAGGTTATTGTCATAAACATTGTCTTAAAGTTTGAAGATGACTGAAGATGAAAAAAATGAAGACGCTAGTGTGTAAACAATGTAAAATCTGGCATTTTTTAAAATAAAAGGGACACAGCCAATCTCAGCCATAATCAAACTTGATCGAAAGATTATGGTCATAAACATTGTCTTAAAGTTTAAAAATGATTGTTTAAAAAATGAAGATGGTAAAGAGTAAACAAAGTGAAATCTTGCATTTTTTGATATTGACCTAATTGACCAATCTCAGCCATAATCGAGGTCAATTGAGACATGGTCATAAATATTGTCATAAAGTTTGCAGATGACTGCTCAAAAGATGAAGATGCTAAGTGTAAACAAAGTGAAATCAGGCATTTTTTCATATTAAAAGGGGCATAACTCCTGACCTAATAGACCGATCTCAGCCATAATCAAAGTAAATCGAAAATTATGGTCATAAACATTGTCTTAAAGTTTGAAGATGATTGCTAAAAAGATGAAGATGCTAGAGTGTAAACAAAGTGAAATCTGGCCTTTTTTTATATCAAAAGGGGCATAACTCCTGACCTAATTGACCGATCTCTGTCATAATCAAAGTCAATCGAGACATTATGGTCATAAACATTGTCTTAAAGTTTAAAGATGATTGCTCAAAAGATGAAGATGCTAGAGTGTAAACAAAGTGAAATCTGGCATTTTTTTAGATTAAAAGGGGCATAACTCCTGACCTAAAAGATCAATCTCAGCCATAATTGAACTCAATTGAGACATTATAGTCATAAACATTGTCTTAAAATTTGAATATGATTGCTTAAGAAATGGAGGTGATAGAGTGTAAATACTTAATTGTTGACGACGCACGGTTAACAATGGACATTCTCCGGATCAGAATAACTCACCCTGAGCTTTGCTCAGGTGAGCTAAAGAGGGGCATTACTCCTGCCCTAATAGGCTGATATCAGCCTAAATCCAACTTCGCTAAATGATTATGGTAATAAACATTGTCATAGAGTTTGAAGATAATTACTTGAAAAATGAAGATGCTTGTGTGCAAACAAACTGAATTGGCATTTTAAAATATTACAAGACAGTCCAAAGGACAGCTATATCCCCCGCCGCTGACAGAGGAGACATGTTTTTCCTCTAATGGAAATTGCCCTGCTTCTGCCAACATTTTGATGTAGTTGACTTATGAAAAACTTTCCGTTGTTCAGAAAATATAGCATGGAAACAAAAATATCCAGGAATGAACACTGAACCATCAAATGTGACCTTGAACTTGAGCCAACATGACTGTCACCTGTGTTCTGCACATCGTCTCAATTTGGTTTATAATTGAGGCAAGTTTCTTTAAAATCCTTCGAGATTTATAGGAGTTATGGAGCGGACACAAAACTGTAAATTGAAATTGAAGGTTCAAACACTTGACCTTCAAGTGTGACCTTGACCTTGAGCCAACATGGCTGTAACCTGTGTTCTGCACTTCATATCAATTATATTTATATTTGAGGCAAGTTTCATTAAAATCCTTCAAGGGGTATAGGAGATATGGAGCAGACATGAAATTGTAAGGAAATAGAAGGTTCAAACACATGACCCTAAAGTGTGACCTTGACCTTGAGCCAACATGACTGCAACCTATGTTCTGCACATCATCTCAATTAGATATATATTTGAGGCAAGATTCATGAAAAAGCTAAAAGGGGTATAGAGATATGGAGCGGACACAAAATTGAAGGTTCAAACACATAACCTTCTAGTGTGACCTTGACCTTGAGCCTACATGGCTGCCACCTGTGTTCTACACATCGTCTCAACTAGGTTAACATTTGAGGCAAGTTTCATTAAAATCCTTCAAGGGGTATAGGAGATATGGAGCGGATATGAAATTGTAAGGAAATAGAAGGTTCAAACACATGACCCTCAAGTGTGACCTTGACCTTGAGCCTACATGTCTGCCACCTGTGTTCTGCACATCGTCTCAACTAGGTTTACATTTGAGTCAAGTTTCACGAAAATCTTTCAAGCGGTATAAGAGATATGGAACGGACACGAAATTGAAGGTTCAAACACATGACCCTCAAGTGTGACCTTGACCTTGAGCCTACATGGCTGCCATTTGTGTTCTGCACATTGTCTCAACTAGGTTTACATTTGAGGCAAGTTTCACAAAAATCCTTCAAGCAGTATAGGAGATATGGAACGGACACGAAAACGTTACAGACAGACAGACAGACAGACTAAGGCCATTCCTATAACACCCCTCCCGCTTAGCGGCGGGGGATTAAAATGGGGTGTAACTCCTGACCTAAGGGCTGATATCAGCCATAATCAAACTTGGCCAAGAGATTATGGTAATATACCTTATCATAAAGTTTGAAGATGACTGCTTAAGAAATGAAGATGCTAGAGTGCAAAGAAAGTGAAATCTGGCATTTTCTAATATAAAAGGGGTATAACTCTTGACCTTTTAGGCCGATATCAGCCATAATGGAACTTGGCCAAGATATTATGGTAATAAACACTGTCATAAAGTTTGAAGATGATTGCTTAAGAAATGAAGATGCTAGAGTGCAAACAAACTAATTGTGGACGACGGACAGACAACATTCATCTTGCTTTGCCTCAACTTAACAAATCTTGGTACTGAAAAGTATTTAGATTTTTATTTTCAAAATCATTTCATGTCTAAAATAATAATAAAATAATCTAAATTTAACATTTCCTGCTTTGAATATCTATTATCTATTAATAATTCTGATCAATTCAGTATTTTTACAATACTGAAATGTTATCTTACACTAGCCATAGAGAAATTGTGACATAAATTACCTTCCATAAAATTTACAAAATATTTTTATTTTCTTTAAGCAAACGTTGCTGTTTCCTTTTGGATATAATGCAGAAAATATCTCAAAAGCTTTCAAACACAGCTTGCTTACCACACTGGTTGAACAGTGTTGATCAGCTGTACCATTGATTATTTTTAAGTTTTTCACAGAATATGGTACTTTGCACAATGACACAATTCATGAAGACTTATCATTGCTTTAAAACAAATATCTTCATATTTGCAGGTTTTGTCCCCTGCCTTTTAATAAATAGAAGTAAGTTTTATTATAAATCTAAGCTTGTGTGAATGCTTCAACATAATGGTGGAAAGCAAGAAAATTACAATACGTTAAACTAGCTTAAGCAATATTATGTAACACTTCACAAACACAACAAACTTGTCATGGTAATGTCATGATATATCCTTAATCCGGAACATATCAAAACTGTACAAACAAGAGGTGTTCCTTCGAACACATGTGTTAATTGCTGAAAAAAGTATGACAGAAAAAGTGAGACAAAGTGGGACTGACAGCCAGACAACGGAGAAGTGATCCCCATGTTTCGCCTCTGCCTCAAGCAGGTGACGCAAAATGTAAAATGAGAATTTTGAATTTACAAAAGTTTTAATCAGAAGTTATATCTTGAATTAAGAAAGTGATGTCACTGATATATATGTATAACAAAGTAATATCTGTCAGAGGGAACCTACGTTTTTTTACTCAATAACTATCAAAATACTGTATTTGGTCCAAAGCCTGGATATGGTACTAAATTTATTGAGATGTACATGTAATCAGATGACATCATTTTCATAGGATCTATGGCTTGAATTGTTCAGTACTAACTCTCACATTATGATGGAGTACATAGTAACTAAATCTGATGTTACTGTTTTCATGTTTTGCGATAAGATTGTATGTGGCTAAATGAAACCTAAGATAAAAAAACAAATATAATCCCTTTACTCTTTGACAGGCAGCAATTAAATACTCATCAACACAGTAAAACCTGACCAGCCTGAACACCAGACAGGATGCCTAGGTTACTTTTTATTTGCCTCTAAGACTTGATTTCATAACCGAAGTTCAAACAATTTAAAACTTTCATCAGAAAGAGAATGTCTTAGTGACTACAGGAATCATGAGATAAACATGAGCTGTCAGAGGACAGCACACTCGACTATTCAAAATGCTTGCTGGTAAATCAAATGAAATCTATTTCAATTCTTGCCCTTCATATACCCTGTATATATTAATAGTAACTAGAACTGCCATTGTAATGGCACAAATACCCCCCGCATGTCGCTTTGTCACAGGGAATTTAATACAAATAACATGTAGGTCAGAGACATGTAAATGTATTGGCTCAACAAGGAAAATAAATAATATTAACACATACATTACTGCACTCCCCCTCAATGAGATCTATCCACATATTAAGTTTCATCTTGATAACTTTTATACTTTTTGAGTTACGGCCCGGACACAAAAATTAAGTATGAAAATTTACAAAAGACAATAACTCACTGCACCCCCTCAATAAAATCTATCCACATATGAAGTTTAATCTTGATAACTTTTATACTTTTTGAGTTACAGCCCGGACAAAGAAACTGACGGACAGACGGCCGGCCGGCCAGACAGACAAGCTGAATCCAGTATAAAAATTGATATACCTTGATAGCCTTATACTCATAAATAGGTTTATGAAGTTTAAAATCAATCCCATGCCTAGTTACTGAGACATAAGCATAATAACACTGTGCATGCAAAACTTTAACCATGTATCCAAGTTAGAAAAGGGTCATAATTTGTATAAAATTCAGTCCAAGAGTTATCCTCCTTGGTTTTCTGATGCCCCTGAACTCACTCCTAAACTTTCTAGTCAATACCATAAACAATTTCTGATATATAAGCTGGATAGTGGCTTGCATGCAAAACTTTAATCAAAAAGTGGCTCTAATCTGCATTATATTCAGTCAAAATCTATCTGCCACTATAGTATGATACCAGTGAACATATTAAAGATGTTTCAAATCAGACCCAGGCCTGGTTACTGAAATATAAGCATAAATTCTTTGCATGCAAAACTTTAACAAAAATTTCTAAGTTAAAAAGCGGCCATAATTTTTAATATATTCCATCAAGTGTTATCTGCCTTTATAGTATGATACCCTTAAACACATTAAAGATGTTTCAAATCAATCACATGCCTGGACTCTGAGATATAAGCATGAAAGTACCTTGCATGCAAAATTTTAACCAAAATTTCTAAGTTAAAAAATGGTCATAACTTGTAATATATTCCATCAAGAGTTATATACCTTGATAGTATGATACCCCTAAACGTATTAAAGATGTTTCAAATAAATTCCATGCCTGGATACTGACATATAAGCATGAAAGTACCTTGCATGCAAAACTTTAACCAAAATTTCTAAGTTAGAAAGGGGCCATAATTTGTAATATATTCCATCAAGAGTTATCTACCTTGGTTGTCTGATGCCCCTAAACATATTCATAAACTTTCAAGTCAATACCATGAATGGTTATTGAGATACAAGCTGTACAGTAGCTTGCATGCAACACTTAAACCAAATTGTCTGTTGCATGCAAAAACTTTAACCAAATTTTCTAAGTTCAAAAGGGGCTATAATTTATATTCAATTCAGCCAAGAGTTATCTACCTTGGTTGTCTGATTCCCCTGAACATATTCATAAACTTTCATGTCAATACCATGAACGGTTATTGTGATATAAGGTTGATAGTAACTTGCATGCAAAACTTTAATCAAAAGCTGCAACGCAAATGCCGACGCAAGGGTGACTACAATAGCTCTCATTTTCTTCGAATAGTCGAGCTAAAAATCTTGTTTGGCTGAAATAATTTAGATCTTGGCCAATTTCAGTGTGAGAGTTTTAAGTCTTAAATATGACTGGTTTTCATTTCTACAATTCTTTTTCTCTTTAGCAGATTTAAGCAATACTCATTGCAAATAATTGAGCAAATCTCTAAAAATATTGCCCCAGGATGATCCCTCTGACTGGATTTAGTTGTACAGCATATCAAAGGAGTAAAGGGACTGAAAATTAAAATTAAAACAAGAGGGCCATGATGGCCCTGAATCTCTCACCTGAGTACCATTGCTTCAACTGATGTCAAGGTTTTTAAACAGACAAGGATTCTGATATAACTTAATCTAAAACATTTTACCCCTGACAATACTACACACCAAATACCTAAGCAATGGGCCATATGGTTTCAGAGAAGACTTGGGCGCAGGGTCATTTATCACCGTAGGGCCAAGACTTTGAAAATCTTTGTAATGAACCATTAGATGCTACTACATACCAAAAATCTTAGCTCTAGGCCTTATTGATTCATAGAAGAAGATTTTTTAAGATTTTCCTATTTAACTCTATGTAAAACAAGTGACCCCTGGTGTGGGGTCATTTATCACCATTGGGCTATGATTTGTACAATCTTGGTAGTGGCCCATTTAAGATGATGCTTCATACCAAATATCTAAGCTCTAGGCCTTATGCATTCATAGAAGAAGATTTTTTAAGATTTTCCTATATAACTCTGTGTAAAACAAGTGACCCCTGGTGCGGGGTCATTTATCACCATAGGGCTATGATTTGTACAATCTTGGTAGTGGCCCATAAGATGATGCTTCATACCAAATATCTAAGCTCTAGGCCTTATGCATTCATGGAAGAAGATTTTTTAAGATTTTCCTATATAACTCTATGTAAAACAAGTGACCCCTGGTGCGGGGTCATTTATCACCATAGGGCTATGATTTGTACAATTTGGTAGTGGCCCATAAGATGATGCTACATACCAAAAATCAACTAGGCCTTATGGATTAATAGAAGAAGATTTTTTAAGAGTTTTTTCTATATAACTCTATGTAAAACAAGTGACCCCTGGTGCGGGGTCATTTATCACCATAGGGCTATGATTTGTACAATCTTGGTAGTGGCCCATAAGATGATGCTACATACCAAAAATCAAAAGGTTAGGCCTTGTGGTTTCGGAGAAGAAGATTTTTTAAATTTTCATTTTTAAAATCTATTTTTAGCTCCTGTGACCTAATTATGCGATGGACCAGAACCATTTATACAACTTTAGTAGAGCTTCATCCAAGGAACATTCCTGCAAAATATTTTTCAAATTGGCCAAGCCATTTAGGAGGAGATGTTGTTTGAAGCAATTGTTGACGCCGGACGCACGGACGCACGGACGACGGACAAAAGGCGATCAGAAAAGCTCACCTTGAGCACGTTGTGCTCATGTGAGCTAAAAAAATAAAATAAAATAAAACCAGTACCTTATAGAGGTGAGCTAATTATTATTTGTCACAACTACTGTGATAATGATGGCCACAATTGCTATCACTATCAATAACACAACTATCAGGCAGCATTTTTTCCGCCGTGCCTTGGACTGAAAATCAAATGTACAACAACAAATAAATCAACAAAAGAATTCACAACAGGTTTATATAACAATACATCTTCAAACAAAGTTTACTAGAATTAGGTCTTAACATAAATTGAGATGTGCTATAAAAAAAAAAGATAAATATACTTTACAAATTATAACTGTTACAAAAAAGTGATGAATACCACTGCTATACTGCCTTGACAGTGGGAAAGTGGGAGAAAATACTAAACTTCTTAAAAAGTTGGACAAGATGGATTCAGTGCAACATGACTTGACAATAGGTGTGACTCCTTTACTGACTCTACTTTGTTAAGCGGGAATATAATAAAAGCAATTGCTGAGAGTTTAAACACTTTATTTTATTCCAAGCTACTAACACCTATATATAGCCAGCTATCTATTCCAGTTTTCTATTTCCAGTAACACCGACCTTGACCCTGTCACCCTAACCATCCAATTTAATCCCAAGCTACTGTTTATGATACAGAGGCATTGTTCAGTTTCATCAAAGTGCAATTAGCAGTTCTTTTTTAATCTAAGTTAAGAAGACAGTATGTGGCATCCAGTATTGGCCACCGTCTCACAGTGTGAATAAGGGTATAAAACATGTGCAAGAGACAATATATATCCTAAGTAAGCATGCAAAACTAATAAAGGTATCATGTGATGTTTTGATTTTTGTCCTGTAATTAAGCAAATGAAATTAAATCCTGACTGCATATCAAGAAGAATTGTAGAACCTTAGGCTCACATGTGAATGTCATACAAACTTTTTTTTTATTTTTATTTTTTATTTAACTTAACCAGACAGCTATCTCACAAAATCAGACAGCTGTGCCTCCAGAAAAACAAAACAACATCTAACCAAAGAAAATTTACTGATCACTCTCCTTGCATATAGACATAGTCAAGAAATAGTATGGCAGTTTTACTTAAAAAATAATTTTAATGAAACAGTTTTCCATGAAACCAATCAATGTTTTTTTTATGTGGTACAACAAGAGGATCAACTACAACTTCTCAGAGGAAGTTCAATGAATAAGGGTCTAAAAGACTGACAGAGTGACAACAACATAAAAATCCTACCTGGTAGTTTCTGGCTTGTGACAGCTGTTTGGTTCCCTCCTCCACATGCATGTGTGTGTTCTCTACATTGGCCTCTATGCTGTCTGTAACAAGTAAAAGGGAGCCAGAATTTCAATCATAAACCACTGAGTAATGCCATATTATGCTATGTAACTATACCACAGACAGCAATTTTCAGTTATCAAGTTGTGTGTGAAGTATGAAATACTGTAGATTGGGAAATATTCGCGTCACTTTTATTTCGCGATTTTACCCTGTCCATATTTATTCGCGAAGTCATGAATTCGCGAAGAGCGTATGTGCAGAATTTACGGAAATTGCCAAACGTTTCCGTAAATACGACCGAAGACGAATATTTTCGCGAAAGGCCGGAACGGTTACTGTATTTAGTGAAGGTTGAAAACAACTGTTGGCCTGAGGCCCTGATTTTCGCTCACCAAACTATCACGCAAATATAATAGCACAATGCCTGTATTATGTAAATCCGTTAATGGGCCATTCATGAATCATGACGATCATTTCATCTCTTTAATGCAGCATTGTTATCCATAATTTGAGACGATACATGCGACACACTTAAGCTTTGTGTACTGACAATGTGCGAAAACATTTCTTTCAATTTTCATAATAGGGGTTAACTACATAAGTGTCACTGTTATATTTAACAGATGTTCTATATTTGTAGATAACAATGTGACAGTATTTGTATTTACTAGCAGAAAAGTTGTGTTCACATTGAATATTTACGTGTAAATAAATAGTTGAATAAGCTTTCTTTTTCTAATTTGTAGCACATAATGAAAACTGTCCTGGTACGGCATTTAACCTGTTCCTCGGGGCACGAGGCTTTAATGGCGGCCGATGCATTTTGATAAACTATTTATATGCATACACATGTGCTTTATATCATTTATAACTTGTTCATTTTTCCTTTATGAAAAGTATGGCTACAGTAATATAATAGAATCGTGTCTACTAGTATCCACGAGTCATTACCTGCAAACAGCCTTCTACGGAAAATTCTCGGCAGTTACGGCCACATTTCCGGAAATGTATGGAAGTCAAAGGTAAATATTCACGATTTTTTTAAATTCGCGATCTTGAGGCTTCGCGAATATTAGCGAAAATAAATCTCTCGCGAACATTTCCCAATCTACAGTATTCATTGGAAACTCCCTAATACAAACACAACCAGGACCAGCGAAGAGGTCCTGATTAGAGAGGATTACAGATTCTGGAGGTTTTGTAAATCAGGCTCTGACATGCAACATGTAGTTTATGTACAACAATGTACAATTTCTTTGAATGAAAGTGATCAAAATACCGATTCATTCGAATAATTCTATCATTTTATGTATAATCATTAAAAGTAGATAAGTAATATTTATTTAAATTTGTTTGTGATGATAATGATGATATTGTTGTTGACGCTGATGGTGAATGTTAATTTTTTTTAGCTTTATCTTAAATAAGTTTTTAACATTCTTTACACATAAATAAAACTCTCTCTCTCTTTAAATCTATATCTTCTTTCTCTCTCTATTTCTCTTTCCTGTTTACTCTGCCTTTCTTTAACTTTTCTTTCCTTTCATTCATCTCTTTTTTTTTATAGAAACAAATTATTTGAAGTCACTATTTTTCTTATTCTTTAATAGTCATTTTCAAGGCATAAATCACAATAAAACATATATTTCAAATAAATATACTAGTGAGAAAACCACTTATTTAGCATTTTAGTGAATAGGCACACTCTTCAATGAAACATATCAACTGAAATTTTGATACTTAGGCATCTCTGCGTTGGTTTCCTTGCTTGACAATTGCGTTTGAATGTGTGAAACAGCTGTGATTTTCTGTTACATAAATGTATAGGTGCAAAAAATTTGAATATACCAACATCATATGAAGATAATGGCATTTTTTCAAGGAGGGTGTGAATCCTGGTCAATCGGGAGAAGTATCCCTTGTATTATATAGAGTGATATATGACCCACCATTCGTGCCAGACCCTTTTACAGTATGGTTCATTAATAACAACCTTAATTTTAACATTAGCTGGCTTATAAGGACAGATTTTCAGTGTCCCTATCAAACCCCTTCTCTGTCTATATATTGTTTAAGCTTGAATATAGGCTTGATGTTTCAAAACCCTGGCCTATAATAGCTGTAATTATAAGGTTTTGTTGTAAAGCCATTAAACGGTGCTTAGATTACAGTGTAATCAAAAATGACAGAGTATCTCTAAAGTATGTGAAAAAAAGAAGCTTTTTATTAATGTTAGATGAGTTATAATCATTTCATCATGATTCCTTGCATTACATAATAACATTTTACAGTATGTGTTTTGTGTGTATTTCATCCTAGGATGAAATACATACAAATCTATCTGATATAACTCTGAAAGACTAAGGTCCTTGGTACGTTACCTAGTACCTCCCCTTGTTCATGTACCAGCATCCCAAGGTCCTTGAAGATCTGATTCACATCCATGATGTCACTCTGAAATGTCATGGTTTAAACTCTTACTCTTATCTAACAGTTTTTTATTCTCTTGCAAAACAAGTTTCTAGGAAATATACAAGTCACTGTATTTGACTAGGACAGCAGCATTTATGATCAAGGCATACTGTAAATGGAGTAGCCAGAAAAAACTTGCAGCTGAATGTGTGACTACAAAAATGTTTCCTCGCTGTGGTTTAACATTCTAATGACAGTTTTTAACGCTTTACTTCATACAGACACATTTTTAGGAGCTGTCTGATCAGGGTCTCCTCTGTTTTCTCATACAATACTGTAGCTCAGTTCCTAAACAGTCTCTGTGGCAAGGAAAAAATCATGATATTATATCCCATTTAAAGTTCAGTTCATTAATATTCATTATATCATGAGTACATTAATATTCATGAAGTAAAGGACTAAGTCACTGGAGGACTTATGTCTACTTGACACAGAATATAGTGCTGTCTTACTGCCAAATCACACTGTATACAAGTGGCATGTCACTTTATTCTGACACTGGGCCAACCAGTCCTGGAACTATCCTTATCTGCTGGGCACCAATATTAGTATCATTCTTAACAGTTTTGGGATGTGGCAGCTATGGATTGAACCCACAACTTCCAGGTTACATGTTTGGCACTCTAACCACTAACTACCAAAACAAGCCATACTTATAACCTACCAAAATGTTATTACTTACATATAACAGGTTTTGTAATTGATTTTGTAATTGATGGAATTCTGAATGTTCTATTGACAAATTATTGATAATTATAATAGAATAATGCACGGTGCACAGTAATCTAATCACAATGGCCTGACTGATTGATTACAAAGTATGTGAGCACCTTGAAGGAGCTATCTTCATAACATGTCTATATCAGGTAAAGGGTTAACTTGTTTAGTGTTTAGCAGTCAAATAAGAGGTCATAAGGGCCACACTGGAAGTCCAGTCTCACCTCCAGCTGCTGAATGGCCGTCTCCCTCTCCTTGATAGACTGAAAGTCAACATCATTTTCCATCTGCAGGACCTGTGCTGTCGCAGAGTACCTGTCATAAATAGAACAATCCACAGTAGAAGCATTATTTGCATGAAGACCTACATACATTTATTCCCTGCTTTCTGTGAAAAGACCGTTAAATACCTATGAATGATAGTCATATCTATCACAGTGAAAGATAAAATGCTATCATGTCCATTACAATAAATGTTTCCTGTATGTCTATTTTATAGTTACTTCACACTGACTGAGCTGGGTTAAAAAATAATAAAATATGACATTAAGGTAATCATTCCATCATTAAACAAGCATTCTGAAAGTATTGCTTAGGCAATACTAAGTCCCCTACCGGCAAATGGAATACTAAGACCCCCCCCCCCCACACACACACATACACACTTACATCCTACCGTCTTTCAGGTTGCAAGCAAATTATTGATCATTTCCTTTGATGAAAGTCAAAATACCATTAAATATCAACTCCTAGACTCCTAACAGAAATTTTTAAGTCCAAGACCCAGAATTTCGTCAAAAGCCAGCGAATCAAAAACAAACTCGAACTCGATCTGTAAATTATGGTGGTTAACCCTTTCCCTCATATATACTCATTTTGACGCCCTCAATAGGTATCACATAAAGCATGATCTGCAGAAAACCACAGTTAAACCTTACCAAATTTAATTACAAAATCCTCATTTCCAGACCACTGAGGAGCAGCGAATAGCATAAAACCTGATCAGCCTGCAAGTTACTCGCAGGCTGATCTGGTTTTATGTTGTTCGCATAGGTCTTTTCATGGTGTCCTCTACGAGGGAAAGGGTTAAAGACTCACATACCAAATATAAGTTCAATATCTGGAAGCATTTTGAAAAAAAGTCCTGAATACTGCTATTTCAAAGAAATTTTCTAATTTCAAGGGGGCTGTAATTCCGTCAAAAATCAATTGACCGGAACAGAACTCCAATCTGATCTGTAACTCATGGTGGTAGTCTCACACACCAAAAATTAAATGAATATCTGCAAGCGTTTAGAAAAAAAATCCGGAAAACTGCTATTTTAACGAAATTTTCTAATTCCAAGGGCCGTAATTCCGTCAAAAATCAGTGGACCGGAACGAAACTCAAACTTGATCTGTAAGTCATGGTGGTAGACTCACACACCAAAAATTAGATGAATATCTGCAAGCGTTTAGAAAAATAATCCGGAAAACATGTGTGTGACTGACGGACGGACTGACGGACGGACGGAGTGCAAACCTATAGTCCCCTTTGGCGAAGCCGGTAGGGGACTAATTATAATCATGGTCCTTCAAATGCTTAAAAAGACTTCAGTGCAGATGCAAGCCTCCAATGACTTGGGAGTTATAGGCTATTTTGCTCAGTCTATAAAGGTTTGCATTTACTATAAAGGTTAATTTTACTACAAAGACATATAAGCAAATGAAAGGAAAAAATTCATAAATTAGAATTACATGAAATAAATAGAACATTTGTTGACTTCAATGTAAGATGAAATTTTCTCTAATTCATCTGTCATAAGCCAGGATGTTACGAAATGACAAACAGGATTCCTAGAAAGCCCATACCTCTGTGAAATGGTGGTATAAATAATAATAAATATCAATATATAGATGCTGTATAACATGGAGGGGTGAATAAGATGATCTTTCAGGTGCCTGTGATGATGCAAGTATTTGTTACTCGTTACCTCTAACCACATTCACTAAAATTATCACACACCCACAAGGTCCCATAGATTGATACAATTCTTTTTCTTTTTTTAAGATTTGTTATTTATTTAACTCCGTACTAAATATAGGCTTATTTTGACACACTGGCTAACAGAGCAGACCCTCATTAGACATCTACAAAAAGAGCTGTCTGATCAGGATCTCCTCTGTTTGCTCATACAACATTGTTGCTTAGATCTTACAGTCTGCAGAGCTAAGAAAAATCCACTGTTTCATGATTTACCACTTAAAGTTCCAGTAAATTGACATTCATTAGTCATAATTTGTACAAATTAAAGGGTTAGCAAAAACTGTATCTCATGTAGACACAATTTGATACATTAATTGACAAACAGAGCAGACCAAGATTAGAGGATTCCTTCAAGGAGCTGTCAAATCAGGATCTCACCTGTTTGCACAATTTTTAAAGTTTGAATGGCAAAGAAATATTAATTGTTTCATACACCATTTAAAGGTCAGGAAACTGGTTTTCATCAAGTCATAAATTTGTAAATGAATCTCCATGAGGATGGTCAATTTGCTGGTCCCACCGACATAAATGCTTGCATTCACTATAAAATTCCCACTATCACTTAATGGACCATGATCAAAGATCAAAATTGTGTAATGGACTACCTGAATGACATTAACTGAAATATCTGATGAGCCATTTATTCCACATCACAGTAGACGGATGAAAAGCCAGATCAGACTGAAATCAGTTCTCATTCAAAAGAGACAAGACAGTGTGACCTTCTTCTCCCAGAAGTATTGATGGCGAGTGAAGCATAATAAGATCAGTCCAAAAGTCATAATAACAGGTTTTATGATTGTCTCACTTATGGATTGAATAACAAATTATTTTAGTTAATTAAAGTAAGAACTAAAATGGGACTGTTATGTGGTATGTGGATGTGAATGACTTCAACATCTACCTTGAACTGTCCCTATGTCATACACTGACATTGACCAACCATCATAATTTGTAATTCAATCCTTATCTCTACATTAACCCTTTCCCTCATATAGACTCATTTTGACGCACTCAATAGGTACCACATAAAGCCTGATCTGCAAACACAGTTAGACTTACCCAATTTAATTATAAAGTCCTCATTCCAGCCACTGAGGAGCAGCGAACAACATAAACCTGATCAGCCTGCGAGTAACTCGCAGCTGATCTGTTTAAAGTTGTTCCGTAGCTTTCATGGTTTCCTCTATGAGGGAAAGGGTTAAAGACTGTTAACTTGTTTCCATTATTGTTTTGTTTCAAACTTGTATGCGTCTGTCATAGCAAATGATTGTGTGAAAGAAAATACAATTTTACAAAAAGACAAACAAGTTATCTCAATATAATTTTTGAAAACTTAGGATTTAATTTAGACTACGCAGAAGTTGATGACAGGATGATCTGGTTTATACTAGATGAAAAGGTCATTATGACAGAGCTACTTTCACTTTCAAAACTACATGTCCTGATTAATTTATTAAATCATTAAATCATGAGAGAGAAGGGAATCCCCCCCCACCCAAAAAAAAACAAACTATAAAAGCATTTACCTGTCCTCAATTGGTTTGTAAGACTTTGAAACTTTATCAACTGAGTAAGAACCAGCTGTCCTAAAGAACTTTTTCACATCCATTTTGAATTATAAAACAAGTCTGGTTTTCCCAATCCTATACAATGACGTATGACAGAGGCATTCATTAATTAAAGGGACTCTACTTAATAACCATTGGACCAGTGTTTACTTACTTTTTAAATACATCTACCAACATAACAGTTAAAATATGTAAGAGATATATACAGGTGAGATATATAAATGACTATCTTTAACATACATTTTTTTTTTTTTTTTATAAATTGATCTTGACTCATTTAATTATGTATGACTCAAGTATAGGAGTCTGAACAAGCTATTCAGGACTTCAGATATTATTGATATTATTCTATCATCAATGACGTAACTATCAAATAACTGAGCCTTTCACATCAGTTCTATTTCCAACTATCTTTTAATTTATTACCAGACATGCTCATTTGTGTCATTTATTTAGCCTACAGGCATACAATTTATCTTCAATATTAAAACCCTGTGCATGCAGTGTACACCTCTTTAAGTTTATATGCATGCAGTGTACACCTCTTTAAGTTTATATGCATGCAGTGTACACCTCTTTAAGTTAATATGTACTGAAACACAAGGGTAAGTTTCGTTTTCAATGTTTTCTATGTGTCTCAAAATTGAAATGACCATAACTTCTGTAATACTTGTCCAATTGTCTCAAAATAAAATATCTCAGTTTTGAGATTTCAAAAAAATACATTTTTTATAAAAAAAAAATTAAAAAAAAAAAATATAATTATTCATAAACTGAAAAAAAATTAACATTGTCTTGTAAAACTAGAGCTGCATTTCCAATTTGAAATGTAAGCGTGAAATTGAGACTTATCATTTCTGAATTTTGATTTTGACCCTATTAGGCTTAAAAATTGAATTGACAATTCAAATTAATGACCAAATTATCTAAACATGAAATTTACTGTAGAAAATAAATGTTTTATATATCCATAACCTTAAAATTATTCAATTGTACATTTAAGTACACAAATAATTTATTTAAACCTAATGAAAGTTTATTTTTTGGTTGAGTATAGAACAAGACAAGACTGTGTGTACACAATCCAGAAAGGTTGCTAAATCACTGGATTCAATACAAAGAATCAAACCGTCTGTGGGGCCTCCATGGCTGAGAGGGTAAAGTCACCCTCAAAAGTCAAAGTCAAAACAGATGATTCAGAAAGTGATCGGTTAGAACTTTCCATCAGTTTATATGATAAAGCTGTCATAGATTATTACCTTATTTGATGACAATATTTGAGTATTTTAACAAGAGAAACAGAGCAGGGGTGTAAAATTACAAGAAATATTACTTGCCCTTCCCAAATTTGAGATAGTAAAATCAAGAAAAAATATAAAGAAATATGGGTTTTTCACTCGCCCTGTTCTAATGTTCATTCGGCCAGAATCATCCTTGCATTAAGTATATCTACACTGTATCATATTCAGGGGACACTTGCAATGTTGACACTAAAATCAATTAAGTATCATATATAACTAACTCATGGCCGACATAATTCCTTGTAAAAGATACCTTTAGATTAACAAACAATGAGTTAAGACAGGACACCGTCTAACTAGGAGGAGCATCACAAACAATTTAAGTTGGAAACACAGGTATGAAACACTGATAAAGATCATCCAAACAGATTTAACTTGCACCTCTAGAGACTGAATTCCCAACAAATGATACAATATGAGCAGTTCCTCTATCTTTTTTTTTTTTTTTTTTGTGAATAGACAATCATTTTTGGTTATACACTGGAATTCTTTCAATGAATACTATTGAAAGGCTTGGATAATATCACAATTGATATAATCTACTGAAATAATTATAATTATTTTTAAAATAACTTTCCTTATTTACTTCAAAAATATCATAAATTTAACTTACGTCCCCTCCTGGGAAAAATCCCATGGACCTGAATCAAATCAGCTTAACCCTTAACTATTTACCTTATGAATATTCATGTACATATTTATGACCTCATGAAAATAAATTTACTGAGCTTAAAATTAAAATATATGAAGCAATTGATTTTTTCTTGGCCATGCAGACTGTGTAGAATCTGAGCTGTATGAGCAAACAGAGGACACCCTGATCAAACAGCTCCTGAAAGTAGTATCTTAACTGAATCTGCTCCATTTGCCAATGTGTAAAAACACGTCTTCAGGTAAATATCATGTCTGCACCATCATCACTTACCCTGGTGCTGAAAACTGGGCATCATCTGGCTTCTCATCACTGTAGGCGGGCTGTAAATATAAACATCTGGGTATGACAGGTATACTGAACATTCACCTCACACAGGTAAACATGACACCTGCATGACATCACAGGACAGGTATAAAATGTGCAAATACACACTGTCCTCCTGAAATTTTAAAATTTTTGGGCAATTTAAAAAGTTTTCATTTCCCCACAAAAATTGCATCCCCCCCATACAAAAAACCAGAAGGCAATAACCTTTCATTGGCCCCTTGTTAATCCGCCAAACCCTGTTTTCCCAGTTTTAATAAACCTTTCTTTTTCCCCCACTTTTTGTTTTTAGCAAATTTTTAAAAAATCAATTTGGGTTCAGGAAAAAATTTTAAAACATTCAAGAAAAACTCTTTGTGCCCTTTAAAACCCTATCAAGTGAAAAAACCCACATTTAAAATTATGATTTTTTTGATTTATATTACCCTAATTTTTAAAAAAACAAAAGGGTTTCAAAGAACGGGCCTGCCGAATAAAAAAAAAAAATTACAAATTATTTCCCCTATATTCTTAAAAATTAAAAAATTTCCCAAATTTTTTGTTTCGTTCCTATATTTAAAAATTCCAAAGAACAGTCCACCCTTTTTTTAAAAACAAAAGAAACTAATTTTTAAACTTTTCATAAATTGATCTACTTTTTATTTTCATGAAATGTTATCAAGCCCAAACGTTAAAACAAAAAACAAGAAAATAAATAAACAACTGTGAACCTCAACTTTTTAAAATTAACCAAAAAATTTTCCCAAAAAAAATAAAAAAAAAAAATTTTAAGTGTGTACTTTAAAACCTTAAAAAAATTTAAATAAAAAAAACAGTGTTTTTTTTTTTTAATTTTTTATTAAAAAAAATTTTTGTTTTTTATTTTTTTTTTAAATAATATTTTACCCCCTTTTTTTCCTTTTTTAAAATTTACTAATTTTTAAAAATGAAATAAATTTTCTTTTGTTTTATGTTCATAAATAAGTATTAAAAATGATACTTAAGGAAGGTCTTTTTTGAAAGTTTTTGACATTTCCCCATTTCAAAAAAAATTTTCAAAAACAAATTTTTAAACAATGCTTTGAAGGGAACAAATGTTCCCATTGGGGATTCCCCAAGCGTTCAGTGGGTCATGTTATTAAAAAAACTAAAATTAGTAAACAACCTTTTTTAAACCCCTTTGGTATTTTTAAAATGCAAAATGCTGTAGGGGACGAGTTAACAAAATTGAAAAGGGGAAAAAGAAAACTTTTTTTAACAAAAAAACAAAAAAAGCTGAAAAAAAATTTTAAAAAAATTCTGAAGTTTAGAAAAAATCAAAAAACCATTTTTTAAGATTAAATGGAATTTTTTAATGAAATAGTTTTTTTTTACCAATTTAAAAGGTTTAATTTTCTGCATGGCAATCAAGTTTCAAACAATAAAAACAAGGGGGGCCCCAAAGGGGGTAAATTGCTCACCGAAAAAATATTCCTTTCCTATTATGAAAACCTATGAAAAAAAACCTCAAAATACCAAATAATCCAAATCCCAAAATGGGGGTTTCTATATTGTTTTTTCTAGTTTTTTCCCATAATTATATGAAAAAATTAAAACCCCTGGGGGGGGCCATTTAGAAAAGGTTTGATTTAAAAAATTTTTAAATATAGAAATCCCAAAATTCGCTTGGGCCGGTAATTTGAAGAAAAATTTTAAATTTTGTTTTCCAAAATTTTTTTTTACTCCTTGCCTTTTTTTTCCAACAAAAAAAAGAATTTAAAATTTTGAAAGAGGGCCCTTTTAAACATCTTAATTTTTTTAAACTCCATGCAAACACCGTTCATCTAAAATTTTCTTTTACCAATAAAACCTTTAATTTTCGGTTAAAAAACTAAAAAAAAATTTTGGGGGTCTTTTGGCTTTTTTGTTTTTTTATCAATGTCCCCCAAGATCTTTAATATTTTAACAAATCTGTTACAAGGAAAAGTATCTTATTTTATTCCTCCAGAAACAAACAAGATTTTGAAAGTTTAATACCCTTAACCCCAAAATTTTTCCCGAAGCAGAAGTACAAAAACAAATGTCGGGAATTAACCCTTTCCCTATATCTTTTTTGCGACCAATGGCCCACATAAAACCGATCTGCAAAAAACAATTTAAACCCCCAAAATTTTAAATTAAAAACCCCTTTTCCCCATGGGAGCAGGAAGAAAAAATATCCCCCTCGATTTATCGGGGGGTTGTTTTTCTGTTATATTTTTTAATGGTTTTTTTTTAAAAGGGTTAACTCCTTTACATTTTCTCTTTTTCCCATTTAAATAAACATTTTTCATATTAACATAAAATTTTGATTGAAAATAAAAGTGATTTATTCAAAAAGAATTTTGTTTAACTTACTAAAATTTTTTAAAAAAACCTTTTTATAAAAAAAATTCTTTTCGACAAAATTTTTCTGAATTTTAATTTGAATCTGATGTAAGTGGTTCTTTTTGCATTTATTTTTTTAACCCTCAATGACACTACAACCCCAAAAAATCAACTTAAAACATGAGAAGGGTTAATTTTTTAATCATTAATTTGACCCCACCCTAAATTTTGTTAAATTTAGACAATGAATTTAATTTATTTAAAATTAAAATTTAAAACAATTTTTTTTTCTTGCAACAGTAGAATTGATATAATTCGTTGAAAAAAAGGGAACCCCCCCTTTCAAGGAGTTGCTGAATGGGGGCTTTTTTACCCCCCGGGTTAAATTGATTCAAAAAGTAAATTAAACCAAACCAAGAGGTAAATTTCCCCCTGGAAAATTCTTTTGCCCCTCTTTAAAAAGAAGATGTTCTAAGCTACCTGAAGGGGATTAAAACCCCCGCCAAATATTTAATGCAGGGGGAAACCAATTCAGCAGAGTAAAAAACCTTTTAATAAATTGGTTTGATATTTAAAAATTAAAATTTTTTTTTAAATTGTAGAATCAAATGGGTTTTAAATATTTAAAAAAAAAAGTAAAAATTCTTGACATCACTTTCCACCCATTTTTACATTTTTTTTCAAGTATACCATGAAAAATTCAGTAAATTTTGAAAAAAAACAAGGAAAAGAACAAAAAATAAATTTTTTAGTGGTTATGGTTTTTTTGTCCGCCCCTTTCCCCTTTTTGGGTTGAAATGAAAATTTTTTAAAACCCCCAGAGTTTTCAAGTTTACTCTGACGGAAAAATCTAAAGGGAAAACCTTTAATTTCCTTTAAAAGAGTTTGGGGTTGGGCAATTTTTCCCCAATTTGGGTTTACCATTGTAAAATTGTTTTGAATCCCAAACCTAGTTAAATTATACTCTGCAAGAAAGTAAAAAGGGATAATTGTAATTCCTAAAAAGTTAGTCTTTTGCACTACTTCCTCATTTGCTTTATTTTATAAAATTTTTTGAAAAACCAAAATTTTACAATTTTTACCCGGACAAGGAAAAAATCAAAGGGGATACCCCTTTAAATTTCCCAAAAGTTTTTGTTTTTCACTAAATTCCCCCTCTTTTTTGACCCTGTAGAAAATTTTTTTAAAACCCAACATAATTTTCAAGTTATACTCCGGAAAAGGAAAAAATACAAAGGACAATAACTCTGTAATTACTCTGATAGATTTAAGGGTCTTGTGCACTGCCTTCCTCATATTGTGTTGACCATTGTATAAATTTGTTTGAAATCCAACCATAGTTTACAAGTTAAAAACCTGGAAAAGGAAAAGTAACAAAGGGGAAATAACTCGAAATCCTATAGATAGATTTTAAGGTTCTTGCACTGCACTTCCTCATTTGTGGTTACCATTGTATAAAATTTGGGTTTGAAATCCAACCAGTATTACAAGTTATACTCTGGACAAGGAAAAGTAACAAGGGCAATAACTCTGAAAAATTCCTATAGATAGAGTATGGTTCTTGTGCACGCACTTCCCTTCATTGTGCTTGACTATTTTTAGAAATTGTTTTGAAATCAACCAGTAGTTTCAAGTTAACCCCGGGACAAGGAAAAAATACAAAGGCAATACCTGTAATTACTCAGATAATTTAGGGTTCTTGTGCACTGCACTTCCTCTCATTGTGCTTGACCATTGTATGAAATTGTTTGAAACCCAAATCAGTACTTTACAATTTATACCCCGGACAAGGAAAAAATACAAAGGACAATAACTCTGTTAATTACTCTAGATAGAGTTATGTTCTTGTGCACTGCACTTCCTCATATTGTGTTAAAACCATTGTATGAAATTGTTTTAATCAAACTTGTACTTTTCAAGTTATCTCCGGACAAGAAAAGTAAAAAAGGCAATAACTCCATAATAAGTCAAGATGGAGTTATGGTTCTTGTGCACTGCACTTCCTCTCCATGTGCTTGATCATTGCATGAAGTTTGTATTGAAGTTGTATTGAATTCCAACTTGTGGTTTTCAAGTTATGCTCCGGACAAGGAAAATGCAACGGACCGCTGGACCGACCGACCGACCGACCGACCAACCGACCGACCGACCACCGGGTGACTCCTATATACCCCCCCAAACTTGTTTTGGGGGTATAAAAACTGTGTACTGTGTGAAAACTGCAAATCTGTGTGATGTTCTGAATGCCTAAAATGTAGATCTATCAGTCCAATATGAGCAATAATCAAACTCCACTGAGATATTGTTGCCATTATCACTGAATTTAAAACAATTGATAATTGCTTAATAAGTGCAGATGTTAGAGTGTAGACAAAGTAAAAATCTGGCTCTTTATTTTTCAGTAATTCAAGGGCCTAAATCATGACCAAATTGGCCAATAATAGCCATAATCAAACTTGGCTGAGAGGTTATGGCCATTAACATTGTCATGAAGTTTGAAAATGATTACTTAAAAATTAAAAAGCTAGAGTGTAAACAAAGAGAAATCTGGCATTTTTTTTTCTATCAAAAATGCCATAACTCCTTTCTTAATAAGCTGATTTCAGCCATAATCGAACATGGTTGAGAGATTATGCCTATAAACATTGGCATAAAGATTGAAGATGATTGCTTAAGAAATGAAGATGCTTAAGTGTAAACAAACTAATTGTGGACAATGGACAGACAATGGTCGACAGACATTCAACAATCTTAACAGATCCTCATGAGCACAGTCATGTTCTCAGGTGAGCAAAAAATGCCCCTCCAAGAATTAATCTCCAACACAAACCTACATATTCTGTTTTCACAATGATTTATGAACCTGCCAGAATAAAGAGTATTTCACTCATTCATTTTGAATTTGACCCACTGAAATTTTAAAAATAATTCCACTGAATGACTAACTGCATTTTAAAACCTCAAGGTAATTAAACCCTCCTTGGCATAATGGTATATTAACCCTTTCCCTCATATAACCCTTTTTACCTCCCTAAGGTACACATAAAGCCTGATCTGCAGAAAACCACAGTAAACCTTACCCAAAATTTTAATTACAAAATCCTCATTTCCAGACCACTGAGGAGCAGCGAACAGCATAAAACCTGATCAGCCTGCGAGTTACTCGCAGGCTGATCTGGTTTTATGCTGTTCGCATAGGTCTTTTCATGGTGTCCTCTATGAGGGAAAGGGTTAACCCTTACCATTCTAAATTTCTTAGACAATTGGACTTGTCTTTTCTTCACTTTGGAACTGTGCAATTAGTTGTTTATGGGGGTGCTTGCTGAAAATTCATTGACTGAATAGTGCAGACCACAATCAGACTGCACGGATGTACAGGCAGATCTTGGCCTGTACTGGTTGCAAAGGCAGTCACAGTCACAAGAACCCACATCAATGTAAGGGTTAAACACTGAGTATCTATCTCTTTAAAGGTTTGGGATTCATAGTGTCCAATGGAGAAGGCTCCATCTAAATAGCAGAGTCAAAGACAAAAAAAGGAATTAACCAAAATAGCCACTGCAACACAAAAAGAATCCTCAAAATAAACAAACAAGGTGTCCACCCACACAATTACATACCCCATACTAGTAACCAGGATTTTCACTAAAAACCAGGTTTAATATAGTGCATTCAAACATAAGATGTTAACCAATTCCCACATAACAGAATCCAGAAAAGTGATATTTGGCACCAGTATAAAACCTGACAAACCTGCAAATAATGGAGACTAATGAAAGAAACAAGAGGGCCATGATGGCCCTGAATCGCTCACCTGAGTACCATTGCTTCAACTGATGTCAAGGTTTTTAAACAGACATGGATTCTGATATAACTTAATCTAAAACATTTTTTCCCCTGACAATACTACACACCAAAAATCTAAGCAATGGGCCATATGGTTTCAGAAAAAGACTTGGGCGCAGGTCATTTACACTGTAGGGCCAAGACTTTTGAAAATCTTTGTATGTAATGAACCAAATTTGATGCTACTACATACCAAAAATCTTAGCTCTAGGGCCCTTATTGATTCATAGAAGAAGATTTTATAAGAATTTCATATATAAACCTAAGTAAAACAAGTGACCCCTGGTGTGGGGGCATTTATCACCATAGGGCTATGATTTGTACAATCTTGGTAGTGGCCCATAAGATGATGCTTCATACCAAATATCTAAGCTCTAGGCCTTATGGATTCATGAAGAAGATTTTTTAAGATTTTCCTATATAACTCTATGTAAAACAAGTGACCCCTGGTGCGGGGTCATTTATCACCATAGGGCTATGATTTGTACAATCTTGGTAGTGGCCCATAAGATGATGCTTCATACCAAATATCTAAACTCTAGGCCTTATGCATTCATGGAAGAAGATTTTTTAAGATTTTCCTATATAACTCTATGTAAAACAAGTGACTCCTGGTGCGGGGTCATTTATCACCATAGGGCTTTGATTTGTACAATCTTGGTAGTGGCCCATAAGATGATGCTTCATACCAAATATCTAAGCTCTAGGCCTTATGATTCATGGAAGAAGATTTTTTAAGATTTTCCTATATAACTCTATGTAAAACAAGTGACCCCTGGTGCGGGGTCATTTATCACCATAGGGCTATGATTTGTACAATCTTGGTAGTGGCCCATAAGATGATGCTACATACCAAATATCTAAGCTCTAGGCCTTATGGATTCATAGAAGAAGATTTTTTAAGATTTTTCTATATAACTCTATGTAAAACAAGTGACCCCTGGTGCGGGGTCATTTATCACCATAGGGCTATGATTTGTACAATCTTGGTAGTGGCCCATAAGATGATGCTACATACCAAATATCTAAGCTCTAGGCCTTGCAGTTTTGCAGAAGAAGATTTTCAAAGTTTGCATTTTTAAAATCTATTTTTAGCTCCTGTGACCTAATTATGCAATGGACCAGAACCATTTATACAACTTTAGTAGAGCTTCATCCAAGGAACATTCCTGCAAAATATTTTTCAAATTGGCCAAGCCGTTTAGGAGGAGATGTTGTTTGAAGCAATTGTTGACGCCGGACGCACGCACGCACGCACGCACGGACGACGGACGCCGGACGCCGGACAAAAGGCGATCAGAAAAGCTCACCCTGAGCACGTTGTGCTCATGTGAGCTAAAAACCAGAATATATACTGGATAAGACAAATGTAATGTACAATTTTCTGGAATTAACTGAATCCTTCCATTTGTAGAAGCAGAATAAAAAAACATAAACAGTGATAAACTTGTGGCTATTTACTGTATAAGTGAATATATTTGCTGGCCTAAAAGTATACTGATTCCCTTTCCCTGGCGTTTCACGTGCGGAAAACTTCGCGGAAAGATCATGTCGGAAAAATCATTAAATCTTCACGTCATAAGAATTACATGTACTTGGACGCATATGTAAAAATCGAAAACAAAGCTAAATAAGGATGCTGTTAATATGGCCATGGTTAAATCCTTCAACAAATTTGGGATTTAAATACTAGTACATGTAGACACTATCTATCGGTTACCGGTAAGCTACCCAGTACCTTACGTTTAATACTATGCCGGTGTTGGGATAAATTGATGCTAAAGTCATTTTAATAGAACAATGTATTAAATATTCACTGAGTTGTAATATAAATAGAAACTGATTAATTATTAATTCAACAGATTTACCTAACATTTGCTGGTATATATGATAATTACAAAAAAAATAATTGGATATAAAAAGCATATATTGGGTTTTGTTACTTGTATAACACCCAGACGGTGTAATGGTAAATTATACCAATATGTATTAAAGACACAATTTACACTGCGTTTTTTATGAAATCACAAAAAACACGAAGATTTCCGCAACACGAACTTAACCACTTATACAGTACCATCAAAAATATTCAAGTAAATATAAAAACCAATGTTATATAGGTGTAATCGAAATTAACGGCTTCTTTTTCATTTACTATGGTTACAGAATTCAAGTTTCCAATCATTCGAAATTTGTACCATCTGGCTGCCTTATGAATCCTAGTAATTAGTCATATAAATTGTCTGGAAACATACATAAATGACATACTGCAATGCAAATTTCAAAAAGTCAACATATGTCAGGTATCTTCCTTTCAAAATTGTTTAATAAAAGTTAAAAAACATATTTCCAGAGTCCATTTCAGCATATTTTCAGGTTAATAAAATTCATAGAAATGATTCTCTTTTGAGGCTAATAAGCAGGATGTTTCTTGGAAAGCTCATGCATAAATTTATACATGCAAGAACTCACTCTTAAGCTAAATTGACAGTAGCTTTTTGGAAAGCCTTTGTAGGTATAAACATAATTTATACATGCAAGAACCCAATTTTGAAATTGAGTTAATGGCGGGATACTTTTTGGATAAACTAACCAAGCGTCATGCAAAATGAAAATATTTTAGTCGCTTTTGAAATATCTAAGAGAAAATAAATAATGACTGCATTATTGTATGGCTCTGAGTGTCCCTATGTTCTACCACAAGAGGCCTACAAATGTAGTGCAAAATGCAGTTCTTTGTTTAATAAAGGCAGTCAGTGGACAATATATTATTTTCATATTCTTTCAAATGCCTGCAAGTTGTACACATATTATCTACCTGTATATTTTCTAAGGGGAGGACAGAAAAGTAAAGACAGATATCAGCTTAAGATATAACCATGAGTGAATAAAGGAGAATGACAGCTCAAAATTTCTTTGTGCATGTTAGAAAATAAAGACCCTAACATTCCTCAAGCTGTTATTGACAAAGCATTTGGATCAACTTAAGAGTCAGACTTACCCCAAAGTCAATTAAAGGGCCTGCTGGTTTATTCTATGCAAAGCAAAATAACAAAAGTTGTGAATCAAACAATCTTATGAAAGATTAATGCAATCCATAGGCAAATGCACAACATAACAAAAAATAAATATAATACTAGCATGAATTCATAACAAATGTGGTTAAAAAATAGTGTTTTCAATACATACATGCATATTATACACTGTCTACTCAAAACAAAATTGACAAAAAATGTTTATCAAAAAATGTATATTTATGGCAGACAATGTCTTATGAGGCTTTAGCATATATGTTTAAAAATTAGTTTAGAAAAAATGTGCAGCCCGACCGGGACCCACCCCTTGCTTACCAGATCTCTTATACAAATCTCTTAACCATTTGGATTACATAAAGGCATTCCAATTTGGAATTTGTCCCTGAATTTACAGTACAGAAAACAAATTATTTGGGAAAAAGAAAGTTCCGTTTCTGGTCGCCTGACCAATCCTCTTTTTTAACGACTGACCCTAAAGTGTTTTTTTTTACCTTTCCGCCTCTAAAAAAAAAAATTTTTACTTTTTTTACCTTTTGTTTCATGTAAAAAAAATTTAAAAAAAAAAAATAATATCCTGACCCTTTTTTTCATTTGCTGGAAACAAGAAACAGAAATATTTTTTGGGGCCTAGGCTCCCTACCAACTCAAAAGCAGTATGTACTGGAGAACTATACTATAACAGTTTTAAGTTGGGTGCAAAACATAACCAGGCTGGAAAAATGTGCAGCCAGGCCTGAACATGAACCTAAGGACCCCTTGCTTACAGGGCAAGTGCTCTATCAACTTAGCTACACAAATCTCTCACCGATGTAAGGGTATGTATTCAAATTATTTCTTAATCCATTGTTTCACAATCAGCCTGTCAGGGGACAAAATATACTTGATATAACAGTCTTAGATGAAACAAATCTTAATTTATAGATACAATCACTCGATTACACATTTTCCCCTCATACTAACATCTGAAAAATTTCTCTGTGAAATCTTTGTCCTTTGTCATAACATCCTTAGTAATATGTCAGAGATCATTAAATCATAAATTCTCTTAACAAGAACCTTGAAGTTAACAAGAGCTGTCCAGAAGACAGAGTGCTCACCTATTCCACCACTTGCTAGTTTAACCAAATTAAAATGCAGCAAAAGTTTTACCAATTTTTTTTTGTCAAAAGGGACATACATTATGATGAATTCAGTAAAAAGTTATCAAACTTGATTTTCTGATGCCTCTGAACACCTTTATTTTTATTAAATCTCCAGTCAATCTCAAAACTGATTGCTGAGATATAAAAATGAGAGAATGTGTTAAATGAAAACCTTAACCAAAATTTCCAAGTCCAAATAGGGCAATAACCTGTATTAAATTTGGACAGGAGTTATCTATCTTGTTTGTTTAATGCCCCTGAAGACCTTTATTAAATATGATATCCATAAACAGCCAGTTACTTAGGTGTATGAATTATAATGAATTGCATGCAAAACTTAAACCAAAAATGGTTGCATGCAAAACTTTAACCAAAAGTCAAAAAAAAGGCAACAATATGCATTAAATTTGGTCAAGAGTTATCTTACTTGTTTCATAAATGCCCCTGAATACCATAATGAAGTAATCACACAATAAGCATAGCTAGTTACTAAAGATATATATGCATTATAGCATTACAACAAAGGCCAAACTGATGCTGCCGCAAATGCTCAGCGAGCAAGATTGCTCTCCAAATTCTTCAAATAATCAACTTAAAATTTACCTTCATAATCTGATATTGATAATTGGGCTTCTTTTTCACCGTTTCACAAAACAAAAAGTTAACAAAATATATACCAGATGCAGTATCTTGTGCATTTCTGATATTCTCATTTTGCATATTTTTTTCATCATGTATGTTCATCCTCACCCCAACTCTACCCCGTCTTGTAATTTGCATTAAGCCCCCATACAGTAACAAATAGGATTAAAGTATGAAGACTATAAACTCACATAGCCTGATCCTGAAGCTGCCCTCGCTCTGGTGATGCTTGCTTTCTCTTTTTCTGCCGCAGTTCGCTGAACCGTTTGAAAGTTTTTCAGAGCATTGCTGAACTCCTCGGTCAACCTTTCCTTTTGCATCTTCATTTGACGCTGAAAATAAAATATCTTCTAATTCTATCTCTTATTAATCTTTTACTTGCATGCACATTTCCAGCAGTGAAAACTTAAGCTAAGGTAACTGCTCAAAACAGTATAACAAACAAAAACATAGCATGTTTCTTTTGTGTAAACCTGGTCAACCAATGACTACCATTTAAGCCAGAGCAGCTGATTAACAGCCGATTAAATCAGTTCATTTGAATAAATTTGTAAACACTGAAAAGGTCAATTGTTTCTTTTAAAATTGTTCCCCACTTTTAAATATCATGTGATCCAACCTTGAAGTGAATATGGCTGACAGTTTTTGAGAAACTGACATTAACAATTAACTTATCCAACCCAGGAAATTCTAAGTCCATTAAGGGCCATAACTGTGCAAAATCAATTTTTGGGTTAGCTGCCCTTTTGAAATGGGTTCAATTTTTGAAAGTGAACAAGTATTCCAAGTTTAAAGTGAATATTTTTGACTGCTTTAGAGAAATGGACCTGAACGAAAACTTTAACAATACCGACAAGAAGGTCATGACAATAGCACCACTTTTTTCATCGGAATTTGAGCTAATAAGCAAATTACTTGATTCTAAACATTAGTCTTGGAAAATCAAATTCTGTTAAATGACAAAACCCTAGCCAAGTATCCTATAACTGACAAATGTAGCAGAACATAATAGGCAATTGTGGGTAAATAAAGATGAAAATTTCAAGGTACCCCTAAATTAGTCTGAAATCAGGTGATCATCTTTATTTCATATTGTGTCAGTCACTCTCTATCATTTATCATACAATCTTACATTAAAAATACATCATTCTCAGTCTGATCTGGGAGTTCTCATGAGCACCAAACAGTGTAAAACTTAAAACTTATTCCAAGCCAGATTTTGTTCTGTTTTGCAGATCATTTTTCTACAAGTAAATGGAAGAAAGTTAAATGTATTCTATCTGTATGACTGCCAGTGGATGGAAATGGACCTATCCAGCTTTCATAGTGAAAACTAAAGCCCCTCTTAACCTACTGTTGAGGGATTACATTCTATGCATTACAGTCAACGATTCAGTCTGCAACATAAACAAGCAAATGTGCTTATTTGCTAAAACCATTGCTTATAGGATATGTTACTTTAATTTTGTTAAAACTTTTTGTTAAAACCATTTTAGCGTCGATTGAAATTTGAACCAGTATTTTGCATCTGGGAAGGTCAAGCCGCCACCCACCTAATTGGGGTCAAACTAACAACCTTTGGATCCGCAACTGTGTACATTGCCCCTGGATTGCGGCCCCCTTAGATATGTTAATTCAATTTGAATGTAAATGAACATAATGGAAGGGACTATACCTGCTGGGCAACACTTGAGGGTGGGGGCAGATGCGCAAACGTCTGCATGTCTCGGTTGGCATCCTTGGCAATCTGATTTGTGTTGTGTGTGATATCATGGCTGAAATACAAAGTCTTTCTGTCTACAAACCAGGCAGAAGGAATTCCTTGTGGTGGGGTGTTACACCAATTTTCTTCTCCACCAACATTTAATATGTTTCTGTGTGGTGTTTTTTTTATCTAAACAAAAAACCTCAATCAGAAAGACCCAAACTCAAACTAGATGAAAGACTTGCAGTCAATGAATATTTAACACTTAATCTATATATCTACACAAATTAATTCTCAGCCCAGGATGGATATCATATTTAATTGAGCATGACTTGTGAAAAGGTCCCAAACGGACCAAAGCTGTCCTGGAACAGGCGCAATAGCTCAGTGGGAGAGTGTCCACTTTACAATCAAGAGGTCTGGAGTTGGCCAGGGGCACTTTCCTTCGGTCACTGCGTCAAACCAAAAAATGTATAAAATTAGAACCGGATGCTACCTTATCTGGCACTTGGACAAATTGGGTTGCTATGGGGACTCGGAATACTCAGTACTAGCTCTACCCAGGAAATTGTCTCCCATGTATGGATGCTTTACATCAGACAGGTAAAAGAAGCAAAGGTGTCTATTCGTAAAATGGACTCCCTTGTATCCAACCACTGTCGATTTAGCAAAAAAAGAGGATCATGATGGCCCTGAATCGCTCACCAGATTATAAATGGGCAACATGTTGCTTTTTTCATATTGACTTACTTTTTGACCCCACATGACCCAATTCAAACTTGTCCAGATTTTATAGAAACAGACATTCCGACCCAGTTTCATGAAGATTTGTCCAAAAATGTGGCCTCAAGAGTGTTAACAAGGTTTTTCTAAGATTTGACCTTGTGACCTACTTTTTAACCCCACATGATCCAACTTCAAACTTGTCCAAGATTTTATGAAAACAAAATTCTAACCAAATTTCCTGAAGATATGGCCAAAAATGTGGCCTTTAGATTGTTAACAAGCCAAACTGTCGCACGACGGATGAAGGGCAATCACAAAAGCATGTTGTGCTCAGGTGAGCTACAAACAGAACCTACCTGGAAATTAGTACTTGCAATTTCGTGGTTTATCCTTGACCGCAAAGTCTAAATTAATACAATAACAATGATGACCAAGTGAAACTAGACAGTGAAACTCTAGGGATGGACCATACCAACCTAATGGATCCCCAGGGCATGGAGAAGGAGACTTCGCTCTCAACTGGACAACCAGTCCTTACACATTCCTTGTGTAAAGGAATAATTGAAGGCCTGGATAATCAAAATTTGATGATGATGCATGTTTCTTTGGTTGTACATGTACTGACAAAGCTATAATAAGAAAGTTACTATCAAAACAATATTATAAGATCACTTACACTTGTCCCCGGACTTCCTCAGAATCCTCTTGGGTCCCAATCTGTCTGACCAGCCTCTCCAGTCGGGACGCTGAAATCAAGTAAGTCTCACACTGATGGAGATCAAAACAAAGTAATTTACATCTCAAATGGTCAAACAAGCAAATCTTGTGACCATCAGAGATGGACTGTATGACTGACATATTCTGTCCCCTCTGATGAGGCAAGATTATGGTTCAGTTGTTGGGAAAACCTTTAATAGTTATCTTAATTAAATTTCTACTTAAATTTATCTCTACAAAATTTCCGCTCACCTCATCCTACCATGCTGTAACTCTAAACATATGTACAAAGATTGAGCTCCTATTTTAACAGTTTAAACTTATTACAGTAGTGTCTGTTATTAAACAATGATAACATCTATTTAACTAATAAAGAATATTTACCATTCTGTGAGATTTTCTGAATATTGCTGCCTATGGCATTCGCAAGTCTGGATGGATCATCTCCCCCTGTGACAGTAAAATATACATCAACTGTAAGTACCTATTCGTGGTTCATACAAATTTTCTGAGGCAAAATTTAAGGGTTTTTCAGGGGTTTTTTAAGGCCTTCAAATTTATACTAAGAACTAACATAAACCACAACTTAAGCTTAAACTTTAGGCATGAAAGTGATGAAACTCAATTTTGTAACAACTTGATAAACATTTTTTAGGATCAATATTGAAATTTTAAATTCAAGGGTTTTTCAAGACCTTTCAATTAATTTTAAGAGTTTTTCAAAAGTTTATAAGGCAAAATGTGATTTTCAAGGGTTTTTCATAACCTGTGCGAACCATACTATTACCTACAAGTACCGGGTACTGAATAAAGTAAAGTAAACAGATGTATGTTAATTCTTTTTCCTGTCTGCATTGCTGAAATTATCGCAACATTTTAGTTCAGTAAAACTTCCCTAAATGGCATCTTTGAGCAACAGCTACCTATCAGTAGCAACAGTTTTAGTCCCCCCATCATCATTAGTTTTACCTTGGCACCAGTCAATACCTCTGTACAGCAACCCCTCTCAGCAGCAACACTTTTCTGTGACTCCGGCAGATGTTCCTGCTGAGAGGTTTCACTGTACATAAAAAATAAAACATCAAGTGTTGTTTTTGATGTTGGTGCATTATTTCACAAAAATGTATCATGCTGCTTTTGAAACCCATTTGATCAACTATACAGAATGATAAAAAATTACATTTTTTTATAATTACAATGTTTCATAAATAATAAATTCGTAAATAATTCCAAACTATTTGATTTGCCGAGTTAAAAAATAAAATTCTCTAAATATGTTACAATATCATATGAGCAAACAGAAGAGACCCTGACCAGACAACTCCTATGAGCTGTCTGATCTGGGTCTGCCTTGTTTGCCAATACATCAAAATGAGTCTATATGAAGTGAAGGGGTCAACTACTAGAATCATACTTTAATCCCTATTGAATATGATTGCTATGCTTTGAATTTGATCTTATCCATCCTACTTACGAACAGCTACAACTTTCATGGTCACAGGGCCAGGACTACAAATTGAAATTAGTGAAAACTCTGTTCATACAACTGAGATAACAGAAACTTCTGTTTTTTTTTTTTTAAATTATGAAATATATCAAGAAAAAAGAAAAGCAAAACAAAATTATACAGAAATCAATGTTTCCTACATAAGTTAAAACTTTCACCACATGCAAATAGTCCAAATTAAAGGCCTGATCTACCATAATTTCTTAAGGTCACCATGGCGTCAAGCATTAGAAATTGCCAAAATGCACTACGTATTTCAAACAGGTGACAAGTTACAAAAATGGAATGTAAGAGAAATAAAATCCCCGATAATTAGCAAACTGTATACCAGTATCTTAACAAAACATCTATGGGTAAATAATTTATTAAGGTTCGACTTGAACAAATGGAGCTACTTTCCTAGAGGGGTAATATATTTGTATACTTCTGTGTTGTAAGTCAAAATGACTGAATGATTCCTGAAGGTGTCACAAGCTTTTAGCTTGACATCTAATTAAACCACATAATCCAGCAAGAAGCTTTCTACTTTGTAAATATCAATCCATCTTATACTCAAAAATTAAGATTTACAAACTTAACCACAATAAATGAGAGTACCAAACCTTTTATAAATTATATTACTTGTAGTACAAGGAAATACTGAAAAGATCTACTACCCTAAAAAAAAAAAATCTTTTTTGCTACTGTAAAATTTTCAAAATTCTACTTAATTTCTTTTTCCTCTACACTAACCATGTGCTTAATTTTCTGGGACAGCATAAAAAAAAATTTCTTTAAGGCTTCTAGTCACAAAAGGTCCTATGTTTTATGTAGCAACAGGGAGTAAATGAAAATAATACCATTCTTATCCTCCATAACAAACATTCATATTCTCCAACAGGACATGAAATCATATTTTTGTTTACCTAACACATTCAAGAAGCTACATGTCTCAAGGAAGTTTTTTTTTGTTGGGTTTAACATCCCAATGACAGTATTTCAGTCATTTGGAAACTATGTCTACTAGAGACATA
>CM037777.1:87544074-87594074 GCA_021229015.1 Solen grandis
ATGCAGAGGTTACATAAGGTATCAGGATAATGTGCTAGTAGGTCCAACACAAAACTGACAGCAGGACAGGTAGAGTAGGTTTATCTTTATCTTTCACTGGTAATAATGTCAAGTCCAGGTTCAAAATAAGTTGTTTGTCCTCATTCATTTGACTATTAATTTGATATTTTACGATTTTATATCAATTAATTGCCATATTAGTCAATTTTATAATAAATATGGGAAATACTGAGTATATATTAAAGACAATTCTATCCACTGACCTGCTAAGAACTAATTTAACACTTGAGTCTAAGAATTCCTGCTTTAAAGACAGATGCTGACTGTAATACAATGCCACATCTCATAGAATTCACAATGTTTTTCTTGTTTAACTCACATCAGTGTCTCAGACTCAGGTCCTTGGGATACCATCTTATAACTTATTAACTTATGATTAGCAGTCAGTAGAGAAAACTGAAAGCTACACAAGAGGTTTGAAAATTTCTTCACATTTTTCCTTCCTTAAATTTAAACAAGAGGTAAGACTCTGAATAAAGCACAGTAGACCATGTCTGGTGTCAAACCAGGAAAATTCTGGTTAATAATTTGGTGCTTGGCCAAACTGTGCCAGTTATCACACAAAAATAAAAGCATATTACAACAGTAACAGGATACAGGACAAGGAGAAGTAGGCAGATAAGACTGTAAGCTTTATCTGTTGCATTCCTGACAGTTCAGCAAAGAAACATTTAAATTCAGACAATTTGCTCATAAACAAGTCTGTGAATTAATTTTATCATAAGTTGGAGAAAAATTACTGTACGGCTTTATGAACAAGAGAACAATATTATAATCCTATATGAATTAACATGAACATAATTTGGGTAGGAATGTTGGAATATAACATAATATCATTTATCTAGGATGAGAAAGGAACAACCAGGGAACAACATCTAAGATGAAAATGACACAGTGCACTGTGTATATCACATACCCGTATAGGTGTTGGGTGCTATGGAAAGTAAACATCAAAACGTGTTATGAATTGTCAAACTTTCACCATTTCAAATAAAGGGTTTTAATGCAGACATGCAGCAAATGGACCTACTTATGACTGGTCACACAGCATAAAAAGCAACATAAACTCTGCTTTAAAATAAATCTTTACACTTAGTTTACCATCTAGATATTCTCTACACACAATCCAACACCTACACACACTGTGTATTGAACTTACTCCAATCAATTATGTCTGAGTCATCACATGTCTTTTGATTTGTACTTTTACCAGGTGAATCTGATGTTGAACAAAATCCATGAAGATATTTCATAACAATATAACTACTTGTGAAAATCAAGAGAAACATTCATCAAGAATTATACTCTTCTGCCATATTCATATCAAAACATAATTTTGCAGCATTAAGAAACAGATGTTACGGTGCTTTGATTCATTTATACAATTAATGCAAAAATTTTCTTTCCATACGGTTTACATGCTAAAAATAGAACTATGATATAAATATGAATAAAAGATATAGGATACTATATATTGATTATATGCTATAAAGACAATGGAAACATACCATCATAGAAAACTGCCTCAAAGTCTGCGTCTGGCCCATTCTCCATCAACATACACTTACATCTCTGAGTGTAGAATGTCACTTTTGGGGTCTTGGACCGTACCAACTTCACAAACCTGCAGCAGAAATATATTTCAAATACTTCACACACTCAGAATATAATCAATATAATGATAATATAATTTGTTTTAGGTAATCAAAGTAGGTTTCTAACTGAAGTATCCTAAACAAGAACAAATAACAGTAATATCGTTTTAAAAAATCTTCCAATTTGATTTATGACTTTGATGTTTAAAAACTTCCTGTATCGTATTTCTTCTTACATAAATTAAGAAACAAGTTCTAACAACTTGTGCCATTCCCTCTTTATGGTTCCTGGGTTGGGACCAGTACTTAGAGCCTGGGAAGGCCATGACAGATTATTTCTAACCATGAGGTTTAAATCCACAAGCTTGTTATCAACAGTCATGACATTTCCTCCATCAAATGAAGATGCAGACAAGGCAAAGAACCTGTTTTTTAAAAGCAAGTGTACATTATAACTGTAAATGGTGGTGACAGATTACCTTGAGGCATACTGGTATTTTTTCCAGTATTTTTCTGGCAGCTGGCTGAAGGTGAAGGACTTGAGCGGGACACTGGGTAGACTGACTGGCTGATCCTGGACTGGAACCCTTACCAAGTTGGGCTGGTTAATTTTGGCCTTCAATATTCAAACTTTATATTTATCACATTTTGTTAATTTTTTTTTTTTTTTTTTTTAAACAACTTATTTGGCGGTGGGTCAAGGGGTTCTTTGACATTCACAACTTCAAATGTTGCCAAAGATAATCAATTTTTATTTGATTTTAACTGATGATTTTAATCTGAATCAGTTAATAATGAAAACCCTGATTTATAATCACGGTCTCAACTTGACACATTCTCCTGAATGGACATTATAACCAGAGGAAGACCCTATGACATATACATTTTTTTTAATTGAACATTTTCTCCACACAATGTAAGCAGAAATGCTACTACATTTTTTCAATTTTTTTGGGGGAAAAAAAAGGAAGATATAAAATGGGGATGAAGGATGGTTTGTGGCATATGTGAGAGATCTTTTCATCTTCTGTTACTTTATCAACAGGAATTCATTTCATTCTAATGAGTTCCAATGTCACACTCACCTGTAAACCATCCGGGGAGATGACAAACACCTCCACCACCTTCTCCTCCTTGTGCTTCTGTTTCACAAACTCCAGACACACCTCTCCATTCTCCAGAATGTTCACCACTGCATTTCGCGTTCTCTGGCGAATTGGCCGCAGCCGAGCAGCACTCACTGGAGACCCCATCTCCTTCACATGTTTACTGGCTTTCTGTTTACCCCTGTTCTCACTACCAGCTCTATCTGCTCTTGATGATGCACCAGCAGAACTTGAATTTTCATTTTCCACTAATTTCTTATTCGGAATAGAATATGGCTCATCCAACAAGTCGTCGACAGAATTACTCCTCCCACCTCGCATCCTTGGCCTGTCCATGTCCAGCTCATCCACTGAATTACTACGGCCATACTGCCGGTAATGATTCTGATCCATCGGATGTCGGCCACGGTGACCGGAATCATGTGGATCCGATTCACTGTGATGCGAACACTTGTCAGTTAAACTTGTTGGCTGGGATTCACTATCAAAATTTAGCACTTTCTTTGTATTTTGCCAACTGAACTCGCCACCATCATATGATGAGGCATCTGATACAGTACTAATAGACGGAACATTTCTTGTGTCATGTGAACTAACATCGGACACAGCCTGGTCACGAGGACTTGTCACCTTGGCATCGTTACTATGGAGGGACGCACTACAGGACCAACCTGAGGAGTTACTAGGTGTAGGTACACGTTCCTGGTATTTAGCTGGATCAAACTGCGCTAAATTTAACCGAGGGGTTTCAAACGTCCGCACACCACTCCCACTTTGGCCCCTACTATTATCAGTGTCACTGATATTGGATGATTTACTAGCACTACAGTATCCAGTGTCTGCCATATTGTTTCCTCTATATGGATAATCTCCTGTTTTTGGAGTCCGCTCTGCAAAATGAGAGTTTCTCTCATGCTCATTTGAACGTTCTTGCATAGGTTTAGGAGTAACACAATGTTCCCTATGCACATTCTTTGGAGTGTTATGATTCATTTCATTCACATGGTCTGTGGGAGTGCAGCTTCTCTCTACAAACCTGTTAGGAAACATTTTGTCACTATTGTTATTTGCTGCTTTTTTTCTTCCCATATCCCTCTCACTGAAAATGAACATATAAAAAGAAATTAAATTTGTTATATGCCACAGACAAAATACCACTGTTGCATATTTACGTGTCAAGAACTATACATGTATAAGTATAAAAATCACCCATCAAAACTAAGATCTTAAAAGAACACACTTTAATCCTAAAATATCTAAATACTGTGTAATACAATTTGCAACACAAGTCTGTTCATCCCCAACTTACCTGTCACGTAGCCGGACAGGGGGTGAGGGTGGGTGTCGGCTGGCAGGACTGGCCGTGGCAGCAGTCTGAATATCCAGACGAGGCAGCATGTTGCCGGAGAAGTAGCCGTCTGCAGATCTGTCACTGCTCCCCACACTGTTCTCCCTGACCTCAGGGATGTGGCCCTGGATAGGGTGTACTGCAGGTATAGGGCGCTGTCGCTGTTGGTTGGACATCCGTGACATCTGAGTCGTCATGGTGCCACGCCCACTGTCAATTGACACCTCCGCCAGATTCTGTCAACAATACCAGACATTTTCAATCTTTTTATGGAATCATTACAATGGGATATATAGCAGACTGCTTGAAGTTGTATGTACTAGTTCAAGATAGTTTTCCAAACTACAGCTATCACTTAAAGTGATGAATACCCCAAAACTACACTGTCTAACCAAAGAAATATAGAAAAATACTGGAAAACATACATGATTCCTATATATCCCCACTTCACTTTGTGATGCAGATGCATTATTGATAGTAAATAGAGTCAAGTGATTACCTTATGACTCTTTGTGTAACCTGACGATCCCTCCTTCAACATAAATGGATGCTTCATGACATCTGAAAAACAAAACAACACTTGAACAAAATGGAATAATGTGAATGTTAAAAAGACTTTATTCAGCATTGACAGCAGCAATTTCCTGTCTATAGCAAATTTAAATGGGTCAAAAATGTATGTGCAAATATTTCAAGAGGGAATTTCAAGAAGGAATTTAAGTTTATATCTATTCATTTATCTTTTTTGTACCACTACGTCTGACTTGCAGAATAATGTTAAAGATCATCAACCTTAAGAAATTATATGTCTCTGCTTTGTCATTCCGTCAAGTTTGCAAGAGAGATATATATCAACAAGCATAGTACTGACCATGTAAGATAATTCGTTTCGTTGGATTTGTTTGCAGCAACTTGTGTATCAAGTCCTCTGCCTCTGGTGAAATATCATCAGGAAGGTCAAATTCTCCCTTGATGACTCGTGACAGCGTTGTTTTGACCGTGTCCGTATCAAAGGGAGGGTTCCCCACCAGGAACGTGTAGAACATACAGCCAAGGGACCACACGTCTGCCTCCAAACCATGTGCCGACCGACTGGCCACCTCACTGGAAAAGACACAGCATTCATATCACTTCATAATTTGTACATTCAATGATAAATTATTAAGCACCCTCAAATTAAACACTGATCTTATAGTACTTTCAAACATTCCATAAATAAACATTTATCTCATTATATATTCATACATATATATCATTATACCGGTATATCAGATATACAAACAAGAGGGCAAAGATGGCAATGAAGATGCTCATCTGAGAAGTTACTACATGTATATTATAGCATAGTCATACTGTTTACATAATTCATGCAGAAATACAGAAAGATTATTACAATTCCACAAACCAAACAGTACCTGTGGTCAAAATTTGAAGATAAACTTGGCAGAGAGATTATGGCAGTAAGCATTGTCATGAAACTTCAAAATGATTGCTAATCAAATGAAGATGCTGGAGTGATGCTGGAGTGTAAACAAAGTAAAATCTGGTATATTTGATAATAAAAAGGCCATAACTCCTGACCTAAAGATCATGGCTGTAAACATTGTCATAAAGTTTGAATACCATTCCTTAAGAAAAGAAGATGCTAGAATACAAATTAAATGTGGATGACGGATGGATGGCAGACATTCATCTATCCCAATAACTCATCCTGAGCACATGTGCTCAGGTGAACTAAAAAGATTGGTTTGTGGTAACAAGCACAAGAATGATCAAAGATTCATGCAGCAGCAGACTAACACGAGCTTGTAATTTTCATGGAGTATGTAGAACAAATTATCTCAAGTTTTACTGATATACTTACGGAGAGATGTAATTAGGGGTACCACACATGGTAAAATGTTTCTCCTCTGGGGCATTTAATCTAGTAGCTAGGCCAAAATCTGCTATTTTCTGAAAGAGAAATAAATTCAACTTTATAATTTATCTAAAATGTTTCATGTTTAAGAGTTTCTAATACCAGATAAATGTAACAATCTATACCTTATCCTTCTTTTGGTCATAAATGACACCTGAAGAGAGAGAGAGAGAGAGAAAGAGAGAGAGGAGAGAGAGAACAATTATTGATGCATGCAACACTCACCACATCCATGTCCCTGGTCAGGAGGAGGTTGGCCAGGGTAAGGTCTCTATGCAGGATACCATAGGAGTGGAGGTACAACATGCCCTCCAATATCTGCTTCATGAAGTGGCGTGCTGTAACAAGTCACATCAAACATACTGATCACATTACCACATGTATACAGGGGTCATTAATACACCTATCATTACATTTTAACAGTTTGCAGTAATGATTAATACAATATAAACTGAAACAGTTTTGAAAAAGATTTTAACTTTTTTCTTTCACATTTATTGATGGGGAAACAAGTACCTATCCTTTCATCAGTCATTGGATTGGACCAGTACTTTTAAGCATGGAAAGGACTCTACCTCCCACTCAAACAAAAATCCAAGGATTTACTTCAAGTTTTTACATTTTAATTAACTTCAACTTATTTACTTCAAGCTGTTCAGTAAACCAACTTTCTCGTGACAAAATGACTAATTACGGCTTCTGTTACAACAGTTGGCAGGTGTTCAAGAATTCCAGTCATTTTGTCAATAACAACTGGTTACTCTATGGTTTTTTTATCTCACTATCACTAGATGTATATTGATTAAATAACCATGGAACAAAACCTCATCAAAATCATGAATATTTATTGAGTACTGAATACCTGTCATTTTTGCCTTTTTCACCAAAACAATTGAGTGTCAATTTAAAAAAAAATAAAAAAATAAATATATATATATATATATATATATATATATATATATATTGTGAGATTAGCAATCATCACTTTTTACATATGGTGAGACAAAATCACTGGAGGTCATTTGGGCCTCTTCACTTGGGAAAACTACTTGTTGGAGACAAAACAGGTGCAGGCCTCAGGTATCAGAACTTTGGCCTTATTCAATGACTGGGAATCAGATGCAGGTGGCAACAAGAGAGGCAATCAAACTTTTCAAACCGATGCCCACTATAAAGTGTTCCATTTTTTATTTCATTGGACAGGTTTAAAAAGAGCTGTCTGTAAGACAGCGCGCTCTACTATTCTAATACTTTTCAATACACAAAAATATTGCATTAAAGGGCAAAATAAGAATCACTGTATTATCAAAAAGTAAACAAAGGATATAAACATGTATTTTAAGTTTTAAGGCAATATATCATTGAGTTCTGTGAAAAAGTCAGCATGTATAAAAAACTTAACTGAGATTCTACGTCAGAAGAGGAGCATTATTTGGTCAAAATCTGTGAAAGAGTTATGTACTCTTCCCTAAATGTGGAAGGTGAAGGTCATAAACAAATTCAAAGTTTCAAAGCAACAACTTCAAAGGTTCAGTGGAAAACTCAGGTAGTGTGAAAAATTTGATCAAGATTTTAAGTTAAAAAGGGACATATATTTGTCAAAATCCATGGCAGAATAATCACGCCAATACTGGGGTAAGTAGAATAGCCCTCTTTATTCTTTGAATAGTCAAGCTAAAAAAAAAAGGTCAGGATTTCCAGCATCTGGTTTATTTTAGGGATTCCATAACTTCCATTAACATTTATTCCAGATTTAATGTTTAAACCATAAGATATGAGATGATTTAACTTTTTTACTATTGCCTTAGACTAGCTATATCCATGTAAACAGGGTACCGGTAAACTTACCTTCATCTTCAGAGAGGACCTTACAGTTGGAGCGGAGGTAGCGCTGCAGTTCCCCGTTGTGACACATCTCTATCACCAGGTACACATAGTTGTTGTCCTCAAAGTAGTTGTACAGCTGTAGAGGGAAAGCAAGAGTGAGGTCCATCACTGACTGATCCCCAAAATGACCTGAGGTTTTTGGTCATGCTAGATGTCTATTGTTGCTGTTGTTTCTTATGCCTGCCACCCCAAAATTCTGATACTTGCCCTTTGATTAATATTTCAGATTTGACCCTTTCCCTCATATAGACTCATTTTGACGCACTCAATAGGTACCACATAAAGCCTGATCTGCAGAAAACCACAGTTAAACCTTACCAAATTTAATTATAAAGTCCTCATTTCCAGACCACTGAGGAGCAGCGAACAGCTTAAAAACCAGATCAGCCTGCGAGTTACTCGCAGGCTGATCTGGTTTTATGTTGTTCGCATAGGTCTATTCATGGTTTCCTCTATGAGGGAAAGGGTTAACAAATGTTTCAAGCATTTTCAGAAATAATGCATGCAGATGAATTTGAAACTTAACAATACAAACCATTTAAACTTCTTATGCATTTGATACTTGGCTTTCTTTCTTAACCAGCAGCTGTTCCAGTGATTTTATTTTGGTAAATTTACTGCCTTGAACAGGTGGTTTTCCCTAGCCAAAATCTGATTTGTTCCCAAATAACATCTATTTAAAAATTTTCAATTCATTGCTTTTTTTAACCCAGGATTTTCTATCCTTTAACTTGAGAAAATGATCCTTTACCCCACGCACCTAATGTATTAAGGTCACTTCCCCATGATCAGAAAAAGGCCTGTTTAAGTATGTGTTACATATATACAATACTCATGCAGACACAATGTGATAATCAACAATATTCTGATTTTAATTTCAGTCACCACTCAAATAATAGAATTCAAACATATATATAAAACTGTCTAAACCTTGGGCTCATTTAAACTTTAAAGTCTTTTAATATTCAGCCATATTTATACCCATATTACTATTCATATAAATGAGACACTGCTATAGATCATATCTGATTTGAGTAATAATATCTCTCCAATATTTTACAAATCATTTCTCAATGATTTTCTATAGCTATGTCATACATAATTGTATTTGCCTCAATGAAATGAATATTGATGCAAATCACAGGATGGGGTATCTTTTCACCTTGACTACCATATTTCAACCCGTGTATTACAGTACACTATTAGAAGTGTATTTATAAATAAGTATGAACCCCTCCCAAGATCGATAATTTTACATACTGTATTCCATTCACCTTTCAAGATCTTTTATATAAACAGTTAAATCTACTCTAAGCTAACAGCTATGTAGGTCTCCATACTTCTGAGTAACCCAGGCAAAGATAAGGGATGAATTAGTTAATGATATGGGATAGACTTGAGTGTGTGCTAGGGGGTGCTTGAGCATGCTTCTATTTACTTTTAACATAACCAGCAGTGGAAGCAAGAAACATGTCTGAGCGACTTGCAGCGTTTGATTCTCACACTTGCCGGCCTGCAGGTATTGATCCTGTGAAGTTAATCCACTTTGATTCCTGAGTCAATAACTGAACAAATTCCTTATCATTATAAATGGTCATTAGATTAATCAAAGGACTTGAATACCTGTATGGACAGGCCAAAGTTTATGTTCTGTGCACAGGTATACCTGATGAATAGGATTAAAGTAGGATTTGCTCATGGTGACAAACTGATACCGTTCCTGCTTTTATAGAATCATGAATATTCACACTGATAATCTAGCTAGAGAAAAATCAATAAGCTGATTGGATTTGACATTGACTGCACACCCAGACACAACCATTGCACAGGCGATGAGACCAGGTCTCCTACATTAAGATAATTAGATAGATATTACATGGGCCATGTTCCGCAAGGAGCTAGTGACAGACACAATACATTGACACAATGTGAGAAATGAAGCAGAGCTAGGTCTATTGTACCCCTACTGTGATTTCTCATTTGATATCCTCCACACACACTGTCTCAAGCAAAACTTGCAAATGAAAAAGAGAGAGAGAAAAAAATTATCATTTGTACTTGTGTTGTATGGAAAAATTTTCATTTTGATAGGCAAAGTATTGTTTTTAAAACCTAATAAACAATGAAATATTTAATTTTGATTATCTTTTGTTAGATAAAATTACAGAAAGTCGTTCCTCTTTAGGGCAACTGTATCTGTATCTACTGACATCTGCATCAACCAGACATGGAATTGATCAAGTTCATGATTATTATTTCTAAATGTTCTAATGTATGCTTGTTCACAAGTTAACTTTAACCCTTTCCCTCATAGTGGAAACCTTGAAAAGACCTATGCTAACAGCATAAAACCAGATCAGCCTGCAAGTAACTCGCAGGCTGATCAGGTTTTATGTTGTTGCTGCTCCTCAGTGGTCTGGAAATGAGGACTTTGTAATTAAATTTGGTAAGGTTTAACTGTGGTTTTCTGCAGATCAGGCTTTATGTGGTACCTACTGAGTGTGTCAAAATGAGTTTATATGAGGGAAAGGGTTAATTATTCCTGAGATTTGGAAACATTTCTAAACCTGTCAGTCAGTAAAAGAAACCCCCCAAAAACTCACTTTTAATCCTGTTCCTTCTAGGGTCAACCAAATATTGCTGAAAATTTTGACTCAATGTCATCCAACAAACTTTATCCTAAGACTTTATCATAAAACTTTACTACATAGTGAAAATACAATGTTAAATATGATAATTTACCTATTTTTTCAACAGTTTGCTGTCTGCCTAACACTTCTAAAATGTGCCATAAACATTACTGAAAAACACTATCTTGAGCAGCTAACAATATTATCAGTACTTTTAAGTGCAGTGCCTGAGAAATGACAACACCTTGAAGGTAAAAATGATAAACCAATAACACCAGTCTTGTTATATTAGCACATGAACACATTTAGCCATAAATGTATTAGCACTGCTGTAGTAATTCTCTTTCATATATGATATGGAGGGGCTTGTATAAAGGTAGGGAGAAATCACACCTGAATCATTCTAGAAAAGCATTTTTTTCAGAGATATTAAAGCATTTAGGTAGGTTTTCTTGAGGGAAAAAAAAACAACAAAAAAACATTTTAGTTATTTACATATTTGCCTCACAACAAGTGAGGAAAACAAGTTTTTAAGTTTCTAATAATTAATCCCTTTAATGGTTCCTGGATGAACCTCAAATTTTTTTTTTTAATCTGGGAATGTCAAAAAAGAATATAGCCAGCAGCAGTTTGAACTCACGACTATGGATCATGAATAAGACATACACATGTCACAATGGTTGAATCTCAAACCTGACATACTGAATGAGTACAGTACTGATGATGATCTGCATGTTGATTTTTACTTTATAAACAAACATAGTTAATGGCTTATAAGTTATAAACCTCACACATAGTTTTAAATTTTATTTAATAACTTCCTTTTGCAATAACACACTTAAAATCTTATATAGAAGAATTAACAGAAAAGAACATTACCTCAAGAATAGAGGGATGTTTGAGTCGTGAGTGTATTTCTACTTCCTTCTTAACTCTAGTCACCATACCAGCAGCTTTCATCAACTTCTTGTCAATCTGAAAAATAAATTGTATATACAGTTTTACTGATTGTTTCATATTTGTTGTTGGACAGGAAGGGACTTTATAACAAAGTCTGAAAGTCATCCTGGGCTTCCAAATAATCCAAGAAGCTATACAACTTCCAAGATTGTAGGAAGTCTCATGGTACAGTTTAGACCCACCTGACAGCACACAATGGTGGCATGCATTGGAAAATTGTTCTTTCAGTCAACACTTGTGGGTGAAAATTAATCAGCTTGATGAAATCTAAATTTTATATAGTGACTTAGTCAGGCTCATTGCACCCCCCCCCCCAAAAAAAACAACAAAAAAACAACAACTGAAAATCCTGATTTTCCAATTCACAGGGTTGAATTCAAGCTAAATGAGAGAGGAAATTCATAAATGCTTTTTTTTGTGAGTGGAAATAGAGTAGCTAATATTGAGTTAAAGAACTATGATCAAGAAGATGGTGGATGTCTGGAGAGAGACGGAAAAGACACACCACTTTGCCATATGGGGCCCAAAACTAAAATTACATGTTCAGCTTGTCAATGCATGCTATGGTTCATAGTTTTGCACTGTGTTAAAACTGAAACTTGACTCTTTAAGGCTTTTTTTCCCTTCTTTACAGTAGCTGGTTATGGGCTACTTCGCCAAGCCAAATAACCATCCTTTTTCCTCAAAATTCCCCTTCCTCAGATAAAAATACCCATCAATTAGGGGGTGGAGGACTATGCTTTTGGAAAAACCTAGTGAACTGTATTTCTAAAGCTAATTTAGCCTGATTTACTTTTCTGTGTTGACATCTTGTAACATTTAGACTGGTTTCCAGTGTGCAGAGACCGATTTATGATAATAAACATGGTAAAAAAAAAAAAAGTCCCCCAAATTGTGAAAATTGCTTGTTTTTTCCTCTACTAAAAGGGTAAGGGCGCCTTTCCCAAAACTGGAAAAAAGGCCCTGCTCTTTACAAGTAAAGAATTTGGAACTTTAAAACTGCGAGGAAAGTTTTCATTTAGCAAGTAAATAAATTTCTACTAGCCAAAAAAAAAAAAGCAAGTGCAAATAAATTCAAACCCTGCCGTGGGGCCTTGACCCTGGTAACGTCATGCAAGCCAGATTGGTCTCATGTTTCCTCTCAGATGGTGATAATTGGACTTAACTTCTTTTTCTTGTCTTTTATAATATGCACTCACTTGACACTTAATCCATTTTTTAACTTTCTATCTTCCCTATCATTATTATCTTTTACACATTCTTTGCCCACCATTAAAGTATCGGTAATTGTCAAGTTTAACTGGTAAACGAACAACATAGATGCAGGTATTGCATGTAACACATTTTCTGGCCACAATGACCCAAATTATTTTTATACCCCACCTTGACCTGTGAAGGTATTTTAACGACCACTTCATCATTACAACAAGTTCAAACAAGCCAAAAGACCTTCACATTTGAGCTGATCACATGATTCTTTACCATGACAAGTCGGCTGGTCATGATGCTTATTTCTGCAAAGTTATTTCTAATTCTGACCATGACCCACAAAGTAATGGACAAACGAAAGTGTGGCGATACTGTGAAAACCAGATTTTTTAATTTTTGTGATATTTTATTTTTAGAAACAGTGGTATTGAGCCCTTTGACCCTGAAAGCAATTTCAGCTTTCCTCTACATGCAAACTACTGGTGTGTAGATGTACCAAATTTGGTATTTCCTATATAAATAAATAACAGTGACCTGATGTTGATGCCATCTGATCCCATATAGGTCACAGGCTCTTATTTAGAAGATATTGAAATGAGCCATTTCTCCATTACAGACTCAACATATTGTTAACTACCATAATAAGGGATTTTAATAACCAAATTTTTTTCCAGCAAATTTGCCTGAATATAATATAAAAGGAAAAATGAATAATCTAATAAATATATTTTTGTAAATTAATCTACTGAAGGCAGAAAAAAAAGCACTCTGCCTACAGTCAGTACATTAAGGGTGTAACGATATACCGTACGACGATATACTGCGATATTTTCTTTTCGGTACGGTTCATGGTACGCTCCCAGGTCTGCACGGTACAGTACGGTATGGTTAACTTCCAGGTTTTTTATTTTTCTTCTTTTTTTTTAAAAGCGGCTTCCCCTTGGTAAAAAGGTGATATTTTTCACCTCCGAGAAATAAAAATTCTTCTAACAATACGATGTTCCCATCCATTAACTTAAAAGACAACAAAAGGGAAAGTAAATAACGCATATCGCTCTACATTGCATATTACTTAAATGAAAGCACTTGCTGTGGGCAGTTAAAAATCAGTAAAAAGGCAGAGTCATTCTTGGAATGTTATTCAATCAACTCTCATTCTTATGCTTCCAAATTATGCAATGATACGGAATACTCGGATAGTATCGTTCATAATTTTAGTTTACATCTTTCACGCTCTCTACCAGCTATTGTTTTACAGCTAAAATTGCATAATCATCACAATGGCAACAGTAACAATGTTTGATGACCTCCGTATTGCTTTAATCCATTTGATTGATTGATCAGTTTGCCTTTTGAGTAAAAGAGTTCAATTTCAACAGGTAACTATATGACAGATACTGATTTATATAAAATGGGATCAATTAAATGCTTTGATGCAAATTATCGCTAATCGAACGTCTGAAATCAAAACTTCATCCAATTGGAACTGTTTTTTCCTTGGTATAAATGTGGATGCTTCAACTTCAAGTATCACCTTTAGTGATTTCATTGAAAATTTTTAAGTTGTTGTCATGCTGACATTTATTATGGAATAAGCATTTAAAATAAGTTGTATAAGTTTAATTAAGTGTCTGCAATATATACGGCGCTATCATGTAGTTTTGATATTACTTTTGATTATTTAATGACGTTAAAACAAAATTTTTGTCAGTAAACAACAAATTAAATCATATAAAAAGTGTTTTTATGTGAATGACCTTTCTTTTATTTTTTTAATAATTTAAAATTAAAAAATAAATATTGTTTCTACAGAAAGCACAACTTAATTTGTATTTATTATAATAAAAATAATATATTAAACAATTATGAATTTATCTTTGTTTCTTAATTATTTATTCTTCATTTAAAGATAGGAAACAAGGCTGACAAAACTTAAAAGCCCGTATCGTGATACGTATGGTATCATGACCACTGTATCGCGATACATATCATATCGTTAGGTAAGCGTATCGTTACACCCTTACAGTACATGTATGATAAAGTACTAATATTGAGTATATATGGTACCTACCATCTTAATAGCTACTTCCATGCCAGTCTTGAGTGACCTTGCTTTGTAAACACAAGCAAAGCCACCCTTGCCCAGCAGGTTGAGCACTCGGTAGTCCTGAAAAAGAGAAATAACAAAAATCAAACAATGACAACACACTATAATAGTTTAGATATCATTTTAAATCAAGCTTAAAACTTTTTATAAACTGAGTCAGCAAATCAGCTGTAGGAAACTGTTGATCTTTGATGAGTCTGATAAAGATCAATAATAAATTTCAGTTTGTGCATGTCTTTTTTGGGCATTATTTTTGCTTAAAACTGGCATTAGATTTTTATCATTGAAAGTAGGCAGGGCCTTTTTACCCTTCTTAACTGTGGCCGGTAAAGGGCTGCTTCCCCAAGGCAAATAACCACCTTTTTTCCCCACTCTTAAATATAATACCCCATTAAGGAGGTAGCTGATCATTGAGAAACCTAGAGAACAATATTATGACGCTAATTTAACTCTGTTTAACTCTATTGATTCTTAAACAAAATATTTGATTAGTCTTTATATTTAGTTTCTAGTATGTCTTGCTGTGCCAAGACCAGTTTATGCTTATATTTATGAATATGGTAAAAAAAAAAATCCCTTAATAAGTTGTAAACAAGTGGCTTGCTATTTTCCCCATAAAAAGGGCAAGGGCGCTTTCCCCAAAATTGGAAAAAAGGCCCTGGTAGGTCAAAGGTTAAGGCTTAATGAAAAGGTCCATACACTTTAACAACTGTCCAAATAGTGAAACAATCCAATGACAAAAATAGAAGTTATAGTAGATTAACGGTTCATTAACCACCTTTTTCATCAAAAGTAGGGCAAAGGTCAAGGTCACAACTGCATCCACTGTTTTTTTTTCTCATTTTTTTTTCCTTCACAATTTGTATGTTTGGTTTTTTTTTTTTTTTTTTTTTTTAATTAATTGAAGCTTTTTTTATCTGTTTGTAAAGAAATTGATTAGAATGTATGTCATACTACTAAGATTATTATGCATTTTGATATATAAACAGGGCCTTTTTACCCTTCTTAACTGTAGCCGGTAAAGGGCTGCTTCCCCAAGCCAAATAACCACCTTTTTTCCCCAAAAATAGTCCTCAAATTCCCCACTCTTAAATAAAATTCCCCATTAAGGAGGTAGCTGATCATTAAGAAACCTAGAGAACAATATTATGATGCTAATTTAACTCTGTTTAACTCTACTGATTCTTAAACAAAATATTTGATTAGTCTTTATATTTAGTTTCTAGTATGTCTTGCTGTGCCAAGACCAGTTTATGCTTATATTTATGAATATGGTAAAAAAAAAATCCCTTAATAAGTTGTAAACAAGTGGCTTGCTATTTTCCCCATAAAAAGGGCTAGGGCGCTTTCCCCAAAATTGGAAAAAAGGCCCTGATAAAAAAATTTACTATCATTTAATGAAGCTTTTATTATTGGTCTGTATATCATCATTTTTATACTATAATTATCAAGGAAAAAGAAGATACCTAAATTTCATAAAATCATAAAAAGAAACATACACACACACTTACACAGGATTACCCTCACATATCAGTAATTTTATTTTTTTTTAAACGATTTTAACAATTTTTTGTATTGTTAAGAATGACAATTTAAACTACTAATTACTCAAGTTAACATTTGTTCAATCAACTCTTTTTCTCTTACCGCTTATCTTTTTTACTGTCAACACATAACATTAAATCAAAACAAAATACATGTTTAATATATTAAATGCACTAGAGAAGGCCTGGTGAAAATTGTATGTATTATATACCAGGCCCTGATTATGCTGGTATTATAATTGCGGTGGTACAAACCAGTACAGTGATTTTTTGGGTCAAAACATACAGAGAAAATAGGTAGCATTCCCCCCTGTCTGGAATATATATTTTTGCCCCCAATTTTTTTTTAAATCCCCCCCCTCCATAATAATTAATTTACATACCATATTGTGTGCATGGACTCACTGTTGTAGTTATAGGTTATATTCTTAATAAAACTGTGCAAACATGTTATATCATTGTTTTTTTAATTTTTTTATGCAATATAACTTCATTAAATAAGAGTAAAATACAACAAAATGCCAACATTATACGTATTAGAGAAATTCCCCTATAAGCTCGTTTGTGCAATTCCCCCCCCCCCCCCCCCCCATGGACCCAGACCCCCTTTCCCCCAAAGTGAAAAAAAAAATTTTATTTATTTATAACTATAAACCTCCTTGGGGTTTAAAAAAAAAAAAATTTTGATATAAATGAATCAATTAGAACATACAATTTTATTTGAAAAGATTCACTTTTTAATACCAATAATGCACTTAAAAGGAAATCAAAAAAAGACTGATGACTATGAGCATGACTTAGATGTTAGTAACAAAAGTCTTGGAATATTTTGTGCGTATATGTACTGTGGTATTTACCTAAAACACACAGTATACAGCAGTACAGTTCCAAACTGTGGTTCCCAGCTCTAGCCCTGATTAAAATTAAGGTTATAAATATTTGTCTATACATGTATTTCTTGAATAAAAATATGTTTAAACTAAATATTGCCATTAATGTAAGGTTCACATTATCTCCCAAAAATAGTTCACATCATCTGGGTAACACATTTACATAGTCTTAAGTTAAGTTCACATCATCTGTCACCCAATCTTGCTGGACTGGCATGGCTCAGACCACTTTCCTTTTTAAGTTAAGACACTGTAAATGTACAGTATGCATTTATTGCGATGTATATTTGACAAATATCAAGCCAACATGGAAATAGTGTAAAGAAAACACAGACTAATCAGATATTAATTAGTAAATGACAGAAACGTAGCAACCTGAGCCTGGTGTTAATGTTATATACATTTCAATTTCATTGTGGGATTAAGTCACATATTAAATGAACCGAGTATTGTCAAACATGAAATGGCACACTTGTCATCAATTTGCTGTTTAAGTTGTTTTCAAATACCAACCCAGGCATGAAAGGCTCCCAAAAAGAACCAAAACATTTAAGAATTCGGTCTAAACTGAGTGGGCGGGGGTGACGAAATAGTGTAAACAAACCTGTATGTTACTCAAATAATCTTTGATGCCATGTAAATTATATGATATATGTGTGTAATGGAATATTAATATATCTGTTACAACACTAGTTGTGTGCGATAGTGTAAGACAAGAAGTAAATTCTTGTTTACTTTTCATTGCTACTTGTCATCTGATAATGACATGAGTTTTCGTGTTTTAAGAAATTGACGTTCACTTACATCGATAGTCTCGCTCATTTCTGGCATTTAATGAAATATCACATGTTAAATGTATCCGCCACGTTCATCTAACACCAAACAATCCAAAAATAATATGAAACAAAACCGAATGTAAATCCATCATTGTATTGACATAACCGTTCGCGTTTGAAATCGGCGTACGCGCCTCGACTTGAATCGCCTAAAGTATTTAGACTGTGTCACGTTTAAATATCGGAAAGAGGAGAAACTACCGAAATTACGGTTTAAACACACACTCTCTCAAACATGATTATTGTGCCTGTGTGAAATAAGATATCTGTCAAAATAAGAAAAATACATCAAATATGATTTAATGAAAATGCTCCATTCTGCTATGGTGTAATTACTTTTAAATAACACTGGACAGATGTAAACCTTAATTAACACTATTCACCCCTCGTAGGTCACTTAAAGCATAGTGACTTGGTGATAAGTATGTGCTTGCATTTTTCATCGTTTATAACATGTATGCTTGTATGTTTCGTTGATATCTTTATTGATTTACAGTAACAAAACTATTTGATAATAAAAGACAACACTAAACATGACAATTTATATAGTCTCCCCATGAATCAATCCGTTTTATCATCACCTTTCATGTTTCTCCTTCTGGTGTCATTTTTCACTTATCTGGTGATTGTCCTATTTATTTAAAACAACAACAACAACAACAACAACAGTACATCATTTGTATGACGGAGAAATAACAACTAAATACGTATCATCATTTAAGAAGGCGATATGTCGAATGTCCATGATATCGTAATTATGGATGATTTTAATTTAGATGTTTTATCTCACTTGAAATCATACGTCATAAGGTACAAAAGCTATGCAAAAAATGCCCTTCATCTTTACTGAAAATTCAGAATCACTTATTGGTCTCGTCATCAAATACTGACCGCTTGGTACAATCTGGTGTAATGAATCATTTTCTCACCCAAGACATACGATATCATTGTCCAGTTTATATGCAATATTGAGATTCTCAAAACCAAAGGAAATATATGTTTTAAAGCCATATATGAAAATATGAACAGGGGGACTATGTACATTTGCATGATTATATTAGCTCTTCTGATTGGAGCGACTGCAGACACTGATATTGATTTATATTGGAAAAAAAATTAGTCTCATTAAAACATAGCTGAGAAGAACATTCCAAACAAAATTATAAAAGTACTTTTAAATGATCTACTTTGAATGTCAACTGAATAAACACGTTGTATTCGAAAGAGAAAATGGTTATAAAAAAAGGCTAAATCAACGTAATCACAATATTTTTGCGGAGAGTTAGACAGGCAATAAAAAAGGAAACGATCACTAATTCGTGATTTAAAAGTCAAGTACTTTTCGAAACTTCCAGACAAATTGATCAATTATAAACCATCATCGAAGGAAAGATGGAAGGCTCTGACATCTTTTATTGGTACATTTGCCAAACATCAATTACCTCCACTTATAATTCCTTCCACTCACACTCCCACTACACACTCTACCTACGTTGAAATTAAAGGGAGATTGAAAAATAGATATAAAAAGGCTAAAGATAATCGTTTAACACAACTTGAAAAAAAAAATAAACCGAGAGAATTTTAGAAGGGTGTCAAATGCGCTTTTACTATTCCTAGATACTTCCGAATGCAGGGATTTACACACACACACACACACACACACACACACACACACACACACACACAAAGAAAAAACAACAACAACAACAACAAAAACAAACAAAAACAACAACAACAACAACTACAACATCAAAACCGATAGAAGTGTAAGGATGTCAACGTACACACTAGAAAAGGAATATGTCAACGGTCAACATACACACTTTAGACTTCGTACACTGACAGATTTATTTGCTTAGGATAAAATAAGGTTAAAAATTGTATATGCTCTCCTGTTATATAAAATGCTTTTCGATGGATTTTACACTCAATCATATACAAAGCTCTTAAATGACACAAGAAGTTGTTTGTTGCTTTTCTTAACTGGGAAAAATATTCGATAGGATAGACAGATACTATCTTTGGCAAAATCTTAGGAATAAAAACGTCAGTTCTAAAATGATAAGTTCATTGATATCAATGTAAACTCTGTAAAATCGTTTATCAGGTATACAAAGAAAATAAATCAGATTTCATTGATTCTAAAATCGTAGTTAAGCAAAAGGGATCCTTCAAGCAGCCTTTTATGTATTTTCTTGCTTAATGATATGATACAGAACATTACCACTGAAATTGACGGCATAATTACTCCAAATGAGTTCAAAGTATTCATTCTATTGTTTGCTGATGATGCTGTACTATTTGCTCAAAACCCGCGCTCACTTCAGTCTATGCTAAACGATGCTGAAACGTATTGTAAGACATGGTAAGACATTCAATGTTAAAACGCATGACATTTGAATAAGGTAGACCTACCACATACAATTTTTATATAAATAATTCTATTATAGAAAAAGTCGACTCATGAAAGTACCTTCGGATTCACATGTTTAAAAACAACAATAGGAGTAGGTCACAAAAGAAAACCGCTACGCATACATCACGAGCACTCTACAATTTGTTTACTGTTTCAATCAGCTAGATCTTAACACATCACAAATAATAAAGTTGTTTGATAGCCTGGTATCACCAATATTAAATTTTGCAGCTGGTGTATGGGGATATCGTTATTCTAAAGATATCGAACTGGTACACACTAAATTTTGTAGAAAAAAAAATATGTGAAAAATCTACACATTTAAATGCTTTATATGGCCAACTAGGACGTGTACAAATGTACATTGCAAGAAACAATAATTTCGATAAAATACTGGGTAAAACTACTTCAAAATAAGATCACCTCAATCTTATTTAAAACATATGAAATGCTTAAAGACGAGGTAAATACAGGTTGTACGGACAGTAACAATTGGGCTAATCAAATAAAACATATTTTAGAAATATATCAGTGAACGCGTACTGGACAATTAACGCCAGAAGTGGTATACAAATATCAGTAACACACAACCGCTAGAATCATAAAAATATTGTATTTTTAAACAAAACTTTGCCTTTGATAATTATCTTGATGATATTAAAGATAAACGTGTTAGAATATCATTAACACGATCTGATGTTTCATCACATGATCTATCCATCAAAAGGAAATACAATAATATTCCTAGAAGTAGTATAATGGCCCCTTTAGGGGAAAACAAAGATGACGTAATATGTTTTATTTATAGGTTTGGGCGACCATCTTGTTACTATTTATAGTTACTCATTTGCATATAAGCGATTTGGGTTATAGCGCATGCGTAGCGGCTATCTTGTTGACCTAGCGAGCTCTTTATTGTAACAAATTTGCATATAAGCATTTTTGGTTATAACGCATGCATAGCGGCCATCTTGTTGACCTAAAGGTCTCATTTGCATATAATGTGCGCGGCGGTCATGTTGACCACAAAAATGACGTTATTTTCAGAAAGACAGCCTAATGACATAATCCCAAAAATCTATATTCCACGGCGTGCTCGCGGACATCAGGACCTTTTTAAAAAGAATGGTTACCGTGATATGTGTATAATAAATAAGAGGTAAATACAAGAATGCTTATTGTCGTTTTCATAAAAATGATATGTACCTTTATTTCTTTTCTATATAGGAATGTGCTCTTCTTTAAATATATCTTAAATAGAGGATTATTTATATAAATAAAAGATAGTATGAGAAACAAGATAATCTTTAAAAAGATATTCGGCGAAGCTAAATAATTGTCACTTGTAGCATGTAAAACAGATTAACAGATTAAAGCTATTATTAAGTTGGAAACGTTAGCAAAAATGTTTATAAATATCAAGATTATGAGAGGTATTGTGAAGACTATTTTTTATTTTTCTGTCAAAGGCTTTGCTTATATAAAAAATACAGTCCTGACTTCATGGCCATTATTCAGTGCTATACAGAATTGTTATACATGTATATAAGAGTGAGATGGTTTTCGTTAGAATCACCCGGTAAAAAGCCTGGCTGAAATGGGGTAAAGAAACTTTTATCACGAAAATGGTTAAAAGTGTGCTATAAAAGTGTGATATAGGTCTATAGTAAGTTAGAAGAGATGGAACACCATTCTTAAAAACAGCTTTAACACGGGCTTCTTTCCATGCATTGGGCATTCGAGAGCATTATAAAGATCACAAAAAAGAGACTGAGACAGTTCATGAGACAGTTCATGAGACGATTCGACAAGAATATTCATACTTATTATACCATAGAGTCCTTCTCAACTGGCAATATTTTAAGCGCACCTCCAACCTCTTGTTGGTTTAAAGAAATGTTCTTCTAAACATTGCTATTACGAGGTAAATCTTTGGGAATATCCGTATTACTGTCAAAATATGTCTGAATTTTATAAGGAATTGAAAAGAAGAATAATAAGTATTACCGGTAATCAATTATTTAGTAAGCACCTATATATCAAAATATAACAATATACACATGCTGTTATTATTACATCTTATTGTTTCATATCTGTTCATATATTTTAATTATTTATTTTTTTATTTGCATAAGAAATGAATTTTGCAGTTGATTCTTTTTTTTTTTTTTAGATTTATGGCTCAAAATGCTTTTAAATTTTAAATAGTTGGCCAATGACAAAAATAACGACAGAAAAATGTATTTCTTAATTACCTATCGGACATACAAGTAAAAAATGATATTCACTTTCAGGTAGATTCGTTGATTTCTAGACTTGACTTGACTATTTGAGTTTACCTTCGCTTCGACAGTATTTCAGTCATATAGCGGCGTCCAGCTAATTACAGGTGGAGGAAGACCCCGAATGCATGGAGGCATCCGGGTAGAACCACCGACCTACCGCAAGCCAGCTGGAAGGTTTCCTCACATGAAAATCCGAATGACCCTGCCGGGATTCGAAACCACACAGTGAGGGGCCGAGTGAGTGTTAAAGTCAGCGACTTTACCCTCTCGGGGACTGAATTTGCCGATGCAACATTGTAAATACGTATTTCAACAAAATGCATTTTGATAAACTACAAAACGCCTTCTTACTTTAACGCTCGCAACTTTACATTGTCCGACCATCATGATTCGGCTCAGCTTACGTTTGCAATGTTGATAAATAATCTCCGCCCATTTCCCCGCCCACTACATCATCGTAAATAAACGTAATTGTCCGCTCACTTTCGGTATTTTTCGACAACGACTGGCAAATCTCCACGCAGTTATCTCCCATGTACGAATAAGGGAAGTGTTGCAGCGTGTAGGTCTACACATTCAAGGTAAATGCATTATGAGAATTAAACAGTATCACAATTATTTACTAAGCATCATGTGTTTCAGTTGCATGAGTGCCATTGTATGCAGGTATTGAATCAACATCAGAAGATATAAAAAAATAGTTTTTGAAACGTACCCCACCTACATTGTAAAGCCAGCAATATAAGCGCAGCATGGCGTAAATTTATATTTAGATTTTTATATCCCTGGCCAGGATTTTAACTTTGATGTTTTTTTAGTCGAGCCACCAAAGCCACATGATATGAGAACCCACTTCACCACAATTGAGCTTTTTTTCAAAATTTAATATCTAGCCACTGCCATTACTGGTGTTGTGAATTCGCGCTCAATGCCACTTTCATAAAAAGAAGTCGATTTTTTTTATTCACAATTTTCAGAAAAACAATGCATAATTTTCACAAACAGAGCTGAGGTGTACCGGACTCAATTTTTTGAATAACAATTCAAGAACACATCGAAAATTAAGGTGCCTTAAGTAGTCAATATTGACTATTGGCAGTATAAAGTTCAAGTTGAAGTATTCATTATGTCTTTAACCAGGAGATGTTCTATAAAGATATAAGATATCTCCTGCTTTAATAAAGATTGATCCTTTGCTTGTCACCTAGTATATTAATGTTTTAAATGCAAAAAAAAAAAGTGTCTGACTTCCAATATTATTTTGAATCTCTGTGTTTGTTCATATACATACCTGCAGATTGATTAATTTCTTTAAGAAAATACTCAAAAGTTACATGCCATCAACTGTCTGTGTCTTAATCCAACTCTTAATGTTTTTGTTTTTTCCAGACAGTAAAAATTAATGCTTGACTATAAATCAAGATTTTTTATGCAAAACAAATATATTTATAGAAGGAATAGGTCAAATTGGTATTTAAGGTTCAGTTAAGTTGCTGCTTTACTATTGTCCAATTTTCAAGTCAAAACAAGTGGAAGATTTGCTACAGATAGATCTATACGATAATTTTTACAGGCCAAATTCTGGCTGCTGCCTTTCCCAGTAATATTAAGTAACATTTAAATACTATATCACAAATATAACCTTAACACTAGGGTATGACTGGATAAGAAAAAAGAGAAAAAAAAGTCTATGCAGTTTCTAATGTAAAGCTTTCATTTCTTAATATTCACTTATAACGTTAGTAAAATTAAGACCAAAATTATGAAGCTTAAATGTCTTTACATAGCAACTTCCCTTTCATAGATCTACATAACATTTTTTCAACCATGTTTTTTTTCCGTTCTCATTTTACCATGTATATATTAAAAGAGTCCAAAGGTAAGTATAATGATTAACAATTGATGTATATAAAATATTGTATCTACAAAGTATCATTTTCAGACTCAGGTAAATACGAAATCTTTCTGTACTGGTGTAAGAGTTACCTCTCTTTATTTTCCGCTCGTGAAATTTGGCCCCGCCTTTAAATCTTCGCCTATTTCCGTGATACTGCCATATATGGAAGTTGCAAAATAGTCTACAAATGTTAATCGCGTAGAAATGTAAAAGTCAAGTATGCAGTTGTAAACCTGAGAGTGTTATCTGATGCGGCTCCATTCTCGAACTTCGTGATGTACGGCGTAAAACGTGTCGTGTATGTCGTTGTACATTTCGTAAATTTGAGTTTGAAAACTTATAAATATTATTTGTATTTTATCTTAGCTGCATGTTACCAAATTACATTCCAGAATTAAAAACGTTACTAGTTAAATCGAGATAATCAAAACGCACAATACGAGCACAATATGTACCTCTCGGATAAACGTTTATACTTTTACAAATCTGTTTAGTTGAACCGAAGTATAAATTGTCATGATTACAAGGCTGGATTTTTGGATACGAATAGCCTCCATAGCCACCGAGTTAGCCAGTGCTGAAACTGCCCTTTTATGCTGAAAGCCAATCAAGGGAGCCATTTTAGACTTTGGTAAGTCGCGGTCGGGGATCGAACCCACGACCTCCCGATTCCGGGGCGAACGCTCTAGCCATTCGACCGCCTGGACCGGTCTCTATACAACATACAACATATACCTGTGATATTACGAATATACAAGATGTTGGAAATTTGAGCCCTGATGAAAATCTCAGACGGACTGAAGATTCCTTCCGAATATTGCACATGCGTCTCTTGGAGACTTCAGCACACCGTGACACCGGTTCTTTAGAACCTCAGCCTAGTTGCTTAAGAAAGCTCTGACACCTGATCTGTATAACAACTTAACGTTTTCAATCTTATATGTAAATCAAAAGTAAAAAAAATAAGCAAGTGAAAACTACAATTTTGAATCTACGTTTAACAATTTGTAACATACGAACGTTAACTCAAGTTAAACTTTTAACGATAATATGGCAGACAGAACTTTATCGTTAAAAGTGTGAAATATTTAAGTAACAATTTCAAAGTTGTAATAAGATTTTGAAATTGTAATAAGAATTTTGTAACTATAATAAGCATGGTAAAATTGTAATAAGCATTATGAATCCTCAATTAGTTAAAGAAATGAACTGGCGGGTATCCCCTCCCATACGTATCAGCCCTTCGAAAATAGTTAAAATATCACTTTGAAGAATGTAAGAAGAGGTTACTGGATCATTTACAATAATGATGATATTTGTATCATCTGCAAATAGTCTAATATTGGATCCAATCAAAAAAAGTAGAGGACCAAGTATGGAGCCTTTCGGCACTCCAGTCTCGAGGTACAACCAATTAGAATTTGCTCCAAGCAGCACTACTCTTTGTCGTCTGTTTGTTAAATAATCTTGAAACCAAAGAAGGAGATTATCATTAATACCAGTTGCCCCGACGCGCGCCCCCTCTTAAATTCATAAATGTTGACATACAACCAATACAACCACCCCCTACTCGGGGTCTTCCTCCATCTGTAATTAGCTGGACGTCGCTATATGATTGAAATACTATCGCAGCGACGGTAAACCCCAATACAACAACAACAACAACAGCAACAACCCCCCCCCCCAAAAAAAACCTCACAAGAATGCATTATTTTACAGCTTTAAATTAAAAAAAAATCGTGCGGGAATTACACCCTTATCACGGCCCTGGCAAAGCGGCAAACTGCTTGCATTTGTCATTGCCTACATTTTTTAAATATTGCGCCCCCCCCCCCCCCCCCCCCCCCCCCACACACACAACCTGAACTCCTGGATCCGGCTCTAAAAGGGGTAAAGAAATTAGTATCTCGGAGATAATTAAAAATATGCTTATAAACTGTTCGTTCGAATACTTTCTTCATATATATATATATGTCTATAATCATGTGTTAATTTCACTTAAAAAAAAAACACCATCGCAAACATTTCTTCCCTTCCACTGGGTTGGAAATTTACCAGATGAAAGTGATACATTGAACAATAAACAAAGTGGACGCGCAAGGATATGTGAACATTCTTTTAATATTCGATTACTTATTACATCCGGGTCTGGGTTTTTTTTATACATAGTGTATCAAGAATGTCTTTTTTTGTTGGTCACAAAGGTGTATAAGTCTTAGATTTGGGATCTCTGTGTGTGTGTGTGTGTGTGTGTTTCAATTCGTTTGTCATACCTGTCATTTAATTCTGCTATGCATGTCGCAAAAAAAAAAAGCTATTATTGTTCACAGCAATTGAAAGTTAGTCCATTCTGAACTATATTCTAGTGCCGCAACTATTATTCTCCCCTGTGAAATAAATAAATACCCCCCCCCCCAATATGTAATTATATGTACTTCATTTTGTGTGTTAAATTTGGTTTAATTGATTTTATTTGAATTATTTAACGCCATTTTATGTCATCAAAGGCTAAGAGATGGCCAGTTATACTAACAACTCTTTCCCGGAATTCAGACAGCACTGAATCTTTAGCATGCATCTATGTAGCTAACTAAGTACATCGATGGACTATGAATTATTCTCAGAAAGAAATTGTAAGTCATTCATCACGGAGACCGTTTCGTTAGCAACAAGCACCTATGCGGCAGGAATTTGTCAGCGACAAATGATGAACATGTTGAAAATGTAGCTACTACTTGAGGCTGATAGAGATACACATGTGATGAGATAGCATAGGAGTTGGACATAAATCACGGGTCGGCATATCACATTCTGACTAAACGTTTGCAAATGAGAAAGATTGCTGCTAGATGGGTACCCCACATTCTATCAGAAACGGAGAAAAATACCAACGTGTAAATATTACCCGATCACTCCTACAATGGTACGATGCAGAAGGCGATGAAATGCTGCAAAGAGTCGTTGCTATTAATGAAACTTGGATGCGTCCGTTTGAACCTGATTTGAAGCGACAGAGTAGCGAATGGCACACAAAAAAGTCGCCGAGACCAGTAAAATTCCGCCGAAGTCAGAACTTTCCCAAGATAATGATGATATTTGCGTATGATTACCGTGGAGTACTGACCTCACACAGGATACCGACATGTGAAACAGTAAATAAAGAGTACTGCAAGATGTATCTTAGGACAATACTTCGTCCAGCATTACGCCGAAAGCACCAAGACCTCTTTGACTGCACGCCGCTCATTTTGCAAGACAACGTGTCACCCCACAAAAGTAACGTTGTCAAGGAGCTGTTGGAGGGATATGGTTGGGAAGTGCATGATCACCCCCTGTAATCTTTGATCTGTTTCCAAAGTTGAAAGAAACCCAACGAGGAATCCGCTTTGATAGTTTAGATGAGTTAGAGTGTGTCGTGAACGGGGAGGTCTTCAGTTAACAAACAACTGCTGAGGAGATGGAATTCGCTCATTCCGTCCAAGGGAGATTATTTTGAGGGATGATAAACAAGTAAGTCGTCTGTTAAACGTATATAAAAATTTATGAGGTAGGGCTCAGTTATTTTTGAATGACCCTCTTATAGTGATTTATTACTATAGGGTATTACACTATAGACAAATGAATGGCATGGTACAGGAACCACAGGGACTTGCTATGATAAAAAATCTTGCTGTACACATAACTAAATTTATGTGAACAGTAGCATTTTTCTTATTCGTTGAGGAGCAAGTCCCTGTGCAGGAACCAATTATCCTGGTGTTCTGGGACTAACATTATGTGCTGAGTGCCAAACACGCTAACACCATACTGTGATAATACCATTTTTCAACAATTTCGGTATTTCACGACCGGATTCATAACAAAGTCTAGATTACAGGACGGTCGCTCTAACCACTCGGACAACGGAGTATATGAAAGATTGTTTGATATTTTGTTGGGTTGGTTTAACGCCCAACCGACAGTATTTCAGTTATTTGGAGATTATGTCCACTTGTGACAGATACAGTGCCGTCACACTGCAGTATCATGTCATGTGGCATAATATAACACCCAGTCACATTATCCTGACATATGGCAAACCAGGCTTTGAACTATCTTTATATGCCGAGTGTCAAAATGGAGCTATACCAGTACCATTTTAGGACTTTGGTATGTAGCGGCCAGGGATCGAACTCACGACCTCCCGATCCAAAGAAGGACGATCTTACCCCTCGGGCATCGAGGACGGTAATATAGGAAAGAAAATAATAACAAACACAAGCATGTGATTAGAGTGATTCTAATTGATTGCAGCTTATTCTGTGGAGTATGAACCGAAAAATTAATATAAACGTATACACATAATCTGAAATGTGGCGAATTCATGAGATTTGACACTGATGAGCAGCAGATCAATAAGTTTTAAGTCAAATACGAGGGTAAATGGTTTATTATACTTTTAGGGAGAATGTTTTCTCCCACATTGTTTCAGTTCTCATTGATTTGCCAAACTGATCAGTGTCGACAGATAGACGAGAAAATGAAAAGATAGATTCTGATTTGAAATTTACGTGCATCAATTTTATTGTTGTAATTTATTAAAAAGTATCCATTGTTAAGAAAAGTTGAATTAATTGTAAACAGCAAGGAGAGAGAAAACTTAACTAAAATAAGCAGCTGGAAGAATGTTGTAAAACGTAAATTAAAATTAAGAGTTTTATTCCTGAAAGGCACATGTCTCTGCTATTGGTAGCTAATACATCTATATAGATAAAAGTTTATGAAGTCAAATGATATTAAATAATTACATCTCATCATGTATGTTCATTGCTTCTTTAAAAAGTTTCTCGAGCAAGAGACTTTCAGGAAAAAAACTCAATCAAGTAAATCATGTATTGAATTAACTATATACAGTTGCTATTGGACACTGTTTACCCATGACTTGAAAAAAACAAACAAAAAAACAACAAAATATCTTATAAATGAAAGAAACATAGAAAAACAAAGTAACCTACAGAAAGAGGAGTCTTTTGGTTCGTTCCCCGGCAACAACAAACATAAGACCTTCATATGTCAAAATACTTGGGCTAGATTCCGATAAATTTGGGAGGGTATAACTACCGAGTGTTCAGGTCCCAGCAGAGTCACTCGGATTTTCCATGTGAGGAAGGCTTCAAGATGGCTCGCGGTATGTCGGTGGTTCTACCTGGATGTCTCTGTGTACCCGGGGTCGTCCTTCATTTGTAATAAAGTGTGTTTATTTATTGAATTTAAAGTCCCACCAACAGTATTTGAGTCATTTGGAGACTATGTCTACTTGAGACAGATATAGTGCTGCCACACTGCAGTATCATGCCGTAGACATGTGGTTTAATACCACACCCAATCACATTATCTTGACACCAGGCCAACCAGTCCCGGAACTACCCTCATATGCCTAGCGGCAAGCAAGGGAGCTGTACCTATACAATATTTTACGACTTTGGTATGTCACGGCCGGAAGTCGAACGCACGCTCTCAGAACTGGGCGTCACTATATGACTAAGATACTGTCTCAGCGACGATAAGCATGTATGGATGAGTCATAATGTGACTGGTTCAATAATCATGTCTTTCACTGGTACTTTGAAATGACCGGTAGACTTGACTTGACTAAATGAGTTTACCGTCGCTTCGACAGTATTTCAGTCATATAGCAACGTCCAGCTAATTACAGGTGGAGGAAGACCCCGAATGCACGGAGGCATCCAGATAGATTCACCGACCTACCGCAAGCCAGCTGGAAGGCTTCCTCACATAAAAATCCGAATGACCCTGCCGGGATTCGAACCCACGCGGTTAGGGGCTTGGTGAGTGTTAAAGTTAGCGACTTTACCCTCTCGGCCACGGAGGCCTAAAACCCTCAAAGACAAATGGGATAACTGTACATGATATGGTGGTTTGATTCCCAGTCTCTGTAGGAGACAGAATATTTCCGGTTGACGCTGTGGTGAAAGTCCTGGCTTTAATCAGTTATACTCTGGTTCAATCCCAAGTCATGATAGGCCGCCATTTCAAAGTGGTGGTTTTATTCAAGTAACTCTAGTTTCATCTTATACATGTAAAAGTTTATTCGAGCGAAAGCATCCCTGGCAACGGAATGAATCGAAAAGAAACATTTATTTAAAGAGAGAGAGAGAGAGAGAGAGAGAGAATGAGATCGCCAACCTAGACAAACCAATATCAATAAAGTGACCTTATTTTTATGAAAATGTCCTAATGCATAGCCATGGGTAAACAGAGACCAGAGTCATTTGTCAGCTAGTCTGTCCTTGGGGCCATATAGTCCATATCCCAAGGCATCCTCTCAAACTTCCGGTTGACCTCTGACCTCTCTGACATCACTTCCCACTCCCGGGTCACCTTTGGTGCTACTAACGGCTGTAAAGATTCTGTGGAAAATAACATAACATTGTATATACCTATTTTTGATATTTATTGAAAACTCAATTTTAATATATTTACTGCGGATATTAATCTGTGTACCCCCACCCCCTCACCTCTCGCGAAATGAAATGAAATGAAATTTGAGATTATCCTCAAAGTCATTAAATTATATGCTTATATTAAACTATTTGAAATTAAAGTAATTATTGTTATATTTGATGGGAGATAAGCAATTATATATCTTGAAACATACAGGAAGAGTTAAACGGAGTAGTAAATGGTTTACTACTACACGGCATCGGCTGCGCTTCCTTTATACCCTTTCAATGTATTTTTTTTTTTTATTTCATTCTTCATTTCTTTTCATTTCTTTTTAAAATCTTGAATTTAAAAACTGTATTATTTTGAAAAAAATATTTGACTTGAACATATACTTGTATGAATCTAATGGTCTCATCAATAAATACACTTTATTGGAATGTTTATACATGCATATCAGCAGAGAATAGACAAAGGGCCGTTTTCACACACACAAAAATAATGTAGGATTTATAAAAAATGTCAGTTAAAAATATCTTTTTGCGTTTTGTGCATACCTGAAATTTATTTTTTATTTATAAAAATAAAATGTATAAACAAAAAAATTAGAAAACTCACTTTTCTTTATATCGTTTTTGTGAAGCTTGCTGTCTACATAAATCGGTGTGACTATTTTGGTGGGCTTGCACGGCTCGCTCTGAAAACACATATCTTCATTTATTTAGCATATGTTTGTAAACTTTTTATAAGTAGATGGTTGAAGTGCGCACATCTCAATCTTGTAATCAACTAAAGTCAAACCTGTCTTAAGCGGTCAGTCAAGAGAACAAGATAAACTGCCCGTTTCACCGAAATGACCGCTAAATGAAAAATAAACATATTAAAAAATGTTTGTTTGGATATATTTAAGCTGGCCGCTAAATCAAGCAGACCTCTTTATACAGGTGGCGCTAATAGAGGTTCAACTGTACATGCAAATTTCACACAAGAAAATAAACAACCAAACCAAAACTCAAACACACAGCATTCCCTATGATATGACCCGAATCCCCTTATGAACACTACTGACCCCCTATATTTCCGTGTAGGGTCAGTACCAAACTCAGTAATAAATACTGAATTGTAAATAGAAATATACATTGAACACGCTTTTGGTTGGTCACTAAGAATTTTACAAATTTCTGACAAAGCAGCACTTTATTAAATTTGATACATCAAATTTTAAACCATTATGAACATACTAAAACAAATAAGGAAATAATACCTCTCAAATATATGATTCAGCATTACAGCACTCTACTACAACTCATTGCCTTAGAATGTGGGTTTACGGTTGATTTGGAGACTTTCGAATTTGGGGTAGTCCTAACCTATAGTTCAAAATATTAGCATATCGACAGGCCTTTAACTCCATGGTATTATTAAAAATGAGATATTAACCAAAAGGATTTCGATTACTTGCTTTGTCAAAAATTTGCAAAATCCTAAGTGACCATTTAGAAAAAATGTTCAGTGAATAAGGTTGGACACTCACTGCGGGGCATTGGAACTGGTAACTACGGCACGTGGAGGTGTACAGCTGGCGGGCAAGTTTCTCCTCGACCTCGGCCCTGGGGTGGAAGAAATATTACGTGACCATATTTTGAAATCAATCACATGCAATCACACTGATTTCAATACGAAGAGAGGGGTAAGAGAAAAGTTTAATTACAATGAGAGTTTTCCACCACATTCATTTAATTTTTAAACAACAAACAGAAAAATAACATTCATTAGAATATAGAGGATAAATGTTTGTTTTGGTGTAAGATCGATTAATAATTTCACTGAGTAAACAGAAAAAGTTATATTTTCACGAGTGGCGAAGTCACGTGTGAAAATGCTTCATTTTATATTCACGAATGAAATTATACATCGATCTTTCACCAAAACAAACACTTTTTTCTTTTATAAGATGCTTTAAAGGCCAGAAATTAGCTGTTTTTATTCACAAAACACGTCAAAACTGGCGGGATTACGTCGCACGTGTGACGTTATTTATGACGTCATTTCTTGCGTAAAACCCTGCACAAATGATGATCCCATCAGTTTATAACATAGGGTCGGGTTCAAGTTCCTGGTAATATCACTTTTTTCTGATATTTTCACTGTTCAGTGAAATTATCAGGATATATTCCACTGATATTTCGCTTTAATCCATCGAAAAGCATTAAATAAAACTCCTTCTTTATACCCTTGTACAGTAAGACCAAAGCAAAAACCTAATTCAATAATAAAAAAAAAAATATTTGCTGTAAATAGATTTTCAGTTTTTGTTGCTGTTGTTGTTGTTATTTTTTCGAAAATAACATTATTAAATTGCCTGCTAAATGAAAAAAATATGCAGATATATGGTGTTTAATTATGAGATGCACAAAAACAACGATTTGATATGACATGAAAAAAAACACACAGTCGACATTACAATACTCACTTTACCGGTTCCAGTGGTCGAGTGGTTAGAGCGTCCACTCCGGAAATAAGATGTTGTGGGTTCGATCCCCGGCCGCGACATGCCAAAGCCGTAAAAGATGGTTTTGGTATAGCTCAGCATATATGAGAAGTTCCAGGACAAGTAGACCCGGTGTCAGGATAATGAGACTGGGTGTGGTATCACTATAATCATACTAAATACTATCGGTGGGATGTTAAACCCACCCTCTTAAATCCCAGCCCCCCCCCTCCCCCTCCAAAAAATGATAGTAGTTCCAGGACTTGGTTGGCCTGGTGTCAGGATAATGTGACAGAGTGTGGTACCATGCCACAAGTCTACGGCGTGATACCGCAGTTGACAGCTCTATATGTCTTAAGTAGGCATAGTCTCCAAAGAACCTAAACACTGTCGTTTGGACGTTAACCCCCAATCCCCCCACCACCCCTCGCAAAGAACAACAACAACAACAACAACAACAACAACAACAACAACAACAACAACAACAACAACAACAACTCACTTGAGGTTCTGGCCATTCACGACCATCATGTGGTGGATGGCCTCCACCATCTTGTTCTGGATGGCAGTATCAAGACTTTCTGACAACTGAAACATAACACACACAACTCAAACATTGATATTACCGGGGTCCATTCCTTAAGGTAATCCATCCATCATTAAATGGTGATCATGGTCCATCAAGTGGTTATGGGGTTTTTATTGTAAATTCAAGCCTTTGTAAACTTAGAACAGAAAAACCTATAAATCCGCGTCAATGGATGCTTGCATCTGCACAGAAGTCTTATTAAGCATTCGACGGATCATGATTATAATTTAATGATGGATGGGTTACCTTAAACAGACATTATGAGACTTTATGTTCACCAGTTCCAAGTCATAAACTATAAATATGTGCAGTTACCCAATTTTTATGGCCACATATTCGATTCAATCAAACTGTGATGCACGGCCAGCTTTGTGAATCCGGACATGATCATATAATCTTTATTTCGAAGCTTCTTACACATTTTGGTTGTCATTTACAATGCATATTGTTAAAACATGACATAGGCGTGTCATTTAAAGGGACATGTATACAGCTGACGTCACTCTAAATTCAATTCCTGACATACACGATAGTAATTGCATGATCTCGTATGGCTAGTATCCAAACACGCACTCGCAATGATAAACTGAAACTGTTAAAGCACTGTATTTTTGTAAAAACTTCTTGTATAAATTCCGTATATAATAATTCAAAACATTGGAAATTGTTATCAATGATCATTTTTTTTTTTCTGTTAAAAATACAGCAAATGTTGATATTTAGAGCACTGAAAATTTCGAAATGTTCGAATAATCAGGAAGTACTGAAAAAACAGGAGCATTTTCAATTACATGCGACCATCCGTTTTCTCTAGTTTAAGGTAATTCATCCATAATCAAATTATATCTATGGTCCTTCAAATGCTTAAAAAGACTTCTGTGCAAATGCAAGCATCCACTGACTTGGAGTTATAGGCTTTTCCCCCAAAGTCTTTAAAGGCTTGCATTTACTATTAAATTCCTATGAGCACTTGATAGACCACGATGGATGGATAACCTTAAAACAATGTATCCCTGACATGAAATAACCTCGAACTAGGCATAGTAATTGGATAATCAGTCCTCGAGAAACCCAACTTTAATTACTTAACGATATGATTTTTTTCCATCTTTACACAACCCATAACACTTGGGCAAGTTCACATGGAAGCTCTAGGGAAAGGTTGGCTATTACATAATTTATGCTTACTTCCACCTGTAAAATTTCAGCAAATCACAGACTTGGTCCTAGTAATATGTAAAATAGCTTTTACCCAGCTCATTTTTCGCAGCATGTAAAATCAAGGAACCAGTAAACACGAGCTCATTCTCGAGAAAGGTGAGGTTAAATTGACGTCACCTAGTGATGAAACTGGAACACGGGTTTATTGAGATCGATCTCGAGTGCCATGTGAACTCGACTTAGTGACTCAAATGTCCGGACACCTCAGTACGGTACTGACCCTGATCATGTTCTGTCTGATGTCCATCTCCCTGATCAGCAGGTCACGGTAGTGGACATAGTCTGCCTCGTGGGTCCGGACCCTGCTGTCCAGTCGGGCCTCCATCTCCTGGAGTCAATGTCATAATAATATACCAGTTAATATCTTTAAATATAATCTTTAACTGTTCTTAAATATCGTGTTACAAAGAATCTGGCATAATATTTTTCACAACATGAAATTCCATTCGACTTGGTGAAGGATTTTAGATTTTGTAAAATAATGGGGTGTCAGGAAAGCGTAGTGGTTCCGCACTGCTTGTCAGCAATGTAACCAGGGTTCGATCCCTGGTTGGTATGATGTTGAATGTGAAAGCGTATTTGGTCGCTCATTTGGATACGTGGTTTTTTTATTGTTGTTTGTTTGTTGTTGTTTTTGTTGTTGTTTTTTTTCTTCCGATTACACCGATTTCCATCCACAAGAAGAAGTACGCAAATGCCACCAGAAGTGCCAAGTTATTTTTAAGTTGATCTCATTTAAATAATTATAAATACCTAAATAAAAATTGATATGTAAAGTGAAACTATATTTAAAAAAAGTGATTTAAGAAACCGTGGTACGGAAAGATGTTGTCTTAGAGAGGTTACTGTTGGTGATAACAATTGCATTTTAATAGCACTGAAGACCAAAGAAATAAATTTCAAATACAACGTAACCGTCAGATCATAATAATACGAATAAAACGAAATTCAAATATTCGAACTCCGATTTGATTCCGGTTGGCCTCTGGTGTTTCTTATAGCAAACAAAACAGAATATATTTAAATAATATCATCTTACGTATGTAATGCATAGGTATATTTGCATATATATCAGCGGCCACCTGTATTAAGTAATCAACCTGCATTTAGCGGTCACTTATATTATTCAACGATTATTTTGGCATATGTTTAGCCTTCACTTAGAGGCCGCCTCTGTCTTTAAGCGGTCACTTTCTCTTTTTTTTCCTTGTTTGGCCGCTTAAGATAGGTCTGACTGTATATATGTAGTGTATGTTCCAGTATGTTTATTCGTAAAAGAATTGCAGGTGTTGTTACCTTGATGGCGGCCTCCCTGGCCTCCTTCTGATGCAGGTTGTTTGGGAGGGAGGTGTGTTGGGCGAACAAGATCAGCTGATACTTCTTTACCTTGGCCGAGGTCTTCCAACATGCCTGCAATATAGAATACCGTAGATTGCTTGAAAAACTGAAGTATACCCTTTGAAGTGATGTGTTCTAAACCGTGTTTGGTGTAGCTGTCTATCTTATACTTTGAGCTACTGAAGTGACTAATCAAATGAATGAAACAGAAAATTTTATTAATCTCAAAGGTATGGCATCATATTGAACTGGTTAAATATGGTAAAATAGTGGGAGCAATTTTGAGGCGCTTGTATTCATTTGCTTGTATCCTTTTCTTGTGTTATGAACGGGCATAATGGTGTCTATGTACATGTATATCTAAGATGCAAAAACAAAAATAATTGTAAAACTTATTATAAGATGAACCATGTTTTATCTCCTTTTTACTATCAGTAATGTCGTGTTTAACCCTTTCCCTCATAGAAGACACCACGAAAAGACCTATGCGAACAGCATAAAACCAGATCAGCCTGCGAGTAACTCGCAGGCTGATCAGGTTTTATGCTGTTCGCTGCTCCTCAGTGGTCTGGAAATGAGGATTTTGTAATTAAATTTGGTAAGGTTTAACTGTGGTTTTCTGCAGATCAGGCTTTATGTGATACCTATTGAGGGCGTCAAAATGAGTATATATGAGGGAAAGGGTTAATGATTTTAAAGCACACACACGCTCAGTGACACACATACATATACACATGTATTTCGAATCAAGTATATGACTATATACAATTACGTTGAGTTTATTGCTTAAAGCAGCTTTTTTTTCTACCGATCATCTGTGAGCGAGCTGCTTTAAAATTCATTTAGTACAAATTATTGAAAGGACTGATAAATCTGGATATACCACGCCTCGGTTCTTACCCTTTGTGCACGTTGCAGTAGCCTGATGGTGTGCTCGTGCCGCGCGAGCAGCTGTACAAGCCGAGCCTTGCCCTGTCTCCAGTCGCTCTGCAGGTTCTCGGAGAACCTTAAATATGCAATTATAACGTGTAAACTGTACATGGAAAATATGCAATGAATATGGAGTGTGGGTAATAAATATTGAGAATATACAGTCAATGGACATAAAGGAGTCCCACAATGGCCGACATCATGTGCAGTTTTCTTGTGAACACACATTTTCTTCTATACTATTCTGCAAACAATCGCCTCCTTTCTCTTCTTGTTGACAAGTTTGGACCTAAAGCCACTGTCATTTCGTATAATATCTACCGACGATTAGTTTTCATCACCATCACCTATATCCGAACGGAATCTCTTTTCATCTCGAGGCATGTTGTTCAGCAACACGTTTTAGAAATTTAGAGACAGTTCTATGATTTATTTTTGTTACCTCATCAATTTTTGGCTTGGATATCGTATCTGAGGTAGTGACAAAAAATTCTTTTCCCATCAGGTGTCATTTGTTTACTGTGGCGCGCCGTGTTAGTTTCGGGCAGAAGACAGTTAAAATGGGGGAATCAAATACGATACATGATAAATATAATTAATTTGTGACATTTTTATATGTTATATAAGCTACTAAAACGAATCCTGTTAGGGACATCGCAATTTCGCCCTATTCATTTTAAAACGACAATTTTAGTAGTACTCAGTTCGTAAGCAATGACGTCGGCCATTGTGGGAACTATTTATGTCCTTTGTTTGTACGTTCTGTGATTTATATGGAGAAAATCTTTTGTATATAGGGAGAACCTGAGACAGAATATATATCTTTATAATGTATATGTACACGGGATTCAATTTGTGCCCTGCAATATATAATGACAGCGTTGTTATGTTTACTTGAGGGGTTCCTAAGACGCATCGCTGAAAAAAATACTCAAATATTCACAGATGAGGAAATCTACCTCACAAATTAAACGTCTACATGACGAATTCAAACACAACACATTATGACAAGGTTTACACATATATGTTACATTTTGTTACAACATTACAATTAATTTATTGAAACAAGAAAATAAGTACTTTCAATTTTCAACCTGAAAACAAGACATCTGTTTACACGCAAATTAAGATATATATATATATATATATATATATATATATATATATATATATATATATATATATATATATAAACACAGATATGAAACAAAAGACGGAGTAAGAGGGAGGCTTACAGGGTATCAAAGAACTCGTTGTCCTCCAGCAAGCCGTAGTCACTGCGGGTCCGGTTCACTATGGCCTTCCTCACAGAGGTGACCAGTCTCCGGATACCGCTGACTGTTTTACGGACAGACAGACATACAAACATCACATTAATGGACATACTAAACACACAAATATGCAACAAGCAAACTTTATCATTTTTCCTGTTGCATTACATCTTACTACATGTTTTCTGCACACATCAATCATTGTTTGTTCGAAACCTGGTCACTAGAATTTTTCATTTGAAAAAGAATTTCCAGATAACTTACGATAGGCCGGTAAGTTCTTTTGATGTCTCTGCTATACCAATACATCAAACCATGTTTGTACGTTGGCGACGTCGGTAAACACGAAAACAACAAGAATAACAACAACAACAACAACCACTATACACTCAATTCAAACTGGACACCACACCCTTATAGAAATATATGTACTCATTAGAATACAGTAAAATTACAGTATTCCGCGATGCGTATTTTCGAACATCGTGTTTCCTTCGCGGTTTAACTACACTCGAGAAGCAGACAAAGGAAATTATAGATTTAGAAAAAATACCCTCGATATTTTTTCTCATGTCACTCCCCGGAATAATGAAATTATATTGTATGTAACAGGCCAGAAAAAATGTGCATAACTTACTTTAAGGTTAGAGGTGACATGAGCCCCCAGTGAACTATATATAAAACTCAGGTCTCTTGCGCCGATCATTAGACAGACTTATTGCAGAACGTTTCTTTTTAATTTTGTGAAAAATATTTACTTGCTTGATGAAAAATGAATACATTTAAATAAAATAGGTATAGTAGTTTACGCTTAATAACATTTTGTCTATATAAAAAAGAAGAAATAATATCTGTAATGTTATTTTCTTTCTTTCACAATGTACGACTTTTATAAACTTTGGAAACTTTTTAAACCGAAAAACGAATTACTCCCTCGTATATGCGAATTTTATTACATCTTAAAATGTATTTGTGAAGAAAACCCAAAACAACTTCTAAATTGTGTTCACATTATTTTTTTCTTCAGGACATTTATCTTTGTGGTGTAATGAATGATACATATAAATAGTATAATACAAAGGTATACATTACCTTTAGGTTTAAAATGAAGGGAATATTTGTATGCACAAAATACAATACAAAGTGAATATAAATGATTTGATAAAGTGTAAAGGGGTATGCTTTCAATCCATATTAATTGATATACGTCAAAAAAAAGGTCAGGTTTTAGCTGTTAATTTTCATTCATACCTGGTTTGGGTGAAGTTATCTCCCTGAACTGTATAGGTGACGCCCGGGGGTGGGGGATGAAGTCAGTGAGGGCGGAGAACTTCCGTAGGTCGGTGAAGCTAGAATACGAAATGACTTATTGAATTCAATAAGGAAAAATAAAAATCAAAAATACATTTTAAATGTATTAATTCCAGAAGAAGATGCAAAAGCAATTAAAAGATAAAATTGACTAAGGATCACGGAGACGGGACATTACATAAAATGTAGAAAACCAACATGTACCGCTTTGGAACGGTCATCCGGCAAAAGTACTAGAACCAACTGTGGCGCTTAAAGCCCCAGTGCGTTTTAGCTGGGAAAAATATATTTTTCAAAATTTCTAATTAGCAAAGCCTCAAATGATGTGTGATTAACCTCTTAATGTTTAATTAAGCCCACATAATGAAATATTCACCCGGAAGCCATAGTTGTTCAGACAGGGCAAAATAGTGAGAAAGATGGGCGGAGCTTGTTCTGAAACAACCATGGATGTCTCGGTGTGCATGGGGTGTTTCAGAAGTTCATGGACTTTTTCTATAGACTGAATAAATATTGATACACGGTAGTAGAGGAGATAGGAAGAAAATCCATGAACTTCTGAAAAATCCCTTGTATGCTAATTTTATGCTGTCATTGTTCTGAGCTAAATATAGAACAAGACAGCCACAAATTGCATTTTTTTCTACTAGATTCTTTCCTGTAAATTAGGCATTTCTCAAGGTCTTTCAGTGATGAAATTAAAACCGAATTATATATGTTGTAAGTGCATTCGGATTTAGGTCTAACATCATTTTTTTACTAATATTTTATATGTGAATTGTATTAGCGTATCGTTTTAGCGAATCTTAATGCGCATCAAAAAATATATCAGCGGTTGATTTGATTTAAACATATTTTATTACTCATATTACATACATCAATACATATATGATACATATACTTAAATTATGAGCAAATGGATAAACCACAAGTTATTACAACTTAGATTCGGTTTTCTCCAAAGTATACATTCAGTCAAATATATTCCGGATGATGATATATGTAATTATTGTTTTGTTTTAAGATATTGGGAATAACTAAGTAACGCATATCAGCGGTTCTATATCTGCATCAAATTTTGCATTTCCGAATTTGTATATGCGTCAAAATTTTCACAAAATATTTTCACGGTAAGCCTGACAGGTTTATTTATTTATCTAACTTTCAAATATTTATTAACGCTCTTGTTTTGCATTTGTTTTGTTTTGTATTAATTTTTATAACATCAATTAATGGATTATGATATGATTACAATACAGTAGATCTAATTAAATATAAATATGTAAAATAGATATTTTATTTGTTTCTATGTTATTTATCCCTCACACTGTAAAGTCTCGACGGTTTCGATTTGAATATTAGGAAATTAGTGAAATTTACTGTGAGATTTGAATATAAACAACTATCATCTTACATGCATGTGTCAGTTGTAAAAACTGACACTCTCGGTATCATAATTGTCTCCATATTCGTTGTGATAATTCTGAAAATAGACACTGATAAAGAAAGCGTGATACTCAAAATGGCAGCGACAATGGTAGTCAAGGGACGTCGCCACGTAACGGAGAATCTGATGTCTTGAACTCACGTTAACGTAGAGGAGAACGGGAACAACAAAATTAATTATAAAAGAAATAAAAATTTGTTATTGGCAGATTTTATTTAAATCTATATTATGAAAAAAGAGAGTAATAATCAAATAATGTATAAGAAAACAAGTTGAAGTTACTCGTATATACCGTTAAGCGTGACGTCATATGATGCGGTTGAACGTTGACGTCATTTTGGCGCCATTTTTATGCATCACAGCTGTATCATGCCATTTATCAGGGCGTTGTTTTTATGATCTTTTGTGAGTTTCATAAGGAGCGCGAGGTTATGTATATATAGGATCTGACATGAATTGTTATTTCATATCAAATTTTACTAAACGAGTTCATAAAATTCTATTAAGCGAACCTCTGGCGATCTTAATAACATTTCCATGAACGAATTTATGTTTGTTTGTTTGTTGGGTTTAACATCCTACCGACAGTATTTCAGTCATTTGGAGACGATGTCTACTTGAGACATAGTGCTGCCACACAGCAGTATCACGCCGTAGACATGTGACATGATACCACACCCAGTCACATTATCCTGACACTGAGACAACCAGTCCTGCAACTACCCTTATATGCTGAGCGCCAAGCAAGGAAGCTATAACAGTACCATTTTTTACGACTTTGGTATGTCGCGGCCGGGGATCGAACCTACGACCTCCCGCTCCCGAGGCAGACGCTCTAACCACTTGGCCACCGGGAACGGTGGAACGAGTTTAGTAAAATATAAAATGACATGTCAGATTCTTTTTATCATATGACCTATACTGACAGTAAATCGCAATTATAAAAACATAAATGAACGGACTATGAATGATTTACTATTTGCTAAATAACACCAAGAAAATGGTTTCATATAATAACTGAAAATAACGATTTAATGTGTGTATTTCTCATACATTTTCAACATCATAATGAATAATGCGAAGTTAGTTGCATCAAATACATTAAATCCTATGGTGGCATATTTCTGCCAGTCACTTATCCACCTAGCTATGTCGAAACTTTTCTGAAAAATTGTCACATGTTCAGTTAGTATCTTGCATGTAGAAAACTTTCGAGTTATCCTCTTAGGTATCTTAACAGAACAAAACTGCCTGTTAGTGCCCACTACTGCCAGCCATATATTCACTTAAGATAACTGGATATCTCGCCTTTTTTCAAGTTAGTCAGTAAAATTATGTGGATAGCAAGCATTTTTTCACATAATTATCTGGAAAAAAGACCATGATATCCAGTTAACCTAAGTGAATATGTGTTTGGCAGTAGTGGGGGCACTAACAGACAATATAGTCCTGTTAAGATACCTAAGTGGATAACTTGATTTTTTTCTACTTGCCAGATAATAACTGAATATGTGACAATTTTTCAGAAAAGTTTCAACATACGAGGGGCATATTTTAATTAGTGGCAACAACTCAATTTAACCATGATTTGCACGTGAAAGTACATGTATAATATACCGTTGGAAAGATTATTGATTTTTCTAACCAACAGTCTATTTTCGCACGATTTGCACGTGAATAAAATTGTAGCAGGTCATTAAATACATGTGTTTTGTTACTGGTTGTAAACATGTGAGTTTTTTTGGAAAGAGCTTATTGCAAAATTCGTGGGTTATTGGGTAAATGCGCGTCAGAAATAAAAACGGATCTAGATTTAGTTTATGGAGAAAAGGCCTTTCCATATCGTACAATTGCCAGGTGGGTGTCAATGTTTAAGGAAGGTAGAACTAATGTTAAGGATGAGCCCCGCCCTGGAAGGCCAACTTCCGCTACCTCTGAAAAAGACATCAGCACTGTAAAAGCCATAGTTGATGAAGATGCAAGATATACCGTGGAAGAGATAAGTGACATATCGGGCCTTAGTGCGTCATATGTGTTTTCCATCTTGAAAGAAAAGTTGAAGTTAAGGAAAGTGTGCGCCCGTTGAATCCCGCATTTGCTAACTTCTGACCAGAAAAGGGAGCGGGTTGAAAAAGCCTAGGCCTTATTGACTAGGTTCAAAGATCGAGACCCTAGACGCCTGAGAGAAATTGTCACAGGGGACGAAACGTGGCTTTACTTTTTTTGAGCCCGACAATAAACTTAGTAACAAAATGTGGGTAGGTGAAAACAGCCATCGCCCATTTGTTGCTCGACGTAGCAGGAGCGTTAAAAGAGTTATGTTCGCTCTAATTTTTGACAGTGATGGAATAGTGGCCCGTGTCGCTGTGCCTGAGAGGGGTAATGTCACTGGGACATTTTACCGTGACCACGTTCTCACTGCTGTAGTTAATCACTATATTACAAAGAACCCAAGGTCCGGGGTGCACAGGATAAAAATACTCCCATGATAATGCACCTGCGCACCGGCCAGCCTTGGTTCAAGCTTATTTAGAGGAGCATTTAGAGAATTGAGGTTTTGCCACATTCCGCTAATAGTCCTGACCTCTCTCCTTGTGACTCTTGGTTAAATCCATACATCAAATCTTGCCTTCGCGGTCGCCGGTTCGAAACTCGTAGTGCCGTCGGAAGCGCTCTCTGCCAGTGTATAAACAGTATACGAAAAGAACAGTTCAAAAATGCATTTTTGGAATGGATTCTGAGGCTGGAAAAGTGTGTAGAGGTCCATGGTGAATATTTTGAAGGACTCCACTAATCTTTTTTCACAGGTATGACTTATTTAAAAAAACGCGCTACCGTTGCCGGTAATTAAAATATGAACTCCGTAGCTAAGTGGATAAGTGGCTGGCAGAAATATGCCACCATAAAATCCAGATGTTCGAGTTCCACACACACACACACACACATACATAAATAAATAAATATATATATATATATATATATATTAATTTGGCTTAAAAGTTATGTGTAACGTGTTAAAGAATGTTATGGTTATGGTTATACGAAACCGGAAACAGTTGATTGAGCATAATGTCACACACACACAACACACACACACACACATTTATATATATATAAAACCAACTTTCACTGCTAACGTATGCCGTATTGATTTTCTACAAAAATTTAAACTGCTGTATTTATATAGATCTACTTCACATATAGTAGGTATTACTCAGGGACCTATATAGACGATTTTGAATTCTACCGTACAGACAAGAAAAAAACAACGATACTACCATCAGGTGTAGATTTATGGATTTGGGTTTTCAAGAGGAAGGTTTTAAACAAGTAATGCCTTCCGCGTCAATGTAATTTTTTGTAAGTAGCACCCATGTTGCATATACGTATTCACTTTACCTGATTTTTGTACGCACAAACGTTCTGACGTATGTATACTCAAATATAAAACATACACAAAAATAAACAACAAATACGAAAAGCACACCACTTATATTTTACCAAATGATTGGAAATACTGTACAAGAAAAGAATCTTTAGGGCCATTGTTTAGAGCACAATTATCCGCTTCGCATGCGTTATTTATCCAATTAAAATCGTTGAATTTTCTTTTACGAATCGAGGTAAATAATACTGCATTGACGTCATATACCACATAGTATGGACATTGATATAATGGCAATGAATATTTTTTCGGGTTTAACGTGAGCTTAATTTTACTTGATCTAAACACTTAGTGTATTGGCATGTCATCTGGTAGCGTTTATTTTAGTCCATACATGGGTTCATTCATCTTTTACTTTTATTCCAATTTTCTTTTTAACCAGACAAAAATCAGTGTGAAGATCGCTCAACCAGGAAGTTCGGGTTACAGAAAATTCCACACGGATTGATTTCACGACAAAAGTCTTAAGATATCCAAACATCCACGCAATAACTTCTTTATGGTGTTTTTATGGTCTGAGCAGGCAGGTAAATGCGTTTAATAATAGTTATTATTTATATTTTTGAATTTTAAAATATAAAAGATAACAAATGTACGCACGTACGCCATACACCATTTCCTTTGACCCCGCATTATGGAACCAATTCCCGTTTGATTGACACGCGTTGGCTCACGCGATGTTTCAAATTGTGTATCTCTGGGTACATTGTATAGACTACATGCAAAACATGACGTAATTAGTCACCACCGCAACAAGTTCCACCAATTATGCCCTAAGATCACGTATAGGCACCATGTACACTTATATTTTATTCATATCAATGCATCACGGATTATTTTTTGCAATACATTTTTCAAATTTTGAACGAAGTGCGAGCTTTTCATTGGACAATTAAGTAGAATGAACTGTAAGACTTATTTTCTCTATACATTGGTACATGTATTTTATTTTTTGAGGAAGAAACAAATGAGTTTTTGTGTATTCATAAATAGGGTGAAGGCACGAAGTACTGATCCATCTAAGAAACCACCGAGAGGAAGAGGGACTTAGTTGTAAGGATTTACCATTAGGGTCCCCGACATCTGATTTTTCAAAGGCGAGAACAGTGTCAGTTGCTTGCAAAGGCACCAATTCATGTCCTTACCATAATGTCACTCACAAAGATTATGGTGTAAAACATAAACAATTCTTATTATTTAAATATTGATATCGTTTTGTTTCCTTGGGTTAACGTCTCGCCAACAGTATTTCAATCATATTGAAACATATACATGTATAATGATTTATTACTATACAGTATTACACCATAGACAAATAGCATTGTACAGGAACCATAGTGACTTTTTATGATTTAAAGATCTTACTGTACAAACAACTACATTCATCAAACTCCGCCGCAGTAGTTACCTCCCCTTACAGTTGTCGATAACCACTGCCACCACAAGTAGATTCGGCTGATATAGGCCGGATTTACTTTTTCACTTTTTGAATTTAGTTTTGAATATATCATATCAATTTCGTAATATCCTACAAAAATTACGTTCATGATTATGAGAAAAGTAAAAAATGAAATAAAATAACATTGATTTATTAAAGAATGAGTGTTGGTCACTTGGTTTCAACTATCATCACGTGACTTGTGTGGTGGCAGTGGTTAAAGTAGCGTAGCGTGACGTAACCGGTGCGCAGTGAGCAGTAGGAATTTTTATTCAGACAAGAGCAAGTCCCTGTTCAGGAACAAATCATGTTACCCTGATGTTCTGGGACTAACATTATGTGCTGAGTGCCAAACATGCTAACACCATACTGTGCTAATGTCATTTTCAACAATTTCGGTTTTTCACGGATGGTTCCAACAAAGTCTCGGTTACAGGACGGGCGCTCTTACCACCCCGTCAACGTAGTGTAAGAAAGCTTGCTTTTCATTATTTTTTAGTTTAATTAACATCCCACCGACAACAGTATTTCAGTCATTTGGAGGTTATGTATACTTGTAGCAGATGTACGTAGTGCTGCCACACCATGTGGCATTATACAACATCCTGACACTGGACAAACCAGTCCTTGAACTATCAATATGAACTGAGTTTCAAGAAAGGGAGCTTTACCAGTACCGTTTTTAGGACTTTGGTATGTCGAACCACGACCTCCCGCTCCCGAGTATACGGAAATACAGGAAAGAAAATGATAACAAACACAACATGTGATTATGTGATTCTAATTGATTGCAACTTATTCTGTGGAGTATGAATCGAAAAAAATAATAGACATTTAAACGTATGCACATAATCAGAAATGTGGCGAATTCATGAGATTTGATACTGATAAGCAGCAGATCAATGTGTTCGAGCGTAAATGGTTTATGATTTCGGGGAGGATGTTTTCAATTTTCATTGATTTCCACATTTTTCAGTGTCGACAGATAGACAGACGGGAAATGAAAAGATAGATTCTGATTTGAAATTTACGTGCTGTAATTTATTAAAAAGTATTCAGAAATGATAAGGAAATTTGAATTAATTGTAAGCAGCTGGAAGAATGTTGTAAAACGTAAATCAAAATTAAGAGTTACATTCCTGAAAGGCACATGCCTCTGCTTTTGGTAGCTGATATACATGTAGATAAAAAAGTTTAGTAATGTTAAATTATTGCATTTCATCATGTATGTTCATTGCTTCTTCAAAATGTTTCTCGAGCAAGAGACTTTCAGGAAAAAAACTCAATCAAGTAAATTAAATCATGTATTGAATTAACTATATACAGTTGCTATTGGACACTGTTTACCCATGGCTTGAACAAAACCTCCAAAAACAAAACAAAAACAACAACAACTTATAAATGAAAGCAACATTAAAAAACAACAACAAAGTAACCTGCAGAAAGAGGAGTATTTTTGTTTCATTTCCGGGCAACAACCTAAACCTTGATAAGTCAAAATATTTGGGCTAGAAGGGTATAACTACCGAGAGTTCGGGTCTCAGCAGAGTCACTTTGATTTTCCATGTGAGGAAGCCTTCAAGATGGCTAGCGGTATGTCGGTGGTTCTACCCGGATGTCTCTTTGTACCCGGGGTCTCATTCATTTGTAATAAAGTGTGTTTATTTATTGAATTTAAAGTCCCACCAACAATATTTCAGTCATTTGGAATCTATGTCTTCTTGAGACAGATACAATGCTGTCACACTGCAGTGTCATGGCGTAGACATGTGTTTAATACCACATTCAGTCACGTTATCCTGACAGCGGGCCAACCAGTGCTGGACCTATCCACATATGCCTAGCTGCCTAGCGGCAAGCAAGCGAGCTGTACCTGTACCATGTTTTACGACTTGGGTTTGTCACGGCTGGAAGTCGAACGCACACTCTCAGAAATGGGCGTCACATTATGACTAAGATACTGTCACAGCGACAGTAAGCATTTAATTTTACAAGTGTATGGGTGAATCATAATGTGACTGGTTCAATAATCATGTCTTTCACTGGTACTTTGAAATGACCGGTAGGTTTCGAACTCTCAAAGACAAATGGGATAACTGTACATGATATGGTGGTTTGATTCCCAGTCTCTGTAGGAGACAGAATGTTTCCGGTTGACGTCGTGTGGTGAAAGTCCTGGTTTTAATCAGTTATACTCTGGTTCAATCCCAAGTCATGATAGGCCGCCATTTCAAAGTGGTGGTTTTATTCAAGTAACTCTAGTTTCATGTAATACATGTAAAAGTTTATTAGAGTGAAAGCACCCTTGGCAACGGAAGGAATCGAGAAGAAACATTTATTTAAAGAGAGAGAGAGAGAGAATGAGAGAGAGAGAGATCGCCGACCTAGACACACCCATATCGATAAAGTGACCTTATTTACATGAAAATGTCCTAATGCATAGCCATGGGTAAACAGAGACCAGAGTCATTTGTCAGCTAGTCTGTCCTAGTGGCCATATAGTCCATATCCCAAGGCATCCTCTCAAACTTCCGGTTGACCTCCGACCTCTCTGACGACACTCCCCACTTCCGGGTCACCTTTGGTGCATTAAGGCTGTAAAGATTCTGTGGAAAATAACAACATTGTAATTACCCATTTCTATTTTTGACATTTATTAAAAACTCAATTTGATATATTTACTGCGGATATTAAATCTTAAATCTTGTGTAATCCCCCCCCTCGCGAAATGAAATGAATTAAATTTGAGCATTATCCTCAAACTCACTAAATTATATGCTAATATTAAACTATTTAAAATTAAAATAATAATTGTTATATTTGATGGGAGATAAGCAATTACATATCTTGAAGCATACATGAAGGGTTAAATGGCATACCCTTATACCCTTTCAATGTATTTTTTTTATTTCATTTTTCCTTTTCTTTATATCTAATTTCAAATATGTATTACTTAAAAAATAATGAACTGGTACTTATAGCTGTGTGAATCTTATAACCCCATCAATAAACACACTTTATCGGGACGTTTATACGTGCATATCAGCAGAGTATAGACAAAGGACCGTTATCACACACACACACACAGACACACACACACACGTAGGATTTATAAAAAAATCAGTTGAAAATATCTTTTTGCGTTTTTAAACAAAAAATAGAAAACTCACTTTTCTTTATATCGTATTTGTGAAGCTTGCTGTCTACATAAACTGGTGTGACTATTTTTGTGGGCTTGCACGGCTCGCTCTGAAAAAAGACATCATCGTTTATTTAGCATATGTTTGTAAACTCATTTTAAGCAGATGGTTGAACGGGAAGCATGCGCACATCTCAATCTTGATAATCAACTAAACTCAAACCTTTCTTAAGCGGCCAGTGAAG